>BMAU01000701.1:47500-147500 GCA_019973935.1 Trichonephila clavipes | reverse complement strand
ATTTTTAAGTGATTTTTTCGTGTTATGACGTCATACGACGTCACGATTCACTCTGAATGCGAAAATTTAAACTTTACGCTTAGATTTTCCAAATTATTGTATAACTCTTCTATGGTTATGTTTATGCGTTGTCATATTTATCTATTTATTGTCCTTTGATACGTAATTGGGATTATTTTTCGAATAAATCATTTTTTAAAAATTATTCTTTCAAGAACTCAAATTTTGTTTTGTAGGTTTGGCAACAGTCAGATAGAATTATCGCGGGATGTTTACAACTTTGATTAAATTCTACATCGTGTTTTTTCTGTAATTTTAAGCTAAATTTATTTCTCTTTTTTTAAGCGAAAATGAAACTAACATAATTCACTTCTGTACGCTACTTATTTTTCTACCAAATAGTTTCCGTCAACCATTTACCTGAAATAAACAGACGTAGCCAAATGCCGCGATATAACAATATTTTTTTCCCACTTGGAGATATTTTAATTTGACGAAATTAATCGACGGAGTTTTTAATAAGAATGTTTTTTTCTTTTTTAGACAACTTTATAAACTTCCTTTGGTTCTTACGCATTATCGCAACAATCGCCAACTTTAATAACTCGCAAAGTTGGCCATTCCATTTTCGCAGATGTTGTACGCGCGGAATTGGCAATCGTGCTTCGTTTTATACAATATCGCTAATAGGTTGCGATAATACGTAAGTACCTTTCATTTGTTGTTAGTATTGAAATACAAATGATAAAACTAAGATTTTCTGATTTTGAGTCATCAAAATATTGCACCTTATTTTGTTTTTCATTGCTTTATAAGATTATAACCTTCTTAAACAGATTCCATTAGTAATTTGTTAAAAAAATACTTGAAGTTATGGTTTTGCTTTTGTCTGGGACGTAGAGCTACTGCTGTATCAATGATGCAGGAGCCCCAACGAAAGTTATTACAATTCCACTTACATGGTGCTCATATCTGAAAAGGGCCACAAAGGAATTTGGATACAAAGCCCACTCAGAGCTGTTTTTAATTTCATATGTTTTTCTTTAAACCTTCACTTTAACTGCAGTCAATCGGCTTGAGTACATAAAATTGTATTGCAGAGACTCGAACTTAGGTTATCATACTGGCCAAGCAAACACAGTGTGAGGGATAGATGCTGATCAAATTAGAGTAGGTATCAGTGAATGAGCAAAACAGACAGAGGGTTCAAATACAAGTTGAGGAAGCAGTTGGTCATAAGATTGTAATTATTTTTTCAAATTATACTTTTGCGTTGATAAAGATATTTCAGCTCTTTTTATGTCAATTACTGTTAGTATTGTATATCATTTTTCAATTTATTTTTAAATGCAGGATATTTACTTTGGATAATTTTTATATATACAATACTAAATTTAATTCTGTACACTATGTGTTTAGCGAGTAGCATACCGATTAAAATCTTCCACCTACCGTAAAATCCGGCATATAACACGCACTTTGAACACAAAAAATAAGATCGAAATTTACGGGTGTGAGTTATACGCTGAGTATAAAAATGAGGGCTTTAAAAATTAAAAATAAATGAGCTTAAAAAAGGTAAACTTCTAAATATTTCGAAATACTATTTATTTAACATTTTGAGGACGGCTGGCCGATATAAAGGCCAAAAGGAACAGACCTTTAAAAGACGGCTCTGGCCGATGTATCGGCCACGCAATGCTTTCCCCTCTTAACAGCTTTCGAAACAGCATGAGGCCTATTACAGACCTGGAAAATCATTTGCTTGACCGGTTTCTTTTGTATTTAAAAAGGAGGGGAATACAGTTCCCTCTTTCACCCTTATCTAGAAATCCCTCTTTTTTCCCTTATGCTTAAATTCTCACTAGCGGAGAGTGCATAGTTATTTTTTCAAGCGATTTTGTCATCTCGATTACCTAATCATTTCATTTTAAACCAATTTGATTTTTAAAAAAATGCCTAAACGTAAAAGGGGACTTACCACTGATGAAAATGAGGAAGATGATCTGATCTCTGCTCAGCAAAAGTAACACATTGTTAAAAGTTTTGTGTAATAAACGCTCAAAGTAGTGTAAATAATTTATGTCTAAAAGTGTAATATTACTTTCCGTGGTATTTATTTTATGATAAAATTGTAATATTCGCAAGCAATGCCGTTTCTTAAATTATAATGGCGATTCAATGAAAAACAGTGAAATGTTAACGATAGAATCAAGTTGGCAAATGTCTAGTTACTTTCATAGCTCGAGAATTATTAGAGCTTTATAAGACCCGCCGTGTAGGGGCGCGATGCACGTTAATACTTTATCCACCGCATCATGATTTACTGCAGTTTTTTTCATACAATATATTTTTTTTTTGGATCACTACATTGAAAATTAAAAAGGGATATACATAAACAAAATACTCCACTTTGGGAAATTTAATCCGTTAGAGCTAATAAATTAATTAAAAATATTCCACTGTAAAATTAATTGTATACACCGTTCACTTCAAATAAATAGTCAAATCGTTTTCAAAGAATATTCCTGTTAAGTATTGGTAGAATATTCCTTCTCTAAATTGGACGGTGTGGTACTTGCGAGAAGGGGGTGCCAGCTTAGGTGTCATCCACGTCACTTGTCCATGGATTAAAATTACGTGGTCCGTTACCAAAAGCTTATCAGTGCGACGTTGATATTAACTAACTCCAAAAAATACAGTACAGTATATATAATTATTTTTATACTTAAAAATGCAATATCCGCCTATTCAATTAAAATTACAGCGTTATAATTAATTACTAAACACAAACAAATTTTGAAAACTTGTCCAAATGATGTAGTGTGGAAGAGAAAGTTTATTTACTTTAAGTACCATAACGGATAAAAGCATTTATTGTGAAAAATAGATCAATTTCTTAATTCCAAATGTGCATAATAAAATCATAAAAAAGGCATTCAAATAAAGAGAGATGTATAACAACCTCTCCCTTCAAAACTTAGTTTTATTCTGAAATATAAAAAAAATTAGGGATTATGCTGATCACAGGAATTAATTAGAAGCGAGCGCCATGCGTAGCCAAAACAAAAAGGGTTTCTTTACAAACAAAAAAGATATATATATGCTGTCGTGGGCTTTTTTGCAGCGCACGCCAGAATTTGCTTGGAATGGCAGAATTTTTTCCTACCTACTTGACAAATATCGTTATATTTTGGACACTTCACACAATATCTTTATAAATTATAGCCTATGTGTTCTTCTGATGTATAAGCTATATTACTGTAAAGTTTTTCATTAAAATCCATTCAGTTGTTTTTGCGCGAAAGACGGCCAAACATCCTCACAAACTTTCACATTTATAATACATATCTAGATTACACAACGTATTACTGTACAGAAACGTATTTTTACTGTTATCTTACGTTATGCTGAATGAAGAATTTTTTTTAAAAAATTTATATTGAAGCATAAAAAAAAGCGTATTTTTAATGGTGTATAAACAACAAAAAACAAAAAAAAAGAAAAGATATTTACAACAAAAAATTACAGAAATATTCGTTACAGATTCTTAAAATTATCCATTTTAATCCTTCGACTTTATTTATAAAATGCACACGAAACTAACTTCGACATTTTTATTATAACAATTGATGTATAAAAAGTCGAGTATTCGAACCAGAAATTCCGATATAATTTCTTTGAAATTTGTAGAAAACATATATATTACAAGCTCTTCAACATAAGAAAAAAACCTCGATTTATACAAAAACCTTAAAAGCAAAAATGAAATCCTTGCTTTTGTTACACAATTATTCTTTGAAAGTTCTACAGTGTTGGATTTCCTGATTTAAAAAATTAAAGTGTCCTTTATAATAATAATTACAAAAAAAAAAAAAAATTTGCAAAATGCTCTAAAATCTATCTGAAGAATAAATATAATCAGAACGTAGTCTAATAGATACTTATATTGAAGTAAAAAAAAAATGTGTTTGTTCTCTCTTTTTTTTCCGCCCAATTTTATTCGTGAGTCACACTTTTTAGGTATGATAGTACAAAGAAAAAAAGTGTTCGTTTGCGCTCTAAGGCTATTCAACTTTTGAAACTCTGAATACAGAATCAGATGGTTCTTGTAAATGAGCATGAAAGCAGGTTGTAAAATCTTTTATATTGATAAAGAATGCTTGCCCTCTTGATTATTGTTGATGCTTTAGTTTTTGGTCATTGTTGATTATCCTATGCCTTTTTTGGTGTAATAAAACCTAGAAGTGCACATCTGCCTTCTTGTAAATATTCCAAGGTTGCTTTCAAGTAGCCGGAAAACTATTCTTCCTCTAGTTGCCGTAATAAATCTTTAGAGTGCATTTTCTTTTCAATGAAATTATCGTACATAGGATAAATAGAAACTATGCCGACCAAGCCCTTCTTCAAGAATGTCCTATTCTACTTGGCGAACGTTATTAGGAGAATGAAAGTAACCCTCTTCGCGCGGGAACTGGTATTGTGTTAGATTTTGCGAGATAAGGTAAAAAGCACCCAATCACTTAGGGCAGTGATCCGCAACCCCCGGTCCGCGGATCAAATGGTGCCGGGCTATCTAAAGAACATTAAACTATTGCCATTTTATTTAAAGTGGTGCATTTCTCTCGGATTTGCGCAACTTTCAGAAGAAATCACTTTTATTCATTTTTGGTGTAACTATATTTTATTCTGAAGGCATATTTAAATGTAACTAAAATAAAATTGTTAAATCAAAACAATCTAAAATATAAATAATCAACGTGTCCCTCCCTATGCACAAACTCACACACCAAAATCAGTTCATTACCGCACAAAAATCAGAGCTGTAATCTTAGAATTTAAGCAATAATATGCAATTATTTTGAAATTTTAAATAAAAAGTAAGGATTATTCAAAGGCTAAAAATATCCCTTTTTTGTACAAAAAGTGAAGAAAAAAATTAAGAAGTCCCAATATGTTACCCTTACTCGCAAAAGAAACAATAAGAATAATATAATCCTTTTGAATAAACAAGTTTGTCGAGATGCATGAAGCTCCTCGGCAACTTAAATATGTTTGTAGTCATAATATTTAGTCTTTGATATCAGCTTATTGTTTGCGTTTTACTATCAAGTATTCTAAGTATTCAAAGAATTTTCTCTTTTTTACTAATGAAAACAATTTATTAATGTTGGAAAAAATATAATTTTAAATTTCTAATGTATATTTAAAGAATTTATTTTTAGGAACACGAGGTATATATAAATTGATAAATTATTAATATTTCATTTACGAGTTCTATTAGGGTCAAAGTAATAAGACGGACCTCGTAATTTAAATGACGATCAAGTAATGAGAACAATAGTCGAGCTAGAGCCCCCACTTCTTATTTTCACACCACGGCAACGTAAGGACTTTGATTTTATGCGTATCAGCTCTGTTACACAATGGAACCTCTAATCATGACCATTTTTCAATAAAAACATGTAGTGACTACAATGTCGCACTATCAACAAGGGCCAACACTTATAGGCTTAGGATATTCATATTTTATAGCATAATGCAGAAACACTTAACTGCTATTAATTTCATATATTTGGCACAGTAAATGTTTTATCATAATTTTCTGTATGTATAAGAAGAATTAGATCAAAATAAAAGATTTTTATTTTTGAAAGATGCTTGTTATAATAAAATGTAGATTTAATCATAGGATTCCTTGAGTACTATGAATTCTAATGTATCATAATATAATGGATTATGGAAAAATAAAAAATGACAATTATATACATAAAATCTTTCATTCCTTTATGGAAGATATATACGAAAATCCTTAAGAGGATTTAAATTTTTAAGATTTTTCTGGCATGTTCTAAAAAAGAAAAACAATTATAAATTGAGCAACAATGAAGTTTCCAAAAAGGATTTATGGCAATATGTTTATTGATATGCAGATGCTTGTAAGAGCTTTTAAACTCATTTTATTGTCGATTTGAGAAAGTCTGAACTTTGCATTATAACATAAAGAGACATGATCAGCAATTGGGCTTTTTATTTTTATTTTGTATTTTTGCTTATAATTATGTGCAAGTTATGAAGAATCATATTATTTACTTCTTATTTCTAATTTGACTATTTTAAATTTTAACACCAGGTGTGTATCAAATTCCAGCATTTATATATATGAATAAAAAATAAATTTAAAACATTTTATAACTATTTTAATAAGTTTAATTGAAAATCAAAATATAAATATTTTTCTTAAATAAAATCAATTAAATTTAGATTAGTTTATTGTACCTTTTCCTACAATGATATAGGCGTTTAATTTTTTTTATGAAATTCTTTATGTCATCACATTTGTTTTGTGCTAAAATTTCTTGAATTTTCTTGAACTGAAAACATTAGTAATTACTACATTGGATTCTTCAAGAAAACATGTTTCCCTAAGACAGGGAGACTATTTGTGTTTAGGGACTTTCTAAGCCGTGAACATCCCCATTATTCAGCGGGGTATCAACGACTGCTCTGCTTCTTTTATCCGCCGATGTATGGAGTCATAAATCAGCTCCGAAAAGGGGGAATAAAGTTCGCTAGAAGCGCCGTCTTTAAGGGCATTTTCTCACAAAGACCGCCGTCTCCAAAAGGTTAAAAGACATGACATTCTTATTGAACTTAAAAGGTGGTAGTTCTAAAAGTATACTATTTTGCAATTGCTTAGATAAACACCTTGAATAAATCGCTACTAAACATAACAGCATTACATTTCAGGTTTCTTCGTAAAAAGGGGTGCACGTTATATAGCGAATATACCTAAAATTTAAAAATGGCTGCTTGAAAGTATGGGTGTGCGTTATATGCCGGACTTTATGGTATTTTATCTTTCTCAATGAATCTAAATTAAATATAATTTTTATGGTACTTATATTTTTCTTTAGTCGGCCATTTACATAAAATCAAAAGACATCACCAAATACTGCAATATGCATTATATAAGGGAAGAACATTCTATGCCTGTTTGTGCACAATAATAATACTTTTTGCACTTGGTAGTGAATTTTTCCACGAAATAGTTATTGTAGTTTTTAATAGTTGGGGCAATAACATTAGACTCACGAAATATCTATTTTGTGTAATTTCAAAATTTTATTTGGTGTTACTGTGAAATATAAATGGAAAAATTAAGATTTTCTGATGTATATTGTGTGTTTGTTTTGATATTTATGTATTATTGCAACCATATTGGCAACATTAGCACTTAATTGCCAATTCACCGTGTATGATGCGAACAAAATCGGGGTTGATATAGTTGCAACAGTACTCAAGTACCTTTGTTTGCAACTTTTTTGGTGATTTTATCAAAATGATAATTTGTTAATAATACTTGGTTTTTGATAGCTTTTTATCATTTAAGTTTGTTATAGCTAGCTGTACCCAATCACGTTTTCCTGTGGCTCAGTCTGGTTAAAAGAAAGAAAAGAGAAAGCACACATTTCTAATATCTTTAACCACTTGCACTTGATGTATGATTTTTTTTTATAAAAAATGTGGAAATATGCATTAACAAAACATTTCTAAACAGATTTCATTTGTAATTTGTTAACAGAATACTCCCAAGTTATTATGGTTTTTTTGTCATGTTATGAATCTAAAATTATTTGCATTGTCTCCATAGAAGAGATGCCAAGTTTGAAAACAAATTTAAAATGACTCTTCTTGAGGTGAAAGGGTTAATTTTACAATGCTTATGAGTAGACATTTTGTGTTGCTTCATTGTCTGTATGTATACAGAAATTGTCTGCAGTGCCTACTTTAGAGGAGTAGTTGCTGTTTTTCAACACTTCATGAATCACTTAATGTATAACTTTATAATTAGCGTTTCACTAATAGGATTGACCTCTATGTGGTAGAGCACTATAGCTATATTTACGACTTTATTTAATCTTCTATGCCCTGAAAATAAGCTTCATGAAAAGCAACAATCAACAGACTGAAGTGCTTTGCCTACAATTTTCCAAAAATTGGTTGAGGTTACCAAAAATCGCTAACTTCAGGAATTTTGTTTTTTTGTTTAGTTATTTCGGTAACTAAAAGCTTTTAGTAAAGAATAATTTGTGTTCCGTAATATGTTATTTTGTTGTTCATCTTTTTTTAACCTAATCTTCATAAAAGTTTAAATAATTTCCCAATTTTTCTGCATACCATCCAAAATTTTTCACGCATCACCAATTGGTGACTGCTGCTCTGTAACACACATCAGTAGTTATTTATTATCATCACTGTAACAAAATTGGTGCCATGTGTATCGTACCTTAATATTTAAACAATAAAGAGATTCTAACATTTTTTTATGAGAAAAGAAATGGAGGGAAAATGTTTCAATTTGCATGGCGGTAATTTGGCTGCGGTGATGCTAATATTTAAGTACACAGATAACAAATAATTGTCCATGTGAAAAGCTGTCTGTGTCTAGATATAAGCCACTCTGTTTTAAAGATAAGCCCTTAACTTTGTTGATAACAATTGCTAATGCTAATCGAATTGTGAATTGCAAAGATACTCCATCATTATCAACACTTTGTCGTAGTTTTCTGCTGCAAAATCTATGTTTATATTGGAATTTTCCTGGTGTATTCGATTAAAAGTACCTTCAGCCTCTCATTGCGTTGGATTTGAGCTGTGTCAATTGATGCACGTTTAAAGTTAAATATTTCATTAGCATTTTTCTTTTTGTTCCTGATTTTTCTTTTTTTTAATGTTTTGAAATTTTATGTTTTTGTTTTAATTTTCTTTTCTTTTTAAGTGTAGTTTTAAGTTTAAGAAATTTTATATGCTTTGTTTGAATTTTTTTTCTTTTTAAAACAGTCAATTGGCTTCAATAGATAAAAATAATGCCTTGCAGGAAATCAAACTTAGGTTGTCATACCTTCAAGGCAAAAGTACTACAATGAGTGTAATTGCACATCAAACTGAGAAAGAATGGATATCAGTAAACAAGAAAAGCAGACAAAGAATGTCACAAACACAGGCTGAGGGCACAGCAGAACAACATGCAGCCAGACTTGAGGATGCACATTTGTGAGCACATCATTTGTGTTTTACAACATCAGAAAGATGTTAACCAGAAACAGCACATCTGCGTCAAACATGACTTTGTGGGGAGCAATCACACAATAACAGTCACTTTGCATTCCGGTACAACCCAGTGGAAGATTCTAGGTTCAGGCAGCATGTTCTCATTTACACAATGATGGAAGTGTATCCTTATTGCAATGTTCTGGAATTTAAGGGAGAAACCAAAGGAAGGTTTTGTACCACTGAAAAAATTAAACTGCCTCAACTCGGAGAACAACAGAGCCATTACAAATTTTGCTTGCTAGATATACTGCGGAATCAAAACATTTCCTATATAACATCAGGAAATACAATTTGTTTCCAAGTGACATTGTTTGGGTAAAATGTGCATTTGTAAACACACCTCTGATTTAATAAAAATATCCATAAGCATTGTAAAACTAACCCAATTCCCTCAAGGAAGCCAGAGTAGAGCCATTTAAAATTTATCTTCAAACTTGAGGTCTCCACTTTAAAGACAATGTAAATAAATTTAGGTTCATAACATGACATAAGGACAAAAATAAGCTGTAAGAACTTCAAGCATTTGGTTAACAAATTATAAATATCAGTCTAGGAAAGTTTTTCGTATATATATTTATACATTTTTTTATAAAAGATCATACCTGCAATGTAAATTATTTAACATACTAAAAATATGTCCTTTCTACTTAACAAGACTGAGCCACAGCAACGCGTGGCAGGGTACAGCTAGTATAAATATATATATATATATATATATATATATATAGATATAAATATATATATATCTATATATATATATATATATAATATTTTTATAATATTTCTGGAGAGTGGTTGATTTAAACGATGGCGAACCAAAAGTACGGCGTGGCCGGTGATGTGATCTTCGGTGTTACGTGGTTGAGTACGGTATTATCGAAGAGGCAATCATGTAAATCGTTATTCCTTTTTATTCACTTTCGGAAACATATAAAGATCCAGTAGGGACGGCAGTGCACACAACAAGAAGCAAACATAATGGCACAAACACAAACAAAGACAAACATAAAACGCGTTGCAGCCGGCGGATTACATTCTTACATGATGAAGGCAAGCAAAGAGCGCGATTATACAAGATTTTTGCATTTATACCAGCAGTGAAAGCGTGTGATGATTACGTAATAGTAGTTCTGATTGGATAGGATGGGCGGGACAGGGATTTCGGACTAGCCGATTACGATTAATATTACAATGTTAATTTTAAACCAAAGAGTTAAAGTTATTTTAAATATTAGTACAAAGAGTTAATAAAAAGTGTACTAGAGGGAATTATTACACACACACACACACACACACACACATATATATATATATATATATATATATATATATATATATATATATATATATATGTAGGAATGGATGTGCACATATCGTATCCCTCCTATATTCATTAATGACGTAATGCCAAGAGAGCGCCACCTATCTGACAAGGCGGTTTGAGGATAACGAGTAAACCAGACTGGAATAGAACGATTGCGCGAGAGACGACCGAGAGAAGCGACGGCGATGAGACGATGACGAGGGCGCTGGAACGAAACGCCTCGTGGAATCCAACGATCTAATGATGTTTCGATTACTTTTTACTAACTTTTAGCCCTCCCTTGTAAATAATTCCCCTTAATAAATGTATATTTAACTCAATCTGGCCGTTGTCACTCTCTCTATATGGGGGCTCGGCCTTTCCCTTAACAAAATCCCCTAGAAAACCGAAGTAAAAGGACGATGACGATGCAAGATAAGTGAATTTATTCAATGTGTTCTTCAATGTGTGTTGGACGATTTTATTCAAATTCAAGCGCATTTATTCTTCAAAGCGTTTTTCAACGTGTGTTTGACGATTTCATTCAATTTCATGTGTTGTGTGAAAATTCACGATTGTGTGTGTGTGAAGATATTTAGTCGATAATTTTGCCGACACATCAAGATTTTCTTCAACACTATTATACATTCATGAAAGTTAATATTCAACAATCAAGACGTTGTATGCAAAAGTTTACCGTGAGTTTTTATTTCCAGAAACTAAAGTTTTTTTTCAAACTCTCAGTGATTGTGAAAATATATTTTGAAACTGCTAATGTGACTGTGATACGATATATTTTTTTAACTTGTACAACTGCTACTAGTGACATTTTATTCTAGACTTTAATCTTTTCATAGCGTATTAATTTTTTTTTCTGTGTTGAAATATTTTACTCATATGTCATTTTAAGTGATCTGCAAATATTTGTATATTTTACGTATTTTGGTTCAATTTAAGTGATTTATTATGTCTTACTTAACACTGAATGATATCCCAGTTATCGCGCAAGCTTTGAAATTTGGCAATACGCAAAATGTAAAATTATTGTATTCTGTTGTTTTTAACTATCACCCATTCAGTTGGACCTCTAGAGAACAATTGCGAAAGTTTACGGGTTTCGCACAAGATTTTGATATTGAAGACTACTCCGCCGTTATTTTAAAAAATTTAACCTACCCGATTTAATCTGTTTAGCTAAGTTTTTACAACTAGAAACAAATGGAACTGCCGAAGAACTTTGTAATAATATTTTGTTTTCACTAGCTGATTTATCCGCTTTTCATAATAAATTAAATACACGAGATGTAGAAGAATGCCCCCGCGGGATGCAGAAAATTCCTTTGCTTCCCCCCACTTTCTGCAGACAGGAAATCGGCTGACGCACTTAACCAAATTAATGAGTCAGCTGTTCCCTCTATTTCGAAAAACGATTTATCGTGGCTTTTTGTTAAAGATTTACTTCTAACTCTTCGTTCTTTCAGTGCAGATGACTCATACTCAATTGAACATTTTTTTTTTTGATGTGGAGGAAAATTTAACGTTTTACCCAATAACCGAACAACAAAAAATTGTTTTTGTAAAACGGCTTTTGACAGGAACTGCAAAATTATTTATTCAATCTCAGCGTGGTATAAACTCTTACAGTTGTATAAAAACATTACTTATTCAGGAATTCGGAAAAAAAAATTAAATCAAGCACAATTGCATAAGGAATTACAACATAGAAAAATGCGGCCTAATGAAACGGTATTCCAATATTTAGTCGCTATTCGGGAATTAGCGAATCGAGGTCAAGGGTTTCTCGACGAAACTTCAATTATGGAATATTGTATTAATGGAATCCCCGATTCTCCTTCAAATAAGCTAATATTATATGGATGTACAACAATTCAGGAATTTAAAGAAAAATTAGGAATTTATGACAAAATATTTCAAAATAAAAGCAAAAATCACTCTTATGATACGTCGCGTAGTCCAAACTTTAGTAGCCAACACCGTGATGTTGAAAGTACACTTCATAAACATCGAAATGATAGATATCCAAAATTCAATGCACCAAAGCCTAATTCAAAATTTGAGAATAAAAATTTCAGAGATAGGAATCACGTAACTTGTTTTAATTGTTCGGGATCCGGTCATATTTCTAAATTTTGCCCAGATAAACATCGTGGTCCAAAGTGTATATTATGCGAAAATTTTGGCCATAAATCTGATGCTTGTCCTCAAAAAAATATCCCTTCTTCTAATAATGTTGATGAAATTACCCCATTAACTACTATGTGTAAAGAAGTTAAAATTTTATCTAAAAAAATATTATCTTTAGTTGATACCGGAAGTCAAGTAACCTTAATGAAAGAAAGTGTATGGAATCAATTAGGCTCCCCTTCTTTAATAAATAGTGGTAATATACTAACTGGTTTTGGCCTTTCAAAAACTCATGTAATTGGTTCGTTCAACTCAACTGTTTCAATTGACAACCAAGACTTTCCTGTTAAAATTAATGTTGTCCCCAACCACTCAATGAACTTTGATATTATTATTGGTTGTAATCTAATTAAACAAGCTAATTTGACTATCACCCCTGATAGTGTTATGTTTTCTAAGCTACAAAACGAAGTATCCGACGCTTCTCCACAACCATTTGTTTTCGCAATTACTGACGACATTCCTAAATTTGATATTGGCCCTGAAATTCCAAAACAAACTCGTAATGATGTTGAGGCATTACTCGTATGTTATAGGCCGAATAAAATTAAAACGACGGATATTGAGTTAAGCATTACCGTGACGGACGACAAACCAATTTATCATTCTCCAAGACGGTTACCTTTTACTGAACGTGATATAGTAGATAAACAAATAGATGAATGGATACAAAATGGTGTTATTGAACCATGTTCATCTGCTTATGCTAGCCAAGTCCTAGTAGTCCGCAAAAAAGACGATAGTCCACGAGTCTGCATTGATTTTCGAAAATTAAATCGTGTGTTAGTTAAGGATCACTATCCTCTGCCCCTCATTGAGGATATTTTAGATAAACTTCAGGATACTAGAGTTTTCAGTACCATTGATTTACGTAATGGTTTTTTCCAGGTGCCTGTTAACAAACAGAGTCGCCCATATACCTCCTTTGTAACACAAAATGGTCAATTTCAGTTCCTTAAAATGCCTTTCGGACTCTCTACATGCCCTTCAACGTTTCAACGTTTTATCAATACAGTTTTTCGTAACTTAGTTGTTCAAGAAATTGTTCTCCCTTACATGGATGATATAGTTATCCTTGCTAAAAATGAATCTGAGGCTATTGAGAGACTCAAAAAAGTTCTTCAAGTGTCCAGTGATTACGGATTGGAAATAAATTTTGATAAATGTCAATTTCTGCATAGGAAAATTGAATTTTTAGGCCATATTATTGAAAATAATAAACTTTTTCCTTCCCCTTCTAAAACTAAATCAGTTGTCAATTACCCCGAACCAAAAACAACTAAAGAAGTTCAACGTTTTTTAGGTCTCACTGGATATTTTCGTAAATTTATCCCTTCTTATTCTGTAATTGCTAAGCCACTTAGTGATCTTTTACGTAAAGATACTCCTTTCAATTTTGATGTAAAACAAAAAGCGTCCTTTGACGAGTTAAAACGTTTGCTCTGTCAGAAACCTGTCTTAGGTATATATCGACAAAATTGTGAAACCGAAATACATACTGATGCATCAATCGACGGACTTTCTGCTGTTTTATTACAAAGATTCCCCGATGATAATTCCTTACATCCTATATATTACATGTCTAGAAAAACGTCCGAAACGGAGAGAAAATATACCAGCTACGAACTCGAAGTTTTAGCAATCATAGAAGCTCTCAAAAAATTTAAAGTGTACATTTTAGGAATGCCTTTCAAAATAATTACTGATTGTAATGCATTTACAAAAACTATGAGTAAGAAAGATCTAAACACACGAATCGCGCGTTGGGCCCTGAATTTACAAGATTATGATTACACCATTTTACATCGCTCTGGCTCACAAATGGCCCATGTCGACGCTTTAAGTAGAATACAGGTTTTAACAAACCAGTGTAATGATTCTATTGTGCATAGCATAAAAGAATCTCAAGAGCTGGACCCACACATTCTTTTCATAAAAGCTCTT
This sequence comes from Trichonephila clavipes, assembly GCA_019973935.1. NCBI lineage: Eukaryota > Metazoa > Arthropoda > Arachnida > Araneae > Nephilidae > Trichonephila > Trichonephila clavipes. Next base: position 132,931 of record BMAU01000701.1, on the reverse strand, counting down.
CTTCAAAAGGGTCCATATGTAAACTACTGTATTAAAAATAATATTCTATATAAATTTATTGACGGTGCCGAAGTCCTTGTTATTCCCGACGAGATGCAGCATCACTTTATCAAAAATGCTCACGACAAAGGACATTTTTCAGTTAAAAGAACTCTAGAACATATAAAAATAAATATTTTATACCGCAACTTCAATCCAAAATTGAAAAATATATTTCTAATTGTGTAACATGTATATTGAAAAATAAAAAGTCTGGTAAACAAGAAGGATTTCTCCATCCTCTTGTCAAAGATGATATACCACTAAATACATACCATATCGATCATCTTGGTCCTTTAGCAACTTCAAGTAAAAACTACAAATTCATTTTAGCTGTCATTGACTCTTTCACTAAATTTGTTTGGTTATACCCCACAAAAACTACATCTACTTCTGAGGTAATAAAAAATTAGACATTCAAAAAACTACATTTGGAAATCCTCGTTCTCTTATCACTGATCGTGGAACTACTTTCACTTCTGACGAATTCCACACTTATTGTTCGGAACAAAAATTACACTTCACCATATTACTACAGGTTTGCCACGTGCTAATGGTCAAGTAGAACGCATTAATCGAACAATTATTCCTGTCTTATCTAAGATGTCAGAAGACGATCCCACGAAATGGTTCAAACATGTTCCTTCACTACAAGAAGTCTTAAACTCAACATTCCAACGAAGCATTAACACCACTCCTTTTGAATTACTCTTTGGAACACAAATCAATAACAAGACTGATTTGCGCATTCAACAATTAATCGACGAACAACTACAACTCGAATTTAATGAAAACAGAGAACTCCTACGTAAAGCGGCAAAAACGCAAATACTTAAAGTGCAAAATGAAAACAAAAAGTCTTACAATCTTCGACGAAAATCTCCTTATTTATACAGTGTTAAGGACTTAGTTGCTATTAAAAAACGCAACAAGGACCTGGACAAAAACTCTGCAATAAATTTATCGGTCCATATAAAACAACACAAGTAAAACCTAACGATACCTACAACGTCGAAAAATGTGGAAATTTTGATGGCCCAACCAAAACAAGTACTTGTGCCGAATACTTGAAACCATGGCCTAACAAATGAATGTTACATTACGAACGCAAACTTTTACTTTAACATTTTTTTTCGACATTATCACCATACTCAAGATTGCTTTGTATTGTTTGTCTTCTTTCCATCTGTATATCTATTTTTTTATTCTTTATTATTAGTTTTGATTTTCTGATACATATTTGTCTGTTTTAATAGTTTTATTTGTAAGTTTATTTCCTCTAGCTTTTCAGTTTTATTTCATGAAATTTTGAAATACACTGTATTTTACATGCGAGGACGCATGCTTGGTCATGATGGCCGATGTAGGAATGGATGTGCACATATCGTATCCCTCCTATATTCATTAATGACGTAATGCCAAGAGAGCGCCACCTATCTGACAAGGCGGTTTGAGGATAACGAGTAAACCAGACTGGAATAGAACGATTGCGCGAGAGACGACCGAGAGAAGCGACGGCGATGAGACGATGACGAGGGCGCTGGAACGAAACGCCTCGTGGAATCCAACGATCTAATGATGTTTCGATTACTTTTTACTAACTTTTAGCCCTCCCTTGTAAATAATTCCCCTTAATAAATGTATATTTAACTCAATCTGGCCGTTGTCACTCTCTCTCTCTATATATATATATACTGGTGTGCAAAAATTAAGGACGAAGTCGAAAAATTAGCATATCAGCTGAACGAAGAGGCAGAGCGGACAGAAAGACCAATCAGAAGATTAAATAAGGTGATGTACGGTAGCACATGCGCAGATATGCAGGTAGACGTAATGGGGGAGTGTCTGAGTAATATAAAGCATGTTGTCGGTGTAAGATGAGTATTTCTGGCAAAGAGATTGCACGCCGTATAGCAGTTAAAATCACACTGAGTTGCTGCCTCAGCGAGAAATGGCGAATAATCAATCTGTTAGACGACATCTGGATGCTTTTACACGAGGTCGAATCATTGGGAAGTTGGAGGAAGGCCGCAGTGTGACAAGTGTGGCTGCAGAGTTCGGAATTGCTAACAGCATCGTTTCAAGACATTGGAGACAATTTCAAACTACAGGAACAGCTATCCGGGGGTTCAGTAGTGGTCGTCCACGAGGAACCACACCCGCAGATGACCGGTACATTGTCTTACAGGCCAGAAGAAACAGGCGGCAGACAGCGGGAGAAATTGCTAGACACACGACACAGGCGACTGGACGACCGATATCGCGTTTTACGGTGGCCAGAAGACTGCCCGGTGGTGGTCTGTTTGCACGACGCCTTGCACGGCGTGTACCTTTAACGCCTGCCCATCGGAGAAGGCGTTCTCTGTGGTGCCGGGAACACCGGAATTCGAGAGACAATGAATGGGGACGAGAACTCTTTACAGATGAGAGCAGATTCAGTTTGAGTAGCGATTCTCATCTGGAGAGAGCGGGGAAGCCGCAATCATCCCTCGAACATCATTGAAAGGGACAGGTATGGAGGTCGCGGTGTTCTCGTTTGGGGAGGCATTATACTTGGTAGTCGTACAGACCTTCACATCTTTGACGCAGGTTCAGTCAACGGGACCCGTTATTGTAACGAGATTCTTCTTCCATATGTGCGTCTTTTTAGAGGCGCTAGGGGTCTACAGTTCCTTTTCATGGACGACAATGCACCATGTCATCGCACAGTAGCTGCCAAACATCTCTTAGAGAGTGAGGATATTGAACGTATGGATTGGCAGGCACGATCTCCGGATCTCAATCCCATCCAGCATCTATGGGATTTTCTAGGCAGACGCTTGGCAGCTCGTACCTTACCACCAGTAACGATTCGGGAGCTTCGATTGGCGCTGCAAGACGAATGGGCAGCAATCCCCTACTAAAGACCGGATGTTTCGGCCTTCAGTCGCATTGCACTCCATGCTACTTTTTCAATCAAGCTTCTTTTTATCCCTCTGATTTCTCTTTTAGTAAGTGTTGCTTACATATTACACATGTCCTTACGTATTGGGGATCTTACGGAATTAAATGTGTTGATTTGGAAAGCTTTCGTACAAAGTTATATTGAAAAAACCGTCTCGTCCTTAATTTTTGCACACCAGTGTATATATATATATATATATATATATATATATTGTTTAAGGCTTGGTAGCCCTCCCCTCCTATCGTAATTTATTTTCTTTAGTTCCGTTTTTAGCGGATCTCTAGTTAGCTGAAGAAAAATGACCCTGGAATTCCAAGCATGTAATTGTTGAAAAGAGGAATTTATTTTTATTTACACTCATGCCCATAAATTAAGGATAATTCAGAATCACACAGAAATTTAACTCTAAAATAAAAATTTCACATGTAGAATTATCACAACGTCTTGAAGAAGGATATGCAAATTACAGGAAACTACCAGATGGCGCGGATAGTACGACACAATGACGAGAGTGTAAGAGAGGGGTATATAAGGAATGGTGGCAAAGAAGTAAAATTGTTCACAAGCGCTTTCAAAGCCTTTCAGTGCAATAACCGCATAGTTATGGCACAAAGGAAGCATTTGGACGGTCTTTTACGTGTTAGAATTATTGAACGACTGGAATGTGGACGTATCCAGCTGGAAGTATCCAAGGAACTTGGAATCGCTCAGAGTGTCATCTCTAGGCTTTGGCAACGATTCCAAGTTGATGGTAATGTGAGTACATGTTACAACACAGGTTGCCTCCGAGTTACAACATCGAATGTGGACCGGTATTTGGCAGATACTGCCAAAAGAAACAGACGGAGCGCAGCATCAGACCTGTCTCGTCAGCTCTCTTTAGCTACCGATACAACAGTTTCAAGGCAGACCGTGTACAGACGCTTAGGGCACATTGGTCTATATGCTCGTAGGCCTGTCAGATGTGTTCCACTTACCGGAACTCACTGCAGCCTGTGATTAACCACGAGTAGAGAGCATGCATTGTGGACACCACAACAGTGGTCTTGTGTGATGTTTTCCGACGAGTCGAGGTTTAGTTTGCAGTCTGATTCTCGCCAGACTTTAATATGGAGAGCGCCAGGTACCTGTTACCACCAAGAGAACACCATTGAACGACACCTGTGCCGAAATATTGACCACGCAAGGGCGCTGGTGTGCGCACATCTGTATTAAAATTGTAAAGATCGTTAGAGTGTGTGTGTGTGTAACTTGTATCGTAGAATGTAAGCCGCATCGCGGCAATTCGTATCTAATTAAACATTACTATACCTAAATTATCTCATGAAACTACTTATTGTGGACTGACTAACTAATTCGCCCGGATACACACTCCTTTCGTTTCGAAATAATTATGGACATTGCTTCGTTTATAATTCGCTACAAATAATATGGACATTGCTTCGTTTATAATTTGCTACATGGTGTATCGGCCGGGAAGGTCATTCGCTGCGTGATGGGGGTGAGTACTTTCGTTTTGTCTAACTTTGAATTCGGTATTTGTATAGTTAAGCTTATTTCTCATCATTTCTGATTTTGGTTTATTCGTAACTGTCGGTATTTGGAAGGTTGCTCTGGTATAGTTTTGTTTATTTGTATGCATATTGTTAAGCTGAATTTTGTTTGAAAGTTGTACTAAGTTGCATTTAGAATTGGTGTTGTCATTTGTATATTTGTTTGCAATTATAGTATTTTGGTTTAAAATGGATGCAGCAAATAAGGTTATATTAGAAAGAGCGAAAAAGACTCGATCTGTTTCGAGATCCCTCGTGACAAAACAAATTATAAATTAAAATCCGAAATAATTAATACAGCTGATAAAACAACAGTACATGAGATATATATGCAATTAATTTCTAAATTTGAAGAGCTGTGTACACTCGATAAGGAAATTGAGAATTTAATAGATATTGAGAGTCTAGAAGAAGAAATCGTAACTCGCGAAGAATATCGAGATAAATTTATAATTTAGAAAATCCGTGCTGAACGTTATATAGAATCAGTTTCGAACACTGCTATTCAAAATTTGGTGGAAAATCAACCACAAAACATAACACTTCCTTAAATTAGTACAGTTAGTTCTATTTTAACAAATCAACCGCGTTTACCTAAACTCACATTAGAATCTTTTTCGGGCAAGGATATCAGTAGTTTTCCCAGTTTTTGGGCTAGATTTAAATCCGCAGTACATGAAAATTCGAGTTTAAATGATGTGGACAAATTTTCCTATTTAAAATCGGTTGTCACATCTGATGCAGAATTGGCTATACGAGGCTTAACTCTAACATCGGAAAATTATGCAAAAGCAATGGAAGTTTTAGAAAATCGGTTCGGACGTAAATAACTTATTGTTGACTTTCATATGAATCGCTTGTTAAATCTGACCCCTGTCCGTAAATCGTTTGATGTTATTGCGTTAAGAAATTTATATGATCAGATAGAAATTGATATAAGGGGACTAGAATCTCTTGAAATCTCTCCCGATTCCTATAGTTGTCTCTTGTTTCCGATAATTATGAAAGCTATTCCCCCTGATTTAGCATTAGAATATAATAAAAAACAATGAAACACAATCACAAATCACTGATTTAATTGCATATTTGCGAAGCGAAGTAGAAAGTCGCGAACGCACAGAATTTCTAGTAAAACCGCATGACCTAGAATTGAAAAATAAAAATTCCTATTCCAATACTAAGTATTTCGAAAGAACGTCTCATAGCTATCCACAGTCAAATCGAAGGGTTCAAGGTCATTCTCGATTCCACCCATCTCATAAATCGTTCTCCTCTGTAAACGAATTGCTGACGGCTGCATTTTCGAATTGCTTATTTTGTTCCCAGAATACTCATATGTCTGATTTGTGTGAGAATTTATGCGTTCAGAAAAAAAGAGCTAAATTAATTCAAGAAGGGAGATGTTTCATTTGTTGCAACACTGGTTGTTATGTTAAAAAGTGCAAGAAAGAGGTTTGTACGTATTGTAAAGGTCGACATTCGCGTGCTATTTGTTTTAAGTTAGAAAAATCTAAGCAAAATTCGCATTTGGATTTGGAGAAAAAGAATGTTGACGTTAAAACTACGTCTTCAAATTCTGTTTTTCATAACAGAAGTGGAGTTTTATTGCAATGTGTGAAGGCCGAAATTATAGGTCGTTCTTCATCGGATAAGATATTTTGCCTTTTTGATAATGGAAGTGAGAAGTCGTTCATCAAAAGAAATGTCTCGGAGGTTGGGGTTGAAAATATTGGGTTCGGAAAGGCTAAATATTTTTTCGTTCGGTTGTAAAACTCCTAAAAAACAAACTTGTAGTAAGGTCGAGGTTAGGCTAAGGAATGTATTCAGCGGAGAAGAGACTGTGATTGAGGCATTGGAAATTGAGGAAATTTCAAAGGCAACACTTAGCCTACCTAATCCAGATGCGTGGGCAGAAATGGAGTCGAAAGGGTTTAGGCTAACATTCAGCTGTAATGAATCTTCTGAGAATTGTGTGAAATTTCATTGTTAATAGGTTCCGATATTTATTGGTTTTTAACACATCGGATAAAAAGATTAGATTCATCATTGGTTGCAGTCGAGACTAGGCTAGGATGGTCTCTTCAGGGAAAGTGTGATGAGCGGAGTGATTGTACCTTGGTACATTTGGTTCACAGTGAAGAGGAATCGATTTCGACTGAGCTAAGGAGATTTTGGGAGATAGAAAGTTTAGGAATACTTGACAAGGGTTCGGTGACTTTAGGTAATGGGGATGAAGAGATACTTAGTGAGTTTGATAAATCAGTTAATTTCGTAGATGGTCGATATCGTGTAAATTTGCCATGGAAACCAGGTATGAGAGAGGCTTTACAAAATAATAAAACTGTCGCACGTAAGCGTTTTGAGGGGTTGGTTCGTAGGTTTAAATGTGATCACGAGTTGTTCTGCGAGTATAAGGATGTAATTGATGACTATGTTAGGGAAGGTATTGTTGAGCGTACTTGTTGTGATTCTTTATTGGATAGTCAGGGATTTTACCCTTTCAAAGCAGATTTTTCTTCGGAAACAAATAAAAGTAGCACGGTGCCAAATCTGGCGAGTACGGCCCGTGTTCGAGCACTGGAGTCCGTTTATCTGCCAAATACCGCTTCACAAATAACGCGTTATGGGCAGGTGCGTTGTCCTGGTGCAAAATCCACGAGTTGTTCTTCCACAACTCGGGCCGTTTCTTACGAACTCGTTCTCGCAATGTTACCAAAACTGACAAATAGTAAGTCTGGTTGACAGTCTGACCTTTTGGAACCCATTAAGACATCGCGATACCGTTAATGTCGAAAAAAACGATCAACATTGCCTTGAATTTTGATTTTGACATCCTTGCTTTTTCGATTCTGGGCGATTCAGGCGTTTTCCATTGCATCAATTGCTGCTTTGTTTCAACATCGTATTGAAAAATCCACGTTTCTTCGCAAGTAATAATGTTTTTCATCAGTCCGGGATCTTCTTCTAACCTTTCAAGGAAATCTGAGCAAACCTGTTGACGCAAGAGCTTTTGGTCAGGAGTCAGGGTTTTTGGCACCAACTTCGCACAGACATTTGTCATGCGAAATTTCTCGCGTAAAAATTTTCTAACCGTTTCTTTATCCGTTTTTACAACCTCGGCAATCATCCGGATGCTCATTAGATGATCTGCACGCACAATGTGGTTGATTTTGGTCACTGTTTCCGGAGTCGAAACAGTGACAGGGTGACCTGGGTGCTGGTCATCTTCAGTGCTCTCTAGGCCCTCCCTGAAGCGCTTACACCCCTCAAAAACACGCATACGAGATAGAGAATTGTTTCCATAGGCCTCTTGTAACAGTTTATAGCACTCAGTCGGAGTTTTTTTCAACTTAACGAGAAATTTGAGATTGATACGTTGCTCCTGTTTTTCGTCACGAGAAAAAAAACGCTCATTTCAAACTGCTACTGCTCAAATACTATAATAGCGACGAAAACGTGTTTTGGTACGTGAATAGAGAAGATTTACAGGTACCCAACCCACTACTCGTTTTCTCCCCACCTCTCTAGGCACGCAGTCTCGTTATTTAATAACCAGACCTCGTACTCGCCAAGCTAACCACCCATTTTCCATCATCCCTACGAGTCTACTCCTCTTAAATGACAGTTGCTCATATTGTCTCCGACGGCGGCATAATGGCACTTCTAGTTAATAAGCGTACCTCTGCAACAGATTAAATACACGAAACGAGCTCTACTTACTTATTTTATAATCCAAAGGGAATGAAGTTTATCGCCCTCCGATGGCATTACGCAATGTCCAATCAGGCGGCATTTTTAATCATTTACTTATCTGTCTGACACGTACTTTCACGCCAAGTTTCATAACAATTCCACTGTTATTTCTAGGTGTCCAAATTTTTATGGTGGTGAGTTTATACTTTTTAAACATCGGAAAACTTTTAAATACAAGTAAAAGCTTTCATGCGTGGAATAAAAATTTCTTTTTTTTAAAGTTATTCTTTCAAAAAATAAACATTAGTAATAAGACAAAACAAGAAGCATGAAAAATATGTCTAAACTAACTGCATAATCCGGCGTTGCACGGGCTTTCTTGAGTGCATAAATTTCCCCATCCCTTCTCATTGTCATCACTTTGGTGGGCAAGATTTCTATAATAATTGCCATTAAAATTCCCTTTTTTGAATTTTCTTTCCCCAGTCGGACAAGTTTCTTTCCCCTCTGCTGTTGCTCAAGCTTTTACCGAGAGTATAACTTTATCCCCATGAGATTTATCTTTACCCTGCCGACTGCAGGACTTATGTATGTGTGTGTGTTTGCGCACGTGATGTGAGTGATGTTGTGTCATTCAAGTTCCCTTTTTACGAATTTGTTCCACTTCTTTCCCTTGTCTTTTCCCTCCATTTAGCCCGGCGTTGCACGGCCATTCTCTTTTTCCTCCAAATTTCTATTATGGATATATGATTTACAAAACGAAATGCTACTTTAGTCAATGAAACCTATTAGTTTAAAGCAACAAAGTTAACATTTCTAATGTAATATATAGCAAAAACTAAGAAATGTTCATTATTTCAACAATAAATACTTTCTTAGAACCTAAAATAATAAAATATACTAGAAATTTTCATTTACCTATTAAAATCGTTATATACCGTTAACATAAAAATATTAAAAGAAAAACGATTGTAGTTTTATCCCCGCACAGAAGAAAACAGACAATTTACGATTAATAATAAGGAAAAACAAGAAAAATGAAAAATACATCTAAATATCAAGTTCTTGTTTGTAAATAACAACACATAAAGTAGAAGTTCATTTTTCTAAGAGCATGCGACTGTTCGGAAAATAAATAAATAGAACTATAAATGTATAAAAAGAATACTTTATTGTATAATAACTGTTTCAGGTTTAAGCAAATCCTTCATTCTGTAATAAATAACAAAAAAGAATGTTTACTTTTATGTGTGCATAAGCAACGAAAAGTTGATTTTGAAACAGTTATGAAAAAAAGTCGTAGTTTTTCCTATTCAACCAATTTATTTAATTTTATTTCTTATGCAAAGGCAAAATAAAGTTCTGCCATATCAACACTTTGTTCCGTCGAATTATTTTAAAAGATTCGTTCTAAATGTAAGCAGCAACTGTTTGCAAAAATGCTGCTTTTGATTTGTTATTGAAAGTTCCAAATTCAGTTAACATAATAGTCACGATAAGGGCTTATATATATAGTACATTACTTTTTACATTAATATTACTCTAATACTGTTATCTCTAAGTTACACACTGGGTAATGGTTGTTAATATTCTTTATTCGTAAGTACCCATAAATATTTCTGAATTGAATGGTTAGTTTAATAATGCGATACACTGCTCGGAAAGCATCTCGGAAAATTGGATTATGGCAAAATGGTCAAATTTATACGTACATTTCGGGATTAGAAATGTTCTATTTGCTTATACATTAATATGGATTTTATAAAAAAACCAAAAAAACAACTGAAAGTTCGTTTCATAACTGAAAGAATGTTTGCAATTTGACTATTTTGTTCTTTTTATTCAAACGTTATTTTAAAGAAATCGAGGTCATTGTTGACAGTATTAAAAAATTGCTCGGAATTATTTTTTATATGCTATGATGAACAATTTACTGTTTCAGATTATTTAAAAGGTTTCGTAAAAGCAGAAAGTCCACATTTTTTCCCTGTCTTCAGTTCTTTAACGGTTCACGTTTGCTTTCACCAGTAATGTGTGTGACTCTATTTTTTTAAAAATATGTTATGGCTATGTCAAATTTCTTTCAACGTTCTAATTGGACTGAAGTTAAATATTGCACAGAAATTTAAGTATTTTTTTTTAGTTATCTATTGATTGAATGTCATACTTTATATGAAATTAGGAATCCATGAGATACATAACCGAAAATAGTTTCAAACCATTCTAAATTTTAAAATAATTATGAGCGTGCATCTTTATTCAGGTACTCACAAATTACTTCCTAATGTGTTCTTTCTCTTCGCTTCATATTTTTGTTTTAAATTACTTCGATATTCGAGAAGAAACACTATTTTGTATGCGTGTAATTATTTGTGTATAATATACAGGATGTTTATAAATGAATATTGCAGTTTTAACGCGCTTTACAGTATTCATTACATATAACATAGTAGTATGATTCATACATCGAATGAAAGAGAAACTGAAACAGTTCTGATTGGTGGCATGTGTGTTCATGCGCGTGAAACATGTTAATTTTTTCTCTTTCCCCGTCGATCAGCACGGGCGTAAAAAAATGGCAACTATTGAACAGAAAGCTTTTTGTGTTCTCCAGTTTGCAAAGACAGAATCTGCTATTACTGAGCAACGAGCGTTCCGGTGGAAACCTCAGTGGACATTTTAACATTCATAATGCGCACATCTGGAACTCAGAAAATCCTCACGCGTTGCTAGAATTGCAACGAGACACACCTAAATTGAATGTTTTTATGCCATATCTCGGCGGAAAGGGTATTGGCATTTCGTTTTTGGAGAACCAACTGTAACTGGTTCTGCCTATATTGATGCTCTACAAGTATGGCTATTCCCTCAGTTGAAAGAAAGTGATCCAGATAACTTCATTTGGCAGCAAGATGGTGAACCGCGTCACTGACATCTCTCAGTACGCGATTGGTTGAACATTACTGTACTCGATCACTGTATTTTCCGCAAAGGGTCTCACGATAGAACTTGGTTCGCATGGCCTCCACGTTCACCTGATCTGACGCCATGTGATTTTTATCTGTGGGGGTTCATTGTGTGTACGTACCTCCGCTACCAGCTGACCTTCCAAACTTAAGACACAGGATTGAAACAGCTGTTGCAAGAATTACCTCAGACGCACTGAACAAAGTTTGGGATGAACTCGCCTATCGACTTGATGTGTGCCGTGTGACGAATGGGGCTCACATTGAACATTTATAAGCTTGTAGGTAAAACTCTTTCAGTTACTCTTTCATTCGATATATGAATTGTACTTGTAAGTTATACATAATAAATACTATAAGGCGTTAAAACTCCGATATATATATATATATATATATATATATATATATATTCATTTAGAAACACCCAGTATAATATAGCTCTAAACATTAAATTTCTGATCTATTCGTTAAAGTCTGGATATATATATTTTTAAATTCACGAGCAAATTTGATACTCAGCTTGGCTAATTATTTTTTAGTTCCCTGATTTATATATTAACAAATCACTTAAAAATGTAAATTTTATTTAAAAAAATCTCTCATTTTGTTATATGCGTGCACATTTTAATTTTTTTAAGCGCATGGAATATTCGAGAGAGAAAATACGTGTTTGATTGATTTTTAATTCGATTGAAAATCGAAGAAGTACAAAACCCTTTTTCCGGAAAATGGTACAGAATAAAAAGTATTAAAAGAATAACTACATAACGGGTTTAAAAAAGATTTTCCTCGAGAGCTGAAAACATAAACAATTTTCTAATAGATATAATTTCTTTAAAGTTAAAATTAAGCAATTCGGTTATTTTACTCACTATTTTTAAAAGAATGAAGTTTAAAAAAAGGTGTATAAAATATAACCGTAATCTTAAGCATTTTAAGCATATGAAAATAAAAAAAACATCTCTAGTAGAAGTTTTAAGTATATTTAATGTTGCGCCTGATTTTTTTCTAAAAAAAAATGCCTTTAATGTATAAAACGTTACATGACTGTAAGATGTGTTATACTTTTTAAGAGAGAGAGTACTACCTAAATTTGGTATTATATTTCTTTTTTTATTTCAAAAAAGGAAATATAAGGAGATTTAAAAAAATATTAAAATGTAATTTTTTTTTTTTTTTTTTATAAAAAGTTTTATTTATTATTCTATTTTTATAAAAATGTTACAGGTGGAAAAATATATTTAACTTTTTATAAATGAACTTATTGCTAGTAATTAGAGCTACTATTTTAGAAAATATTTATGTACAATCTAAAACTTAATTAATATATCTTACAGAAATGTTTCTTACGTGCGGATATAATTTTAAAAATTATGAGATTATACAAAAACACATTTTACACTATTTTGAGACCTCATGCCTTTTTCAATAACATGTAACAGAATTAAATTATTTAATTTTAGCCTCAAAGAATTATATCTAATCGAAAATTGTTTATATTTTCAGCTCTCGAGAGAAAATTAACAGCCCTGAAAACCCTTAAGTGAGAGCTTTTGAAATACATTAACTAAATTATAAAAATTCTGGCTTGAATTTTTTATTACTTAGTAATAAATATAATTTTTCAAATGTTACAACTTTAAAAAAAATTTAATAACAAGCATTTTTAATAAATTAAACTAGATTTTTTTTTAAAAAAAATAAGTACATTAAAACAAAGATTGATATATATATATATATGTTTTTAGAGGCTTAGTACAAAAAAGACACTAGATAATAAAAAAAGTTCGTATTAAATAATTTTTGTTATTAATGGTAATTAAATGCTTATAGTATACTTCGGAATAAAATAAAATTCTTTTATTTGTGTTCTTTTTATTTTCTAAATTATAAATAATTTAAAAGTTAAAAAAAATAACATTATATTATTAAAAATTTAAAAACTTCGATTATATTATTAAAAACTTAAAATCCATTAAATTTTTGTAGGTCTCATATGGCCATAGGATTTTTTTTTCATTTTCTCAACAATGAAGGTTTAGGATGCATAACGTGTGAATTTTTGTTATAAAAGACCTTGAATAATTTGATTAATGGGTGCTTTTTTCTATTTTCTTGAAGAATAGATGAAAAAAAAGATACATGTTTCAATATACAGTGTTCATTAAATAGAAAAATGCTGCGAAGCTGAAAAATTTGTATGATGTAAAAATTTGAACGGAAATATTTTTATACAAAAATTAAAAAAGATATACGGTAATTACTAAATTAAAAAGGCCGTGGGTAGCCTAGTGGTTAGAGCATCGGACTCCAGACCGGAAGGCCTGGGTTCGATGCTCGATGTCACCAAATACCCTCCGAGTGCACACGGAGTACGTGCTCGTTAAATCAGTGGGTCCGTAGTCTTGTGGGCTTATTCACTAGCGCAGGAACTGGAGAATATTTCCCTCCCCTTCAGTTCACTTGCAGAAATTGTGGAGGTGGAGATAGAGGTCGTGTCGCCATCTATCGTCCCTTCGGGGAAGTTTCTCTGAGCTTAAATCGCACTGTCACCTGTATGGTGCTCAAGGCCAATGACAGGCGTACCTCTTGCCCATGCCACGATGAATTTCGTGGGCCTCGTTCTGACTACGTCAGACAGGTGGCATTAGAAAACAACAACAACAACTAAATTAAAAACTCCATTTTTTAAAAAAAATTGACTTAAGAAATTCATTTTAAGCAACACAGTTTTTTAATATATTCTTCCATTAACTTGCATTTTAAAATTTAAAAAAAAAGTATGTAAACTTCCCTCTTTGTAAGAGGGCTGTAAATTAACTAATGCCAACATAGGTATACATAATTTTTAATGGACTTGCAAGTACCATGGCATTATAATCCATTTATATCATCACCATCAAAAATTATATCCTATTGTCAAATATCGGAAAGCCTCTGGAAGAGACAACATGCCAAGGTATTTGTTGATGTCAGCCAGTGACGGAGCGCCATACTGCGCGGCTTACAGACGAAACTTCGTAGAGGTTCCTTCAACTTCGGAAAAAGATCGAAGTTCCAAGGTTTCTTGTCAGGTGAGTTGGGAGAGTGTTTCAGGATTTTCCACTGCCACCTTCGCAATAGGAGGGTGAAATTGTTTGCTACATGGCAACAAACTTTGTCCTGCAACGTGATAAGGAGATAGTTACGCAAAAAAACGTGGACATGTGCGCCGCATAGTCGGAAGCAGATAATTCTGTATAAATCGGCAATAAGTGCCTGTATTGACAGTTTGTCCTGCAAGCATTCCATGCGTAAGAATCACACCATTTCAATCGTATGCTACAATCAGCATAACCTGTGCCAACTGGGTGACTATCGAAATTTCTACGGACGTGGCGAACCTCGGTAACGCACATTCGATTAATTTACACTTTAATTTGGGTTTATTCCAACTCGAACGAAACAATTTTACCCATGGTGCAACCGTCTTTATGGTAGTGCATTTTGGACACAGGTTTCTAGCAATCTTTGATAACATTCTGTTGCATTATTGCTACCAGCAACCTGGATTTTAAGACACGATGGCTGATCACCTTTTGAAGATATGTTTTAGAGCAGGGGTGGACAGACTTTTCCGGTGTACGGGCTGCTACAAGTTTTTTCAAGGATTGGTGGTCCACCCCGTGTCACTGGCGCATACAAGGGTGGGAAAGAGGTCCACGGGAATGGACCCTCCCTCATAACCCTTCATTTTTATTACGATTAATTATACCCATGTATATAGTATATAAAGTGTGATTAAGTAACTAAAGTTTGATTCTAATCAATGGGCACGGAAACAAATTAAAAAAACCTGGCATCTAACTTTTAAAAATTAAGATTTATTAAAAAAAGAAAAAACATTTAAAGAAAATAATTATTGTACATTTAGCAACGTTCGGACATGACTTCACTCCGTCGTACCCAAAGACCGAATCCTGCCACTTGCCATTCCACATTCCAAGGGGGAGGGGAAACTACCCATTCCCCTTAGCTGGTGTCAATGGGCCTTCCCACTCCTACACCTCCCCCCTTAAAAAGCTCATCCGTCATTCCAGGACGATGAAGCTGAAAAGAAACTATAAAAAAAAACACATGCACACATACATGGCAAGAAACAAGATAACGAGAAAAATTTTTTTTTTTTTTCAGGTATCATGTAAAAAGAGCTTTTGCTAACACAACTCCCAAAAAATAGATTTACAAATCACATTAATATGGTAGAAAATTAATATCCGTACAAGTTTTAACACAAATAATACTCAAAAAAAAAATATTAAAATATAAAAGAAGTTACCAAAAATATATCATAAAAGCCAAAATTTTCATCTTTAGCAGTTCCAGAAATTACTACACAAAAAAAAAAAAAAAAAAAAAAAAAAAAAAAATGTCAAGCGATCATCTGGCTCGAATCTTATTTAACTAACGGGAATAGGCAACCGGGATAATGCATCAGCATTTCCATGTTTAACGCCCTTCCTGTATGAAATAGCAATATTATATCTTTGGAGGGCTAATGCCCATCGAGTTAGTTTGGCACTTTGAGGAGTTGTTAAGGTTAGGTACGTCAGAGGGTTGTGATATGATATCACCTCAATTTCGGCCCCGAAAATCGAGCTATCGAAGCGCTTCAATGCCTCTATAACGGCATAAGCCTCACGCTCTATGGTTGCCCACCGAGTTTGAGTTTCGGTCAGTTTCTTACTGAAAAATGCAATTGGGTTCTCTTTACCCTTTTCATCGTTTTGAGACAAACAAGCGCCGATTGCAGTCGCTGAAGCATCCGTGTATAGTTGGTAAGGTTTTGATAGATCAGGTGTGTACAAAGATGGTGCTTTTACCAGTTGTGCCTTTAATTTTGTAAAAGCTTGTTCGGCAACTTCATTCCAAGGGATTATATTCGGAACTCGGTTCTTTGTCAGTTCTGTTAATGGCAAGACTAAAGAAGCAAAGTTTGGGATATATTCCCGATAGTAGCTAGTTAAACCCAGGAAACTTCGTATTTCTTTCTTCGTTGTTGGTACAGATATATTTTTGATTGATTCAACCTTTCCGGGATCTGGGGAATGTTGCCCTGAACCAACAACGTGCCCTAAAAACTTCACACGTCTTCTTGCGAAATTGCACTTTTTAAGGTTGATCGTGAACCCGACCTTTTGAATCGTTTGAAATACTACACACAGATGTTTCATGTGCTGTTCCCATGTTTTGGAGAAAACTGCTACATCGTCGATATATGATCGACAATATGCCCGGTGTTTCACTAGCACCTGATCCATAACTTTTTGAAAGGTACTCCCGGCGTTCTTCATCCCAAAATTGGTAATGACCATGATGAGTCACAAAGGCCGTGTAAGGCTTTGCCTCCTCTGCCATTGGAATCTGCCAGTAGCCCTTTGTTAGGTCTAGAACGGTTATATAATTAGCTTGGCCCACTTCAAACAGAAGATCCTTTGCATTTTGCATAGGGTATGCGTCTGCAATAGTGAAACTATTCAAATGTCTGTAGTCAACACATAGTCTGATACTTCCGTTCCTTTTGGATACACAAACAATTGGATGCGCCCATTCACTTTCACTCGGTTCGATGAGTTTGAGGTGCAGTAACTCATTGATCTGACGATCGACTTCTTGCTGCAAAGCAATAGGTATGCGGTAAGGGTGCATCTTTTTTGGGGTGAAATCCGGTTTCAGTTTTAAATTATGTCCCTTTACTTTTGCTAAGCCAGGAAGTGAACTAAACAAACTGGAGAATTTTCCAAGAGTATTCAATAATTCCAGTCGCTGAACATCATCTAATTCTTGGCAATCACTGCTTATGTGATCTGTAACATCCCCCATAGATGATACAGCCATATCTGTTGGAGCATAATGAAGGTCCCCGAAATCTGAGTCTTGATCGAAGATCAACCCAACTTGTCCCACTCTTGCTATGTAAGGACGTAATTTATTGAAGTGTAACTCTCTTATGCCCCCATCATCTAATTCAACTTTCGCGGAATACGGTCTAGTTATTTCAATTATCGTAGCTGGACCTATCCATGTTTTCATCAATTTATGAGTAGAAGACGGAAGTAGTACCAGAACTTTATCTCCTACCTTGAATTGCTTTTCCCTGGATCGTAAGTTATAGTATGATGCGTAATTATTTTGAGTCGCTTCCGCCGTCTCAGCTGCTATTTCATGAGCCTTTCTTAGCTTTTCTATTAAGTCTTCCAGATACTTTTCCACTGAACGGGAGAGAGTAGTTGGGATGTTTCTTTCTCCTACCCACACTTCCTTGAGAAGAGATATGGGTCCCGAAGGCAAACGTCCGTATACTAATTGGAATGGCGACATGCCTGTTGTACTGTGGGGTATTTCCCTATATGCGAATAACAAAAAGGGAAGATGGAGATCCCAATCGGACCCATGTTCTTGAACATTCTTACTTAACATGTCCTTCAACGTGCGGTTCCACCTTTCCACGGCACCCATACTTTCAGGATGCCCTGGAGTAGAAAAACGTGGTGAAACCCCCATAACACTCAGAAACATTTCAGAAAGTTTTGATGTGAAATTAGTTCCTTGGTCAGAACAGATCATTTTCGGAAAACCTGTTTGTGTGAAAATTTTCAGAAGGACGTTGCACGTAGTCTTGGCGCTTATTTCCTTGACAGGTATGGCCTCTGCCCATCTCGTGCATAAATCAACTGCGCAAATAATAAAATGATGGTTCCTTCTCGAAGGAGGTTCCAACGGCCCAATACAGTCCACACTCCATACTTCAAAGGGTATTTCGGGTCTGACCAATGGTTGTATTGGAACCCGATCTCTGTAAGTGATAGGCTTCCGAAGCTGACAGATCTTACAACTTTCACAAAACCGTTTGACATCTTGTTTTATTGTCGGCCAATAAAATGAGTACTTTATTCTTTGCCTAGTTTTCTGCTCCCCCAGATGTCCACCAAGAGGGACGTCATGCGCCATTTTGAGTACTTCTTCTCTTTTACATTGTGATAGCACTACTTGATCGATGTTCTCTCCACAAATATATTCAGAGTGTACCAATATTCCGTTATGTATTTTTACTGAGTTTTTTTGTTTTTCTGCAAGACTCCAGAGTTTCTTTAATGTGTCATCTTCCCTTTGCATTTTTATGAATGTACTACGCGTTTCCCTTCCCTCCGGAAGTTGTTCTTCCTCATTTGCTTTGCTCACAGCCTGTATGTAAATTTCAGAGGGGTAAGTTTCTCGGGTCATTTCTTGGCTGGAAATTGATTTCGGATCATCTGCAGTAATACCTTCAACTGCCCTTGAAGATACGTAGGAGTTTGCGGGGTTGTGAATAAACTGCACGTTCTCTAACAGCGCTTCATAAGCAGACGAACAGACCAACATGTCGTTAACTAGCCTTTTAGAAACTGCACACATAATGGGTACTACCCCGTGTCTGGAGTCGTCGATTTTCAGGTTGAAAATCTTCAATTCGGTTACTTCACGTTCCCCAAACGCCGACATTATTTGGATTGTCCCTCCACTATCGACGCTCTGTCCCTCGACGACATCTGCTCTTACCACGGATATCCTGTGTCGATGACAGCCTTCAGAATTTCATTCCCACACTTAATGTGGACAAACTGTAACTCGTCTATTTTCTCGTTCTCCTTGGCAGGGGAATATACCGGAATCGCAACCTTAGCCGTTAAAATTGCAGATGATTGTTCTTGAAAACGTTCATTGGTCTCCACAGCATTGATCTGGCGAGTAGAGGAGGTTTTCTTATGATTTTTAGCATGACACACCCTCGAGGTATGCCCAACTCTTCCACACGAATAGCAAGTAGGTTTAAATGTTGGCTGTTTAGGTTCTTGTTTGAAGGGCAATTTATACCTTTGACTCTGAATATCATTTTTAATTATTGCATGTTCTTTTTTAATATTAGATCGTGAATCTGACGTATTGCTGAGGGACATTTCAGGTTGACTCGTTTTCTTGACACTCGACCGAACACTTTCGTAGCCGTCCAATTTAGCTGCCAAAACAGATGGTTCATAAAATTTGGCCCATTCATCCACGAAATGCTCTCTTATCTCCCCGGCACGCGTTTTTTGAGCTGATCAGTTATTATTAAATCTTTCAATGATTTGAAATCCCTTACTTCCATTCCATCGAGCCATTCTTCGAAGTAACTCGTAATTTCGAACACAAAATCACGCCAAGATCTAGCAGGTATGCGCTGATGTTTCATGAATTTTTGCCTGAAGGTCTCTGGGCTCATCTTGAACCTTTTTAATAACACTCCTTTTATGTAGTCATAGTTGTCAAATTTATCTTCTGACTCTCTGGCTATTAGCTGAGTAATATCGGGCGGCATGCGTGCCAAAAGAGCCGATACCCAATTCGTTTTCTCTACTCCAATACGTTTCGCTTGTCTCTCAAACAGGGTAAGGAAAAGAACGATATCTCCATCCCTTATGTCGAAATTCGGAATGATTTTAATTAAATCACTAACACTTGTTTTAAGCGGGCTTAAATTTTCAGAATCGAATCGCGATCTTTCGATTTCCAAGCGCATTTTCTCTAACTCGAATTCGCGTTGTTGCTGCTCGATTGCGAGCTGCCTGGCGATTTTTTCCTCACTTTCCCTTTCAAAGCGTTCCTCTAAAATAACAGATAACTGATCTCTAACGAACTCTTCTTCGTAATCTTTGCTATCGATTATGATATTCCTTAGCTCCATATTCGTCATTTTATCTGATACCTTTTGACCTAACTCCTCAGCCAACAAAACTAAATCTTGCTTTTTAGCCTTCCCCAAGAATGCCATTTGAAAAATTTTTTCTCTTAAAATATATTCAAACTAACCAATAATAGGACGAAAATAACACTAAAAGGAATTGCAAAAATTAAGTACCACACATATATCCTTCATTAAAACCCACAAACAACGTCCGCTATGCTAACTCAATACTCGATGAACTGGGAAGAAAACAAAATAATAGTCATGTGTTTCACAATATCCCCCCCAAAAAATGTACTTAATACTCTATAAATAGAACTTAATATATTACTGATTATTCAATAATCACTTAAAATATTATTGATACACAATAATCACTTAAAATATTACCTATACACAATAATCACTTAAAATATTACTAATACACAAGAATCACTTGAAATATTACTGATACACACGAATCACTTAATATATTGCCGATATTTAATAATCACCTAAAATATTACTGACACACAATAATCACTTAAAATATTGCTGACACACAATAATCACTTAAAATATTACTGACACACAATAATCACTTAAAATATTATTGACACACAATAATCTCCTAACCTATTTCTGATATACACAATATAATCACTTAAAATATAACCGACATGCACCACTTAATCTATTCCTGGCTGGAATAATAGAACACTACAAAATATATTCGGTAGTTTCTCCAATTTAACTGATAATATATTTTTTTTCACATTAATCGAAAAATACTATGCGTACATAAGCACAAAATAATTTCATTGATATGAGATAAGTATTATTCTTTAACATTAATTTTTTTAACAAACCCAATTGCTATTCACTGACGTGAATTTATTACTGTGTACATTATAAAATAAATAAATATCATAAAGAAAAAAAAACATACAATCTTTCCTTAATTTATAGAACTGATGTTCTAAAAACACTTTCCATTTATATGGAACAATAATAAAAAAAATATATACTGATGTATATAATAATTCCCAATTGAACTGGCGTTCAAAAATTTTTATAACTGCATGGATATGCAATAAAATAATATACTGAGAATTAATGATTTTGAAGTTTTCCTTAATTCATAGAACTGATGTTCTAAAACTTACTTTCCATTGATATGGAACAAGAAATAATAAAATATATATACTGATGTATATAATTAATTCAAAATTGAACTGTCGTTCAACAAGTTACAACTGCATGGATATGCAGAGCAAAAAAAACGTACACTGACGTATACAAAAAATAAAATCAAAATTCTCTCTTAATAAATGGATATTAACAGTATAATTTTATAAATTTCTCTCGTCTTACATTACGGGGAGTTGCAAGCAAAAACTCTTACCTGATTCATTTCCACGTGGGAATCCAGGAAACTCGAAATTTCTGGAACGTTCTTCCTGTGGGGTTTTTCACTAAGACTTGATCTTAACGGCTGCGCCACTAAAGTTTGATTCTAATCAATGGGCACGGAAACAAATTAAAAAAACCTGGCATCTAAATTTAAAAAATTAAGATTTATTAAAAAAAGAAAAAACATTTAAAGAAAATAATTATTGTACATTTAGCAACGTTCGGACATGACTTCACTCCGTCGTACCCAAAGACCGAATCCTGCCACTTGCCATTCCACATTCCAAGGGGGAGGGGAAACTACCCATTCCCCTTAGCTGGTGTCAATGGGCCTTCCCACTCCTACAAAGTATTTGATATTAGTAATTTTTTTTATTTATTAATGTTAATTCTTTGTTCAGTAATTTATTTTTAGCTGTTTTTAGTTTCCGACAATCGAAAAATGAAAAAAATATGTTTGGCTGCGTATTGGGGTATGATAAGAAAATGCTAGACCTTCAACTCCTCTACCTCTTTTAAAAATTCTTGTGTGTGCCATTCCTCAATGTCGTAGGTGTAGTGAAGTAAGGAAAAGGTTATTATTATAACTTAATAATGAGTCCGAATTATGTACTTACCAACATAACTAAAATAAAAAAAACACACTTTAAAACCGCGTATAAAGCAAAACGCACGATTCAAACTTAATAATATTAGCCCCAAATATAATTATATCAAATGATGCATTTATTATGAATCAATTCAAAATACATTCAAAAATAAAATATTTTTTATCTAAAGTTAGTTTTTATTGTTACGGTCAGTAAAAGGCATATATATATATATATATATATATATAGTCTGCGTACTCTCAGCCAATTTTGTATTTTCTGTATATAATTACTAACTTGTAAATTTTATAGGGCGATCACGCAAAATGTCGCTGCTGTCCACCGGTCGATCGCGATCTACATAATGCCCATCTCGGCTTTAGAGCGATGGAAATGAAGATCTTCACTTTAAAGCCCACACCAACTAACTTTCTAACTAGAGTGACTATTTTTTGTACCCGACACACCAACAGCAGCGCTGCTTCTCCGTTTTCTTATCCTAATGTGCATGCCGTCTACTTTGCAAGTTTCTAGGTTACGTTTCCACAATTTAATTTACAGCCCTCGTATCTTCGTCATATAGGAAATTTCATCAGGAAATTATATCTCTTTTTAAAATAAAAGTTTATAACATTGTTAAAAAGATTCATTAAAACTATTAGCATATAAGAATGTTTCACGAAAAAAATGTAGCCGTTATATGATAAAAATTCTGTTTTTAATGAAAAATTGTTGATGTTTTTTTAGTTACGTAGGTATTTCAAAAAAATAAGATAATAAGAGCTCTCTGACGGGTGTGCTTATTACCCGTATTATTAAATGCAGATGATGACAGCAATCAAACTAGTGCCAGTAGATGGAACTGGTTTTCCAGTAACACATGTCTAAATTTCAGTTAAAAGATGTCTGCGTTGACAAAAATATGGTCTGTGATTAAAGTGAAAAGTTATGACGCGGTTTTTCCGTTTAAAGAAGAACTATCTAGCTGAAATTCAATTACAATTTTCAGAAGTGTGTGGTACAAGTATTTCACCACGGAGACACAGGCATGGTTTTGGTACACGGAATTTCACAAAGGCAGAAAAAACGTATTAAATGAAGAAGAGCGTTTTCGGTGGGATGTGTCGGACCATACTTCTTACATTCCCGATCTCACACCAAATGATTTCCATCTCTTCAGACCTCAAATGAAACACTTGGGAGAATAACACTATATAAACGATGCTGAGGCTCCGCAAGCCATCTTGACGTGTTTGCATAACCTGAATCTTGATTTACATGATGCTAGTTTTGACGGCTTGGTGTACTTGTGGAACAAATGCTTCGATAGGTGTAATAATTATATAGGAAAATAATATATATCTGTGCCTTCTTACGTTGTTTATCCCCTGAATAAACGTTTATTCTGAAGGGAATTAATTGTGTTACCTCGGTTTTAAAACTTCAACGTTATATATGCATGCAAATATGTCTATCTCTCTCTCTATGTATACATATATAGGGTGTTTTTTAGAGGTATAGAACTTTAAATTGCAATAAAACAACGATGTATTATAAGATTGACATGCATTTTTTTTTATTCGATAGATAATCTTGAGGCATTACATTTTAAATATGATTTTTTCATATGACTGCCACGGCTGGCTCGGATGTAGACCAATCTGGACGTCCAATGTTTGATGATTTTTTCCAACATTTGTGGCCGTATATCGGCAATAACACGGCAAATGTTGTCTTCCAAATGGTCAAGCGTTTGTGGCTTATCCGCATAGACCAATGACTTTATATAGCCCCACAGAAAATAGTCTAGCGGTGTTAAATCACAAGATCATGGAGGCCAATTCACAGGTCCAAAACGTGAAATTAGGTGGTCACCAAACGTGTCTTTCAATAAATCGATTGTGGCACGAGCTGTGGGACATGTTGCGCCGTCTTGTTGTAACCACAGCTCCTGAACATCATGATTGTTCAATTCAGGAATGAAAAAGTTAGTAATCATGGCCCTATACCGATCCCCATTGACTGTAACGTTGTGGCCTTCATCGTTTTTCAAGAAGTACGGACCAATGATTCCACCAGCCCATAAAGCGCACCAAACAGTCAGTTTTTCTGGATGTAACGGTGTTTCGACATACACTTGTGGATTAGCTTCACTCCAAATGTGGCAGTTTTGTTTGTTGACGTAGCCATTCAACCAGAAGTGCGCTTCATCGCTAAACAAAATTCGCTTATGAAAATCGGGAACAACGGTAATCTCGTTTTGGGCCCATTCGACGAATCTACGCCTTGCTTGATGATCGTTTTGATGAATTGCCAAACCAAACTGAGAATAAATCACTCGACAGCTGTTAAATCGGTCGCCATCTTGGAAAGTAATGCCAACTTATACGTCTATACCTGAAAAAAAAACACTCTTTACATCGATGAAATGAGATTCTAGTTAATGATATTTAACAAGCCTTATTTTTTGTACTTTAACTGTGGAGAAATAATACTTCTTCATGTTATTTTTTCACAGATCCTGCAGATAATGTCTGAAATTTCGACAACAAGCACTATAACATATTTCATACCGGCGCTGAAGATGATCCCTAATATTCTAAAAGGTTCCGGCGTGTCTCAGAATTACCGTGACATCTACTGAAATAGACGGCTCAGTCCTCAATTGATGCTGTAATGGAGATATTATTCACTTATAGCTTCATATGACTGTGGAAGAAAAAAGCACAATAGATCCGGCTATCTAACTGGTCAAGAAACCTGACCACCTCGACTTATTCAAAGTCCAAATAGAACGTTTACGCGATGATAGGTTTCATTGGTATAATGTTAAAATCCTCATCATTTTAGAAACATATTGAGTGATGAACCTGTGATTCTCTCTTCAATAAATTTTGAAAAGACTTGCTGATCAGGATGATCAAATATTTCCTAACATGAGAGTGAAAGGGATGAAGTCTAAAGATATAGCCTGCGACATTTACAGAGTGTGAGAGTTACATTCACGTCTCAATATAAAGCTGCACGAGTGTCATTGGTGACGGACCTCGTAATTTTAAACCATCGTCAAGTGACTAGGATGATACCTAAAATGTCCTCGTAAGTTCCAAACCAAGGTCAAGTGACGAGGACGATACTTAATGTGGCATCATCCTCTCGTAACTTCCATACCACAGCACCGGGAGGACGTTTGAGCCTCGACAGATTTAATCTGCAGTGGCCCTCTGTGCATGACGAGTATTCAAGTCTCGAACTCATGACACGCCAGCCATAAGTCCGTGACCTTGACCGCTAGGCTACCGCAGCCACGTAAACATTTACATAGACATGACTTCGAAAGCACGTTTTCGTTTATTGTGAGCTTCTTCAAGGTCCACAAATGGTTGTTTCAAAGTAATTTATGCAAGCAAATTCAAGTTAGAATTCAATTGACTAGTTCAGGGAGTTAGTTCTTAAGTTCTGGTCTTAATCGGGATTATTGTGCAGTTGAGCTCCTTGTACATCACCCACTTCCTCAAGAGAGAAGCCATTTTTGACTTTGCAACTCAATATGATGCAGAATATTCTTTATACCCACTACCCCTCCAACAAGCAATGAACCATCTTGTATTTGTAAAGAGTGTTTTTTTTCAGGTATATAAGTTTAAGTTGGCATTACTTTACAAGATGGCGACCGATTTAACAGCTGTCGAGTGATTTATTCTCAGTTTGGTTTGGCAATTAATCAAAACGATCATCAAGCAAGGCGTAGATTCGTCGAATGGGCCCAAAACGAGATTACCGTTGTTCCCGATTTTCATAAGCGAATTTTGTTTAGCGATGAAGCGCACTTCTGGTTGAATGGCTACGTCAACAAACAAAACTGCCACATTTGGAGTGAAGCTAATCCACAAGTGTATGTCGAAACACCGTTACATCCAGAAAAACTGACTGTTTGGTGCGCTTTATGGGCTGGTGGAATCATTGGTCCGTACTTCTTGAAAAACGATGAAGGCCACAACGTTACAGTCAATGGGGATCGGTATAGGGCCATGATTACTAACTTTTTCATTCCTGAATTGAACAATCATGATGTTCAGGAGCTGTGGTTACAACAAGACGGCGCAACATGTCACACAGTTCGTGCCACAATCGATTAATTGAAAGACACGTTTGGTGACCACCTAATTTCACGTTTTGGACCTGTGAATTGGCCTCCAAGATCTTGTGATTTAACACCGCTAGACTATTTTCTGTGGGGCTATGTAAAGTCATTGGAATATTCGGATAAGCCACAAACGCTTGACCATTTGGAAGACAACATTCGCCGTGTTATTGCCGATATACGGCCACAAATGTTGGAAAATATCATCGAAAATTGGACGTCCAGATGGGACTACATCCGAGCCAGCCTTGACAATCCTATGCCAGAAATCACATTTTAAATGTAATGTCACAAGATTATCTTTCGAATAAAAAAAAATTCATGTCAATCGAATAATACATCGTTGTTTTATTCCAATTTAAAGTTCTATATCTCTAAAAAAACACCCTTTTTGTATGCAAGAGATTTCGCTTTTTTCATTCCGATAGCTTTAGAGACATTATTTCAAAATTAAGATTGTATTAAACTATCCCATCATCCCATAAAAAATGATATTTTTGTCCTACTGCAGCTTTATAAAATTGTATCAAAACTTTGTTAAAAGGAATAAATTTAGTAATTTAAATTAAAATTGTGATTTTCGAACGCATATTGATGACCGAATAGTAGTGGTCCAAATACAATAGCAAATAATTAATGATATTTTAATTGACGCGAAATTAAAGTAATTAATACTGAAAGGATGGAAAGTTAATGAAACTTTTAAATGAATTTTGCCTTTTGCTGTAATAGAAATCGAACCGAAAAATAAATTAAAATTATAGGAAAGCAAAACTATACTTCTCAAATATAATAATTTATTAATACTTATTTTCCTTTTTGCAATGCTTAGTATTTCGTAAAGGGAAAATGTAGTTTATGATAAATACATGAATTATGATAAATACATCCAATCTTACTTAAAGCAATCAATCGTTAAGTACCGATTGCAGAAGGGAACACAGTTGTTAAGCCTAATGTTAGAGAAGGATGAGCATAAAAGACAACAAAGTTTTATCTCTGATGCTTTTATTAAAAAAATTATGGAATAAAAAAAGAAAAAAAATCGTTTAGCAATTATACCTTAAAAATCTTTTAGACAGTTTTCAACCGAATTATATTGAAATTAAAGTTTCATTATTTCCAGTGTTTGACTAGAAACATTAAAATAAAAATTGTTCTATTTTATGTGTTGAATAAAATGGTTTACTTATCACTTAAGTCGAATTCTTTTAACTGTTTTTTTTAACAACCATGCGTTTTTGAATATCGAGTTCCTTTTCATCAATTGTTTTCACGTGTACCCAGATTTATACACCTTTTACGATTTCCTGCCAGATATATCAGTAACTTTCCCTTTCGCCGTTACTGCATATTTCATTCGAATCAATCGCATTTTCTTTTTCATTTGAGTTTTTCCAACCATTCTCCTTCTTTGAGAACAATCTCATCCGATGCATGTTAGCTGCTGTTCTTAATACTTCATCAACTTCTTTACAAATGCAAACCACATTATTAGCTTTTTCCAGGGCATTCTTAGTAAAAATAAGAGTGGAGAGGCAAATTACTTACAACTCGTATATGATATCTCTCCATATTGATAAAGTTTAAGAAAGAAACTGAAAAACGCAGAATTCCTCTTGAATTCCTGCTTCTTTGCATAAACTGGAAAATAGATACGGGCTCAATGGAAAAAAAATCAATAGAGCAAAATAAAACCCTACAAAATGATGTAGCGAAAATATCAAAATAAACATTGCATCAACCAGTTGGATTTGATTAATTTAAACAGTCTAGGGCGTAGATATTGCAGTTTTACTTGAATAGAAAAGCCATAAATATTCTGTTTTGGTTGATTAGTATGATGGTTGTAGATGTATTTACTCAATAAAAATCATCCTTAATGCTCGATAAAATGATCGACACTTTAAAAAATTAGCATCAAAATAGTTTTAAAATGTGAAGTGTGGGCTTTACTTAATCTTAATTAGCTTTTTTGTATCTTATGCCGATCCCCAACCTTTTGGTCATAAGTTGACGAACAGCCCTTTTCAACATAGAACGATAAAAAACAAAAGCACAGTTAGCAGCATTCAAAGAAATACAATTTAAAACGCAGGGAATAAATTGAGGTGATTCCGTTACGGTCACAATGTGGGCGCGGGAATCTGAATCTGCCTTTTTTATTTTGTATAGGTGATCCTGCAAAAAGTCATGTTTAGTGGCAAGTCTGGACAGACCACGCTGACTGCTCTAGGCAAGGAACCAGACATTTTTGTTGACTTCATCAGAAGGGATCTCTATTACTTTCCAGAAGACATTCTTTATTTTCAGGCTTCAGTGGTTAGATTTAATACCCTGGATGAGTATCACCTCATATATCTCAAAGACAAAGCAGGATCTGGTTTCGTCGTTCGAAAACCGCTCTTGGCCAACATATCTTCCCAATCATTTCAATGAATCCCTAGCAGTATGGAATTCTCTGCAGTGTTTCATACTGAACAATTTACCTTTTTTCTCCATGCAAATCCTGAAAATCTTCCATTCACAGTAATAACAACAAGTTGTCAGTAGTTCAGAAAGGACAGGGAGAATCATATGTGCTTGTGTGTGTAGGCGACTGATTTAACTCCCCACTGATCTCAGAAAGGCTTCTATAATATCATCTAACTCTGTAATACTTCTTTTTTCTCCATCTCTCTTCTATTCTATTCTAAAATAATTTTCTCAAAACGTTAATGTTAATTATTAAAAAGCACACTTCTTTTCTATGGAGAGGTTCTCATAACAAACATTACAGTACATCAGCCTCAATAGTTAACCCGAGAGAAGGCGCGCACTCGATACTAACGTCAATGGTCACGCGGGGTGATTGAATCACCCCAATTCTTTTTTCTTATAGTTATTTTTATTGTACACCATAAGGATTGTACTGCCAGTGAATAACTTACTAAAGAGAAAGTATATTTATCTATTTTAAGGACATTTTCTTTAATAATTTGAGGAAAATTCCAATTAAAATGAACTAAATTTTTTCAAATGTGTGCGACTTTAATAAAGGAAACAAATCACACATACACTTTTCGCTAACATTACAGAAATGATATTTGCAGCCAAAACTGTCATATTTTATTCAAGTTGTTGTAGTTTTATTGCCCTTTGATGATCGACAAATAGCAAGTTGAACCTTTTATTGCTTGTGTCTTATTGACAGAGCGCAGTTTTAACTTCATATTTTTTTTGAGAGAGTTCTTTAGTTAGCATTTAAAAATTTTCTTTTCTACCCGAACTTTTCTTGCGTGTTCATCGTATTTTCCAAACTTTACTTACTCTATCATGATTAATATGCATTGTTTCATCAGGTTCTCCCCTTCTTGATCAGTTTCAACTTCATCCAATAAAAATGGCACAGATGCCCATTTCTTTTATTTATATTCTGTTCATTTACATTTATAAACCATAATGAGTCATACAACACAGCTGCCAAGACCACAAGACAGTTCACAGGGGAAAAATATAGCCTGCCCATAGAAAATATTTTGGAACAAAAGTAGCCAAGCGGGGAACTCAGTCACCCCAAGTGCCTTAAGATTGTAGGAAAGAAAAACGTTCGCCATTCCTAAAAGAAAAGAGGGGGATATGAGGCAAATACAATTTAGTTGCCATGAAGACTGTCATACAGGGGGATACTAACAAGGTTATTGGTAACAAATAAGTAATTTTCCCAGAATTAAAGATTTCATGAGCCTGGGGTGACTCTGTGCCCCACGCAACCACTCCTGGGTTAAAAGAACTGAGCGTGAGACCCCGTAAAGGTATGTCTCTACAATGACATTTTTAAAGAAAAGTGAGCTGTACGTGTGTTCAGATATTGATTGTTATTAGTTATCATTACACTTAAAACCAATTCTAATCTTGATCCATGGTCTAGCTCATGATTCTGAACTGAATCATGGTCAGCCTACATCAGTGCTTCTCAAAGTTTCAATATTTGTGACCCACTATTCAATCATCATTTTCATCGCGCCCCCCTCCAAACAATATCAATGTATTGAATTCAATAATACTATACTTTGACATTAAAGCTACAATATATATAGGACTTTAACCTCTTAAGTACCACTGACGTATATAAACGTCTCGCTCAGCTGAAGCGTTAATTGCACCGGACGTATATATACATTTTTTCGAATATTACGTTCTTTTCTGTGCACTGCTATCCATAAAATTATTCCGAAGGCTTTGGAATCCAATAAAGGGACCTCCACAGTGTTTGCGAAGGATTTACTTATTTCAAAGGATTTGCTTATTTTTATTCCTTTTCTCCCCTCCCTCCAATAAACTTTTCATCGGCAGTAAAGGGATTAATAACAAACCGTAGAATTTATGAAGATAAGTGTTAGTTTTTGTATATAATTTTATGTGTAAGACAAGCCCATAGGATCATTGGTAATTATTAATGTTTCCTTAACTTAGTATTGTTGAATTAAGTACATTGTGCAGCACTGATACATTTATAAGTGCATTATATCTGAGTAAATGCGTATTTTATTTTTTTATTATGTCAAAATAAAAAAATAAACTGTTTACTTTCAGTAAATTAATAATTTTTTTAAATATTCTTTTGTTTTCACCTTTTCAATATGCTCGTGCCCCCCTTGTAGAGTTATCATGCCCCCTAGGGGGCGCCCCCCAGTTTGAGAAACACTGGCCTACATAATAGATAAAGCTTCATATCGTAGTAAATTCATATTATCCTTTATCTAAACAAATCTATACCATCCAAACAAAGTAATGCTAGTTACAAGAAAATAAAGAAATAAAGTTCTTCCTTCCTACATTTAACATTAAAAGATAAATACTAGAAAAAGATCGTAAATACTAGGCAGGTTTTATTGCTGTAGCTGGTAAATTACTAACTACAGCACGTATTCGAAGATACGTGGCGTGAAAATCAATACCAGAACGTAATGAAACGAGAATTGTTCATACAAGAAATATAACGATTTCTTTCAGAACTAAGAACGGTGTGACTTTAGTAATGTTTAGTTGTTAC
The DNA here is from genome assembly GCA_019973935.1 of Trichonephila clavipes. NCBI lineage: Eukaryota > Metazoa > Arthropoda > Arachnida > Araneae > Nephilidae > Trichonephila > Trichonephila clavipes. Next base: position 101,832 of record BMAU01000701.1, on the reverse strand, counting down.
AAATTGTTTTTAACAAATCGTAATAGATAAAAGAAGATATATATTTCCCGTCATTTGCGGGGATATATATTGATATATTTTGGTTGTATGGATAGTTTTTATTATATAACCCCTAAAAGAAAAACTTTCTTCATAGATGTTACTGTGTAGGTTCAAAATGTAATATTATCAGTAGTTATAGTTAGTTTTTGTTATAATAAATGCTGTAAAAACAAATTTAAGTATATACAGTTTTAAGTACACTTTGTATTGAAGTAAATAATGAAATGTAAGTTATTAGTCATGTCCACACAATGACCCTTTTGGGCTGCAAGAAAAATGTTTATTTTACATGCAGCCGAAACGCGTTGTCTTTACATTGTTAGCTGCACTAAAAACTGAAGGGCCATATTATATTCAGGGTGACTCGCTACCAGACTGACAAACTTGCAGGGTGGTGTTCAGGGGTTACAAAGACTACTCGAAATCATGGCAATTACGGCATTTGCAGGGCCGCAAATGCCGTAATTGCGAGCTATGGTGCTAAGAAGAAAAAAAAAATAACAGAAACAGCAACACATTAATGGGACAGCAAACATATTATTAAACGGTAGATTGTACTACAACAGTTGTTTGGAAATTAAATTATTATCAGAAGTCGTCTGGCAAGTCTGACAGAGACGCTGCATGGAATTCCTGACCAGGAAGATTCCTCCAGGTAGTCTTGTGGTACATGGCGTTGAACGGAATGTTTCATGAACACCAATCTTGCTGTAAGTCGTTATTTGTGATCCGTTTCCCGAGACAGTAGGATGAATTTGCATTTTAAACGCGAAAATGACGGCATGCTGATAATGCATGGAGATGCGGATTGCTCGGTGGTGTACCAGAAACGTTAAATAAACATGCGTGTTCCCCGTCACACTATCTTTGCAAATCTGAACAGAAGGTTACGTGAGACTGGTCCTTTTTGGGGTAAAAGACGTCCGTTTCTTCAGTTGAAGAACTCATTGCTCGAATATTTGTAGTTGTCTGGAGGATGCGTGGCATGCCAGCAATCTTGCAGAAAATCAAGAACTCCATGCAGCGTCTCTGTCAAACATACCATACGACTTCTTGTAATTTCGAACACCTGTTGTTGTACAACATGGGTTTTCTGTCCCATTAATGTGTTGCTGTTTCCGTTCTTTTTTTCTGCCTTTTTGCATCATAGCTCCCAACTACGCATTTGTGACTCTGTATTCTTTTGTGATTCTGAGTCATCTCTGTATCCCCTACACACCCCGCAAGTTTATCGGTTTGGTAACGAATCAACCTGTATATGGTAAATCAGTATAGTAAATATAGACTTTACTATCTTCGGTCAAGTGGTTCCAAATGAGAAAATATATTATTTTCATCCGATTCTCTAAAACCTCATGAATGCCCATCTGAATTGGGTAGCAAATATATTTTGGTGCCAACATGGTTATAATTACAAGCTTGCTGTATATTTACTTATTTCTACTAATTAATTAGTTGTTATAATTCAGGGGTGTCAATTTTGTGCCCTGCAGGCCACATGCGGCCCACGAGGAACATTTTTGTGGCCCGGCCAGTATATTGGCACACAATATATAATAAAATATGCAACTTTCTCCCGAAATAGAAAGGATAGTAGCAGAGAAGATATCTCAAGTGTCAGGACGTAAACAACTTAAAAAAACACCTTATAAATTTGAGAGCCTTAGTAGCAGAATTATCATGGTTATGGACACGTGACCGATGATGCTTCTGTCGAGTCGTGCGTTCATATCGTGGTGCCACTGAAGACTTGCCACGTAAAGGAGCTGATGCACGTAAAATTTGTCACGTGGTAATATTGTGGAAATTTGGAGAATGGGGTGTCAACTCAGGTGTCATCCTTGTCACATGACTGAGTTTCACAATTATAAGGTCGTCAATAACCCTTGTCAGCTTAAGTGCTGAGTGGATATTTATTAACATCGCACTTTAAAGCAGAAGTCTCGAAAGTGGTAATCCGTGGACTACTTGAGGTCCGCGAAAAATATTCGCTGGTCCCCAGAAAAATGTGGTACCCTGGGTAAAGGCTTCCAGAAAATGTGGTAAAAGTGAATACCCTTTTTTTAGGGAGCAGCCGATGAAATTTCTGATTCAATTCTGCACAACTTATTTATGTGAAATGCCTTTTTATTTGCCAATGCCATAAAAACACGGTACAGATCTCAGCTTGAAATAAATGCCTTGCAGAAACAATGTTGGATCCAAATATCCATAATCTTATTTCAAGTCAGCAGGAACATCTTCACGTTAGCAATGTATAACACTAAGAGTTTGGTACATTTAAACCATTTTTTATTGTTTTGTTTTTACAATTTTTGTTTATTTTATAATGGTTTATTAATAAAGTTTTCAAAATTTGGTTACAATAAGTAGTTTCACTTTATTATTCAGGTACATTTTATCTGATCTTCGATCACAATCTATAAACATATTTAAATCCTGTTAGATTAAATTATGAATTTACTGTTCCTTAAGATATTCGACTACGTTCGGAAGCGTAATTTTGCAAAAGCGTTGAAATGAATAATGTATATGATATTCAGTGTCACTTAGATTAGAAAATGTATATAAAATTATTTTACGAATGGTATTACAATAAAAAATTATTTAAGTAAAATATTTTGACAAAAAATGAACATAGAATGACCCATTTTCAAAATATTTTCCTTTTGTGAAAAATGCTTCTATTATAATAATATTTTGCCTGTATGCAGCTCAGACCTCTGTACAGAGTCTCAACTGGAATTGTTGAGATATATAACTTAGAAGTGAATTTATCCATGTTTTACGACAACAGAAGGGAGAAATTTTAAGAAAAAAATGCCAATAAATATTTTAAAGGGTTGTAACTCTGAAAATAATGTGAATCTTTCAAAAATCATAGTTGAGCCTCTGTACAGAGGTCTGAGCTATATACAGGCAAAATATTATTATAATAGAAGTATTTTTTATAAAAGGAGAACATTTTGAAAAAAAGTTTATTCTATGTTAATTTTTTGCCGAAATATTGAATTTAAATAATTTTTTTTGTCAAAATGTCCTTAAAACAATTTTATACATGTATTATAATCTAAGTGACACTAAATAACATGAAAATGATCCATTTATGCGCTTTTTTTTAATTCACGGTTCCGAACGTATTCGGATACCTTATAGTCAAAAAGTTTGGCGATCGCTGCTCTCAAGCAACACGAGGGCTACTCACGACGGACCTCAGTATTTTTGAAATTTGGTCGAATGCTGAGCCACAGCTCTTCTCCCCTAACTTCAATCTCACACCAACGTGAGGAGTTTGAGTCATAACATATTTATTGTATCATCCCTTCAGCACAGTGGGTCCTAAGTTGTAGCAGGTGTCGTACCCACGACTCGATAATACCTACCACGAGTCCCTCACAATTACCAATAGGCTGCTACGGCTCCCATGTGCCTGGAAAGTGTGAGGTTAATAAAATACTATTCAATCTTGAGAGTATAGGTCTTCTTAGATGTCTTTTTCTGCATACTCATAATGGGATCATTTATGAATGGTACTATATGTACAATATTGGACAAAATTGGGGATACTTTTTAAAATTGTTAAGTTTTTTATGTTTGTATGGTTATAGAAAATGTTACGTTGCACAAAATGCGAAGTCTTTTATATCATTTTAAAGAGAACTTAATACTGAATTCAATAAAAATAAAATTCAAATATTTGCAACGCAAAAAAATGTTATGGTGCAATAACTATCGATATACATTAATATTGATGATAGAATTGAATCATCAGTGCTTAGTGGTGTAGCCTTTATTTTTTGTTACAGCTTCACATCGATGCTTCATTGAGATGAAAATACTTTCAAGCTCTTCCTTCGATATTACATAATGCCAGTAAACAATGATACCCTCATAATTTTTTTACGCTGGAAATATTTGAATTCTGTTTTTTAAATTGAATTCAGTATTAATTTTTTTGAAAGTGATACAAAAAAGACTTTGCATTTTGTGCAACATAACATTTTCTACAAGCATACAATTTTAAGAAACATAACAATTTTAAAAAGTGTTCACAATTTTAGCCACCAGTGTATGCATGTGTGTCCTTTTTTTTCGGAACATACCAATTTTTAACGATAGATTGATAAATTTAATTACATTATTTGCTTTCCTTTTTAATATATGGCTAGTTTTTCAAAATAAAACCCAACTTAATGTATCTTATACAAAAATCCTCTTAAGCACATAAGGGGACTATTAAAGAAGTATATGGTTTCAATGCGCTATAAATCCAAAATAATATAAGATATTGTGTGTAACTTGTAACAGAGTTGTATGGGATTATCTTAAGTTTTTTTTAAATAGTCACAGCTGTTCTATGCGTGAACCCTTAGTCACACAACGCATATCGAACAACTGTGGCATCAGCCAAAGAGTTAATGTCTAAACACGTAATATAAAAAAAAAATTAAGTCAATTGTTACTTTAAATGGATGAATAGAATGTATTTTATTAACGATTGAAAATTTGAATAAATATATCTATAACGATATAAATATATATATATATATATATGTATATATAAATAAATAAATAAATATATATATATAGGGAGAGAGTGAACTAATAGTAGGAATTGAAAAAAGACCATGATTTGTCTGCATTGTTGTTAAAAAACAAACCCAGTTTGGCTGAAAAACAGGTTTTTGACGCCAATTTTTGTCTTCGTTTTAACAGTTGCATTGTTACAGCAATAGAGACGAATCTAAGATGACGTCAGAAACCGGTAACAATGAGACCACATGGCTGTATCTGTAATTCTTTGAATAATTAGTCTCAGTCAATTAATTTTAATTACTTATAATTGAGTTATCGTATCTTTAATCAAAACAATCGTGCATAGAAAATTTCAGCTCAAATGAGCGCTTTAAAATGTGAGAAAAAAAAACTTTTCAAGTTATGACACAAGTCGCCAAAAATGATGCCAACGTAGCTGTATTTGTAATTCTTTGAATAATTAGTTTCAATCAATTAATTTTTATTAATTATAATAAAATTATTGTATTGTCATCCAAAATAATCGTGTATATAATGTTTCAGCTCAATTGAGCGCTTTAAAATGTACTTTATTAACGATTGAAAATTCCACCAAGATAAATAAATAAATATATAGAGAGTGTGAGCTATATAATAGTAGGAATTGAAAAAGAGACTCTTGTGTCAGCTTGTTAAAATCAAAATCACAAAAGGTCTTTTCCACTGCTGACGTCGCTATTTCGACCGACTAGACACACACCCTATTGCCTACTTCACTTGTGTAAGGGGCGAGACATAAACTTAGAGGATAAATCTACCTTCCGGTGCGTGTCATTGCCTCTTACTGTTTAACATAATATGGTAAGTGTATATTTCCTTATGAATCACCCTGTATACGTATTTATATTTTTGGTATAACAAGCAAAGTCGTTATTTCGAGAATTTATTTTAACATTGATGGGTATTTAACTGAGAGAAATTAAGCACCATAGTACCCAAATCTTTCAAAGTTTTAAATTCGTTTTGTAATTTTCTAAGTTTAAGGTATCCGACTACGTTCGGAACCGTGATTTTGCGAAAGCGCATAAATGAATAATATTTATGATATTTAGTGTCACCTAGATTAGAAAATGTATATAAAATTGTTTTAAGAATAGTATTACAATAAAAAATTATTTAAGTGCAATATTTTGACAAAAAATGTACATAGAATGACCAAACAATTCAAATATTCAAAAATTCAAAATATTCTCCTTTTGCAAAAAATGCTTCTATTTTTATAATATTTTGCCTGTATATAGCTCAGATCTCTGTACAGAGGCTCAACTAGGATTTTTGAAATACATAAGTTAGAAGTAGGTTTATCCATGTTTTACGACAACAGAAGGGAGAAATTTTAAGAAAAAAGGCCAATAATTATTTTAAAGGGTTGTAACTCTAAAAATAATGTGAATCTTTCAAAAATCATAGTTGAGCCTTTGTACAGAGGTCTCAGGTATATGCAGGCATAATATTATTATAATTGAAGCATTTTCACAAAAGGAAAACATTTTGAAAAAAAAGGTTATTCTAAGTTAATTTTTTGCCGAAATATTGTATTGAAATAATTTTTTTGTCAAAATGTCCTTATAACAATTTTATACATGTGTTCTAATCTAAGTGACACTAAATATCATGAACATTATCCATTTATGGGCTTTTTTAAAATGACGGTTCTGAACGTAGTCGGATACCTTAATTTTATACATAAAAACTCTTCTAAATTTTAGTATGTTTCCATTTGAGGAGGAAAGTATTATCAAGAAATTGTGGAATCATTTTATTAGTATCTTATCTACCACACAGCATTCAGTATCAAAACAAACTAAGGAAAATTAAATATATAAGTATTAAATCGCAATACTGTATCATATTATAATGGATGATTCATTGTTCAAAATCTGTCAATGCAGTTGACATTTTATAGCAATTTTGTGAAAAGATAAATACTTGCAAATGTATCTGACATCTAAGAGTTTTATTTCTTCCAAAATGCAGTGTTAGTGAAAGTCATTACGCTGCTCGAATGAATATTTTTTGCTTCATTATTACTTTTTCCACCTCGAGAAGTAGATTTCCTTCTTCCAAGGAGAATGCATAATTTATGTCGAAAGCAAAAGAGACAAAAGCTTTGTTGCTTTCTTGCATCAATGAATTGAAGCTTGTGTGTGTGTGTTGCGCTTTTTTTCTCAGATTAAAAGAAATACACATTTTGGTAATGATGTACTAGTAACATTCTACAATATAAATTGCTCATAACATAGTTTAAGTGCCTTGTGTCTGTTTTAGAACATTGTTTTTATTTTAAAAATACATTTTGAAAAGCTTTCAGTACTTCTTTAAATGAGTTGAAAACAAATTATTTATAAGAAGTTTGAATAATTTCAAAAATGAGAAATCATTCATAAGACTTTATTTCGCCTTTTTATTCCTGTTAAAATTAATTTCGAAGAAAACACAATTTGATTAAAAAATTAATTAAAAGTTAGATTCCACCAAAATCCAGTTGTTGCGGCTTTCAATTTGGCTACTTTTAATATTTTGTGCAAATGAAACTTGAACTGAATAATGCACTTTCACAAAACATTTGAATTTTGAAGCATTTTACTGAAATTTTTTTAGAATAGTTAATAAATGGCTATAGTAGTCAAAAAGAGAAATCCAAGAAGGATAAACTCATCTAAAAAGGATTGCTTAGAAACCTCCTCAGAAGAGTAGTGACACTGGATGCCAAAGAACACTTTGGCAGTAGTCTCTTTAAAAGCCTTCTTCGTTAGAAAATCAAGTTACTAGAACCACTCTTACGGTAGCCAAATTTTGGAAGGTAAGTTGGTAATATAAGAAGTAATATATATATAAAATGAAACGCGTATTTATAAATTCTACTTTAAGCGTTATATTTATGGCGTAGCTATTAACAGAATAATGATGTATATTTTCCCACAGGATCCAGGTTAGTAGAGTAAATAATTAGTATCCATTTCTTTTGAAAACCCTATAGTGATTCATGTAAAATATTTCAGTACTTAACGTTATCTTGCTGACATAGTATATATGTGGAAAGAGGGGTACCACACATACACACACATTTTCAATGCAGACCACATCTCACATAAAACAGAAGATAATACAATTCTAAAACTTCCATGTGAATGGGATTTCGTCCGCCCACGTGGACTATACCAATACCTCGTCGACAGACTCGTAAATGGTTATGAACAGATGTCACTCTTTGAGAGAGTCAATTTCTCCAATTGGAATATAAGAAGCAAGGTTGTGTCAAGTAACAGCATTGCTCGACAGTTGGATGGTAAGGATGGTATCAAGATGTTGGCCGGAATGGGTAAACTGTATCCATACAAAGCATTAAAGTATCCGACTACGTTCGGAACCGTGATTTTGCAAAAGCGAATAAATGGATAATATTTATGATATTTAGTGTCACTTAGATTAGAAAATGTACATAAAATTGTTTTAAGAATAGTATTACAATAAAAAATTATTTAAGTACAATATTTTGACAAAAAATTAACATAGAATGACCCATTTTCAAAATATTCTCCCTTTGTGAAAAATGCTTCTATTGTAATAATATTTTGCCTATATATAGCTCAGACTTCTGTACAGAAGCTCAACTAGAATTTTTATAATATATACACTCTGTCGCAAAAAAATATATGCACCCAGAAGAAATCAAGCTACAATCACGAAACTCGGCAAGAATGTAGTCTGGTAAGAGATATGCAAATGATTAAAATTTCGAAGCCAATGAGAGAAGGCTAAGTGTGCTATGCGCATATTAGTTGCGCAACTGGGAGAGTTTAAAAGCATGAGTACGAGCGCCGTACGGCTATCCAAACGAATCTGATGACTTTGATAGACGATATTGAGACTTAGGATGCCTCTAAGACGTAACCGGCGGCAGTACGAGCAGCTGACGGACTTTGATAGGGGCCGTATAATAGGCCTCAGAGAAGCAGGTTGGTCGAATAGACGTATCGGCCGCCACCTCGGTCGGAGCGATATGGTAGTTGCTCGGTGTTGGCAACAGTGGATCACAGAAGGTAGAGTGTACCGTCGCGGAGGGTCAGGACGTCTCAGGAACACAAATGATCGCGAGGATCGTGCAATCAGAAGAGTGGCCACTTCGGCACCAACAACGTCGCTAGCATCGATTCAACGCCACTTACCTCCTTCCAGACATCCAGTGCCATCAAGAGAAACCATAAGGAGACGACTGACCGAAGTTGGCTTGAGGAGCCGACGTCCGCTAAGACGCTTACCACTGACCCCACATCATAGGCAGTGTCGACTGGATTTTTGCCGACCTCGGCAACTTGGAGTGTGACAGACTGGAGACGTGTCATCTTCAGTGATGAATCCCGATTCAGTCTCAGTGATGATGACCACCGCACACGTGTCTGGAGGCGCACCGGCCAGCGGTCCGATCCGGCATTTATTGTCGAGCGGCATACAGCAATTTCACAAGGTGTGACAGTGTGGGGAGCAATTTCTTGGGACACACGATAATCTTTAGTGGTCCTTCAAGGCACTTTGACAGCTCGCAGATACGTGGACGATATTTTAACGTCGATTGTGCTACCCATGCTATCAAGTCGCCCAGGTGCCATTTATCAACAGGATAATGCTCGTCCACATACTGCGCGACTCTCCCAACAATGTCTTCAAGGATATGACGTCCTACCATGGCTTGCCAGGTCACCAGATCTTTCGCCAATAGAGCATGTCTGGACGCGCTGGGAAGGCAACTGCAGCCGTCCCGAGATACAGGAGAATTAACTGCTCAGATGCAAAGACTATGGCAGGATCTTCCACAGGGGGTCATAAGTGATCTAATTGAATCGATGCCACGCCGAATTTCGGCTTGTATAGCTGCCAGATGTGGCTTTACTACTTACTGATTTTTGACCTTTTACAAGCTGTAACCGCTTAATAAAATGATATTTTGTTCTGAATTTTTAATCATTTGTTTATTTTCATATACACTACATGCATACCAAATTTCGTGAATGTAGCTCAATTTCTTCGGGGTGCATATATTTTTTTGCGACAGAGTGTATTTTAGAAGTAGATTTATCCATGTTTTACGACAACAGAAAGGAGAAATTTTAAGAAAAAAAACGTCGATAATTATTTCAATTCGTGGTAACTCTGAAAATAATGTGAATTTTTTAAAAGTCGTAGCTGAGACTCTGTACAGAGGTCTGAGCTATATACAGGCTAAATATTATTATAATAGAAGCATTTTTCACAAAAGGAGAACATTTTGGAAAATGTTATTCTAAGTTAATTTTTTGCCGAAATATTGTATTTAAATCATTTTTTTTGTCAAAACAATTTTGTACATGTATTCTTATTAGTGACACTAAATATCATGGAACCTATCCATTTATGCACTTTTTTAAAGTCACGGTTCCAAATGTAGTCGGATACCTTAAGAAGGTAAGGTTGGCCTTGAGTGACGACAGAACAAGAAGAAAACTGATTTGATGTATAACAGAGGCACCATTGATAACAATAACCATCGATAGATGACTCAGAGAGCAGGAATTGACTAACAAAGGTCAATGGGTCGACTTGCCTCACCGTCGCTTTCTGACAAGAGCGTTTGCGTCTTCGAGAAGACGAAGTGAAGACGCGTATGAATGCATGTCCGTAAGAATGTTGAATACACATGTAAGTGTCGTTAACTACACAACCCGGTAACTAAAGGTTAGGGCATTGTTCATCATTTTATTACTGGTCGGTTCTCTGCGGTTGTCACGCGTGACAGTCTTACGGCATGGTGTTATATCGGCGATGGGATTCCAAGCTCCGTAATGTTGCCTTTCCTATCTGGGACCAAAGGGATTGCATTTTATCGGGAGCTGCTTGTTTTTGTACTTTTCCAAATGGCATGATCACCAGATGTGTCTCGAATGTAACACATTTGAGTTTTGATAAGTCGGTGTACCTGATCATCCTAGGGCAGGGGTGGTGCACTTTTATGGATCAATGTGCCATTATTTCTTAAGAAATGTTTGATTAGGTATAGACGTGCCGTCAAATAATTTTGATTTGTGACTCTATTGGGAAAATAATAAAACTAAATACTAACAACTCTCAAAACTCTCTATTTACTACAAAAAAATACCTTTTGCGCTGTACAGTTGAAAATGTTTTAGTTATACGCATAATTTAAATTAAAGTAACATTAGTGTGACTTCTGTTGCTGCAGATTGGATGACAAATAACTTATATTACGAATGTAAGATGCTACTTTTGGTAGAATGAATGCTGAATTGGAGTCATCTGAAAAATGGTTTCTAAGCAATTTTTTTTGGTTCGCTTTTTTGACAAGAGGATTTGTGATTTGTTTCAAAATGCCGTTTTACATACCACTATTCCAGGACATAGAACATGCACCATTTTATCGCCTTTACTAATAATGCTATACTTCTAGAATCACCTAGTTTGAAATTTTCTTGAACTTACTATTCTGAATAATTCATGTTGAATAATAGTTAAAAATCGTAAATATAACACAAATAAACTTTGAAGTACAGTTGTGTTAGCGAAATTGACTATGCTATGCGTAGTCAAATTTTTCATCATAAGCAACTGTAGTCCACGGAGTAACTAAGGCAAGACAAATAGTGAACAAATATGCTCTCCGCCATCTTGTGACCGATCACTCGTATTTGTTCATAATATTTTATAGTGAACTTTGTTATTTAGAACTAAAATGCAAACTACTTTGATCGTTCGCGTGCCCAAAACATTGCGTCACGTGCCATTGATGGCATGCGTGCTACTGGTTTGCCATCCCTGTCCTAGGGGATAGCATCGATTTAGTTTACCAAATGAAATTTTCACGCTATATAGACAACCTTGCAGGATAATATCTACCAATTCTACGCGCCAATACCCACCCGGATAACAGCATGCATCAAGTTTAGAGGAGGGCGAATGCATTATTGCAGTGTTTCTCAAAATTTCTATACTTGTGACCCAATTTTCTATCATAATTTTCCTCCCGCCCCCTCTATACAATTATTTATTTTATTTTACAAATGCCAGGCCATTGACCATCAGGTCATTAGGCAACGGGCTCTCCAATACCTTTTTACAATGCAGTTAAGATCATTCAGTGCAGAGCACTCGTCCAAATGAGCGCGGCAGTCATGTCTTGTCCAGTGTCACACAAAACGCAGATAGGTGAAGTCACTAAGTTAAAACGAAACAGATGAGCACAAAGGCAGTCATGTCCGGTTAAAAGTCTAAATTTAGCCACAGCAGCAGCACGAGGAGAACTTGGAATACCGTGGGATTTCTTACATAGTGTACTCCAAGGCTTATCACGAGCAACACGAGAAGTTGCAAGGCGAAATGATTCCCTAAAAATCTTTTTAATTTCCAGTTTGGCAGAATGAAGTATCAGGTCTCTGCGAAAGTTCTGAAGGATACCCGTTCCCTTTTTTGCCAAAAAGTCTGCCCTCTCATTTCCCCAAAGACCACAGTGGGATGGTACCCATTGAAAGATTATCTTTCCTTTTATCTTTCCCAGGAGTTCTCTACACTTCTGCACACGTAAACAATTATTCTCATTATAGTTGGACAAAGCCTGAAGGGCAGAAGTAGAATCTGAAAGAATTACAGCTCTTTCAATGGGGGGAAGACAAACAGCAAGTTGCTGAAGGGCTATATGTATAGCTTCAACCTCACCATCAAAGTGAGTTGTCAAAGGGCCGGCGTGTAAATAGAAGGGAAGAGGTGACTAAAAACACCAATGCCAGCGCCTTGGGCAAAGTCCAAGAGTGAGCCATCTGTGTAAATGTGAAGCCACAATACCTCTATACAACAACAATGTATAAAATTCAATAATATTACAATAATAAAACTAGTATTTTATTTTCTACTTTTTGATAAGATTGCGCCTCCCTTATAGGGTTATCATGCCCCTCGGGGCGCGCCCCACAGTTTGAGAAACATTGCATTATTGATTTTCCATACTTTTGTACCTGTGTTTCTTAAATATAAACATTTATACGACACTATTAGCTTTCGATATATGTGCATTGCATCTGTGAAATTTTGGTTCGTTTGAGTAATTTATACTTGGTGCGTCTTTTTATATCATAATGATGTAATGTGTATAACGCGACTAAATGCTTTTCGATTAATTCAGAGTGCAAATTAAGTGCAGTTGATACATCGCCAAATGTTACGATTAGCGCAGGATGAAATATCAGCAACTTGTTTTCTCAGTGGGTTTTGCTGTAAATCAGTAAACTTAGTTTAAACTCACAATAGTAGTTTTTGTTTGCGACACATCGCTTAAGTGATTGTTGCCTCTCTTGGTAAGAATTAGGCTCGGATAGCCAAAAGTTACCCAGAATTTCTTAACTTAAATAAAAATAGCAACAGTTTATATTGATGGGAGGCGCGGATTCATTTAGGAATATTCAACAGAACTTCAAAATTGTGAACACAGTTTGGTGGAATGCGTTTTCTTTCCCCACCACTGAGGGGAATTCCTCTGCAAAGGGTGCATTCCTCAGCAAAAGGTGCCTAACATTCCCACGCCCAGAGGGATCATTACACCCATAAATATTGGGGAGCGTCAAAGAATTTTCCCGCTCTTAAACAAGGCAACAACCGTTGTGCGGTAACTCTGCGCTGGTTCCGGACCAATCAGGAGTAATTAAGTGGACAAGGCAAAGAGTCCGCTCTAGAATTTGGCAGTAAAGCGGCATATAACAAAAAGGGGAGACACTTGATTTAGACACACTCGGACACGGAGAGACAGACTAATCAGATCCAGGCCTTGAACTAGACTCCGCGGGACTCCGGGCAACCATGTTCCCTTCTCCATCTCACCTCCTATCTCTCTCAAAGCTAAGTTGAATTTCATTCTTGTTATGCAGTATATGTACAGTTACTTAAATTTAAATATGTTATTCAATAAAATTAATTATTATCTCTATTTTATCGGACTCTTAATTTAGAGTACAGTAATTTGTCAATAGAACTTAATTAATTTTAAACTAAGTTATGATGCGATGTTAACTTAAGAACCTGGAAAGTTAAGAAATTAGTATTTTTGGTTAAGAAAAGAAGTAATTAAATAAGTTATCATCAGCGTCGCATCAATATGTATTTGTTCGTCACTGATACATGAAAACAAATTGACTGTATTGCCATACGTCGTACACTATTTATTGCGATTTGTATTATTTTTTTTAAATTTAAAACGTTGGAATCCATGTTATAAAATATGTATCATTTAGCTACCCATTTTTCTCTACCCTTATTAGATATAATATTGTTACGAATTTTGTGTAAATAGTGTAAATAATTTGTATTTGAGTGTTTAATGCATTTATATTACTCTATGTTATATGTATTGTTAAAATTGTACTATTCACAAGCAGTGCCGCCCCTTACGTTATAATGGCGATTGAATGAGAACTTGGCGAAATGTTGGCGGTAGAGACAAGTTGGCATCATTTTTGGCGACTTAGTTGGCGGTCAATTTGGCGACCATTTTGGCGTCATTGGCGAATTCGGAACCCTCTGGAATCTTCTAGAAAGTAGATCTCTCCATTCGCGTGTCACGTTCAATGACACGAGCGGTTATATTTCTAGAAGTTTCTGTCGCGCATATAAAAAGGATGCTCGCCGGTACGAAGGGGAGTCTTGATTAAGCCAGCGAGTAGTGAGGATTGTTTTGACTAGCTTGGCTGTGCTTGTGAATAATCTTTACGTACGTGTATTTTTAAACACTGTTCTTGTGTTTGATTGCTGTCGAAGGTGTGACGATCTTCGGATATTTACCCTGTGGATATTGCTGCTGAATCCTGTATTTAAAGGATTGGATTTTCGCTAATAAATTCGCATCGCTCTTAAAGAACTGATTATTTTTTCTTTGTGATTGTTTTTGCATAAAATCCTCGAACCCTCGGATCTACGTAACAATATTTTTAAATTTTTGTTTTTAAATACATTGAACTAATCCCCAAATCATATCTTCATTTTAGAATCAAAATTAATACAATAAAGATGTCGTTATTGAAATGAAAGCTAATATCGCAACATTTCCATTATAAAACACGGCTATTTGCATTCATTTTTACGGTACGTAAAAAGTACTTAAAGATTTCAAAGACTTCCTTGGGCATGATGTAGGGGTTTATAAGGAGTTGCGTGTGAGTAAGTATTATATCTTTTGAGAAAAAGAAGAAAAGTAGAAGAGTATAAAGAGACAATAGGTAAAAAATAAGAAAACCTTAGTGGTACACAATAGCGAACTATAGCTATGTATAAATTTATAAGTAGGAAGATGTGTTTGGGGGATAAAATAACGGTAAAGTACTATTGAAAAAACAATTCAAGAATAAAAAGGTATAATTCCTTATATTTCTTTACACTTCATATCCTAATATTGATTTTTATCTGAAAATTGAATTTTTTATTCTTTTTAGAATCTCTCACATTAACTATAAGTTATTTTTCAGTTGCATGAAAGGAATCTTTTTCTTCGAAAAATTGCGTCATCTCTAGACAAATCGTCTGAAACATTTTCCAACGATACAAAGAAATAAAAGAAACCCATCAGATTGTTTCCAAAATCATTATTGTTTCCAAACAACTCCTAAGAAAAAAACAAATCGTTTTCATTATGTCCGTTATCCTTTTCACCTTCCAGACTTTTATTTATTACTCTCTCTTTTGATGAGCTCTATATAACAGCAATTTTCTTTCTGATTTCATTTGTCTTTAACCCATTAAGCATTTGTCAATTCTTCTAGACGTGCTTAGACTTCTTAAATTATTGCATAAGCGAATTTTTATTACGTAATATCATTTTGAAAGAGTGCAAATTAAAAATGATTAGAACCGAAACAAAAACCCATATATATATTGTTACGAATCTTGTATAAAGAATGCTTAAAATAGTGTAAGTGGTTTATATTTGGATGTATAATAAGTTTATATTAATCTATGTTGTATTTATTTTATGATAAAATTGTAATATTCGCAAATAACGCCGTTCCTTACATTATAATGGTGGTTCAAAGGAAATTTAGCGTAATCTTGGCGACTATGGCGATCATTTGAGCAACTTGGCGACCATGTTGGCGAGTTCGTGACCCTACGGATACTTCTAGAAATTAGTGGAGAAATCTGTTAATATCACAATGTATGATGCAAGCGGAATTTTCTCGAAAAATCCTTTTGGCCTATAAATTGGAAGTCACTCCCTGAAATTGAGAAAGTCTTCTTTTTATCATTGAATTTATTGATTTGATCGTGAAGAGTCGACCAGCGATTAGTGATTACTGCGGCTGTTGTGTGAGATGAGCGAGTGCTTGTGAATTATCTTTTACATACCTGTATTTTAGACACTAATAGCTGTGTTTGAACGCCGTAGAATGTGTGAAGGCCTTCTGAGATTTATTGTGCAAATTTGAGTACTTCATCCTGTATTTCAAGAATTGTTTTTCGGCAATAAATTTCTATCACTCCTGAAAACAATTTCTTGCATTTGTGACTGGTATGTATAAAATCCTCGTTTCCCAATCTACGTAATAATATATACTATTAATTAATCCCCCACGCCACGGTGTATCTTATGATGTTGTATAATATGTTGACTTTAGGTTATTGATACATTAAATTTAGCATTAAGTTTTCGATTGCATTCAAAAACATTATTATAGTTTTAACGTTTGCACTAAAAATGACAGCATTTGAACTTTTAAATCGAAAATATGTTTATCAATTGGGCCCCCGTAATCCCCTTTGAGAGTCTTTTCGCATAAAATATATTCTTAGTGGAACTCTACTGAATAAAAAAAAAAGAAACAGGCTAATTAAATTTTAAGTAAGTAGGTCTAATACTTCAAAATCGTTAATTTTAGTCTATAGCATCCTTTCACTGTCCATCCATCCTATTTTTGGGAATCGATTTACGCAAAACCCACTCTTAAAGGACCTCTATTCAGCAAAAGAAACATGTCTGCCCAATTTAAAGTCAGTAATACTAGTATTTCTATTTTGGAATTGTGTTGTCTATAACATGCGCGTACCCCTCTCCCGTTCCAGAGAAATGATTTCCAGAGAACCCTTAGCGAATCTCTGCTCAACAAAGAAACGAATATATATATATATCTTTCAAAATTGAGCCAATTAGGATTTACCGTCAGTATAGGGAACATCACAATAACTGAGCCAGAAAAACAATTATTCTGCTTATTAAACATTATTTTATACGATTTTATGTTTTTCTATTTTAACACTATTTTATTTCAGTTTAAATGGAAAATGTTTATTAAACGGAGTTGCTTTGGGCTTGGAAAGGTGTTTTTAATTATGCTATTTTAAGGAAATAATATTCCAGAAGAAACGAACCTACCACTGCCACGCTATGTGGCAGCCATCTCAAGCGAATATGCAGTTGCTACAAAATTTTATGCAGGTAATAAAAAATATCAATTTGTAACTACTAATTATATTTTATTTTGTATTAATAAATTGATTTTTGCATTAAAATAACAATTTATGTACCCAAATCATGAAAATACTTTGACAGTTAACAGATGAAAAATTAGAATGATAAGGCATTTGAAAGAAAAGAAAATATAAAGAAAGAACGTTTTTAAAAGCAATTTAAATTATGTAGCACAATGTTTAATTTCCTAAGTGAATTAAACTTCTACTTACAATAAAATTTAACCACGCTTCCGCACTCTGGTACGGAAGGAAAAAGTCCATCATGACACAGTTAATTAAATAGCTTTCGTGGCTTGAATGACGTAGCTAGTAAAATTGTAGCCAGAAAATTTTTAGAAAAAACTATTTAGGTATTTAATGGGTTTATGATTAATAAAGTGTACAATGTTACATGCATTGAAATACTTTTTTAAAAAAAGAAAAAACATTAGGTAACTTCTTTTTTCCTTCCAATGATGAATGATGGCATAAATTTGAGAGTTGCAGTAACTAAATAAATAAAATGTTTATTTTTCTTTTCTGTGCATAAAGAAGATTTTTCAGTAAAAATATAATGACAAATTATTTCAATACTTTGTTTTTCTTACTCTCAAAAAAGAAAACAATTTTTAAAATTTCTGCTATATACATTTCCTAGACGTTACCCATCCGCTTCACTGGGTATTTAAAGATGTTGTATACATGTATACATACCGTTAAAAATATGAATTACATATATATGAATCATTGATATCTAGCATTAAGAACTCGATTGTATTGAAAAATAAATATATAGCTGTAACTCTCGCCTCTTGATATAAAAAGGACATAAATTAAAATATCTAAATTCTATTTATATCTAAAATAGAAGTAGAAAGGATTTTTTGCGCTCAATTAACTTAATAATCAAGTGGATTTCCACCAAAGCAACTTGCAGCGGACCTCTACTCCATAATATAATCATGCGTGCTAAATTTCAAGTCTAAATCTAACAGAGCAAAAACGGAATTTTTATCATCAATACCTCGTTGAGAGCATTAATAGCGGATTGCAATTCAACAAAAGAAGCATGCAAACCAAATTTTATTATTATAGTCTTAGCAGTTCGAAAACGGGAATTTTGTCAGTCAATACGCCCCAATAACTCTCCTCGCTTCCCCCTGGAGTTGAATTCAGTAAAATCCATTCTTAGTGGAACTCTATTCCACTAAAGAAACGTGCTCAACAAATTTCAAGTAAATGGGTTAAATTCAAAAACAGAAAATTTTCTATAATACGCTTTAATCCCTGGCAACCACACTCCTTTTAGGGTCCGTTTTCGCAAAACGGACCCTCAAAGGAACTCTATTCCATGAACGGAACATACCTTCTAATTTTCAAGCAGGTGGGTCTATTAGTTGAAAAGCGGAAATATTTATCTATTACGCCCCTTAATCCTCATAAGTGACCCTTGGGGATCAATTTTCCTCCAAACTATTTAACAGCGGATCTCTACGCCGTGAAAGGAATCCACTTGCTAAATTTTAAGACTGTAAGTCTAATAGTTTAAAAATAGAAAAAAAATTATCTATAACGCCCCTTATATATAAGCCCCCGCAACGCCACTTAGGAAGCGATTTCCCCAAAACCCATCTTATAACGGATATCTACTCAATGAATGGAATCTGCTTACTCAATTTCAAGATTTTACGTCTAATAGTTTAAAAAGGAGTTAATTACCTATAACGCCCCTTAATTCTCTACAACACCACTTGGGAGTCGATTTTGACAAAACCCATTCTGTAACGGATCTCTACTCTATGAAAGGAATCCGCTAACCAAACTTCAAGACTGTACTTCTAATAGTTTAAAAATGAAAATAATTATGCATAACACCCCTTAAGCGCCCTCAACGCCCTTGGTGGTTGATTTTCATAAAAATCATTATGTAGAGAATCTCTACTTTGTGAAAGAAATCTGTGTACCAAGTTTCAAGACTGTACATCTAATAGTTTAATAATGGAAATAATTATCTATAACGCCCCTTAAACTCCCATAACGTCCCTTAGGGTTCGATCTTTGCAAAATCCGTTCTTAGCTGATGCCTACTCCATGAAGGGAACCTACCTACCAAATTTCAAATCTGTAGGTTTAATAGTTCCGGGGATATCATGAATAGTCAGTCAGTGAGTGAGTCGCTTTTTTCTCCTTTATATATATAGATTTCAATTTCTTTTGCATTATAAAAATATTTATTTAGGAATTAGTTTTTCAAAAATTAATTACTTGCGTAATACACAGACTTTATTCGGTCATCCAAAAAGATTTTGCACCTGCCGTTATTGTTAAGGACTTTTGGATAACTAAAAAATTCTTGTGTTTTTAAAATAATTTTAATAAAAACCATTTTAATAATCTCAAAATATTTATGTGAGAAAAGAAGAATTTAGTTGCTTTCTGAATCAAAATAGTTAATAAATGAAAATATTCAGAGAAATTAGAATCATTGCATCATATTTCACTTTTCAAATGAGTATGGGTATATATGCTCATTACTTTCTTTCATTAAAATGTTAATTTGTGAGCTACATTTTATTTAATATATCTAAAATTATAAGTTTTGGATAAAATAATTGATTCATTATTTTTATTTTTTTCATGTAAACAACATAAAATTAAAAGAACCGAAAAATGATAATTTTTTTTATGACCGAGTACAAAAGCCCTCCCCCTTCCCCTGCACTAAGAGACGCATGTTACATCTTTTCTAAAAAAATGGAACATGACTTTTCCTTAGAATAACGTTAGTTTTTTGCTGAAGTTAAAATAGCTATATAATATTAATGAAGCTCTTTTTCGAAAGTGAATTATATTATGCATTATAAAGTAAAGACAGCCTCAAGTATATCTCAAAGTTTTGAATGTCCAATGATTTTTCATTTGATGTTCGAAAACGTTTGTTTTTTGATAAAAAATTAAAAGATATTTAATGTTTATATCTTTTAATTGAATTTATTTAAAGGACTTTACACTTTGAAGCAATGCTAGAACTATTGGGGGATGGACGTAATTTTGAACTACGCACAAGTGATGAGGACGTCACCAGTGTTTGCCTACAGCACGCCGACGGGAGGGCTTTGAGCCACAATAAAACTCACGTGTATCCTCTTCTTTATACAGTAGAACCTGTGTTTGTGCGGTCTTATTTTATGCGGTGTATGAATTTCAATGACTTTGGTGCCTCCGTAATATTTTTTTATCTATTTACCAGTGGCGTTACGGAGAATGTCAATACTCCCTCTCCCCCTGAAAGTCAGGTTTTGCCTTTAATATTTTATAAATTGGGTAAATACGTATTTAGCGTTAGTCAGGCCTTGGGTCCGTAGAGTCCGCCCCCTCCCCGCCCGTGATGCGGGGGTGTACGTTACGCCACTAAAATGTATACACTTTAAGACGCTCTGTTCATTTGTTATAAACAATCTTCCGACAATGCGCATTCAGTTGCTTTCTCTTAATACTCCAGCAACCCGCGCTTGATTGAAGACGAAACTTTCAATGACAGTGACATTATCAATAATTTGATAGATTATGAAGCCGAACAAGAAGAACCGGATTCTTTGAAAACGGATAAAAATATGCAGGGATCCAGCTTTCCAACAAATTTTAAAGCATTTTCTTAAAATTGATACCAATTAAGAAAAGAGTATAAAATTCCAAAAAGAGCTTCAATCATATATATCTGGTTATCGTGACATTTAAAGGGTGTTTTTTTAGAGCTATAGAACTTTAAATTGCAATAAAACAACGAAGTATTATTCGATTGACATGAATTTTTTTTATTCGAAAGATAATCTTGTGGCATTACATTTTAAATATGATTTCTGGCATATGACTGCCACGGCTGGCTCGGATGTAGTCCAATCTGGACGTCCAATTTTCGATAATTTTTTCCAACATTTGTGGCTGTATATCGGCAATAACACGGCGAATGTTGTATTCCAAATGGTCAAGCGTTTGTGGCTTATCCGCATAGACCAATGACTTTACATAGCCCCACAGAAAATAATCTAGCGGTTTTAAGTCACAAGATCTTGGAGGCCAATTCACAGGTCCAAAACGCGAAATTAGGCGGTCATCAAACGTGTCTTTCAATAAATCGATTGTGGCACGAGCTGTGTGACATGTTGCGCCGTCTTGTTGGAACCACAGCTCCTGGACATCATGATTGTTCAATTCAGGAATGAAAAAGTTAGTAATCATGGCTCTATACCGATCACCATTGACTGTAACGTTGTGGCCTTCATTGTTTTTGAAGAAGGATTCCACCAGCCCATAAAGCGCACCAAACAGTCAGTTTTTCTGGATGTAACGGTGTTTGAACATACACTTGTGGATTAGCTTCACTCCAAATGCGGCAGTTTTGTTTGTTGACGTAGCCATTCAACCAGAAGGGCGTTTCATCGCTAAACAAAATTCGCTTATGAAAATCGACCATTATTTTCGAAATAAAATTGCACAATTTGAAAGCGTTGTTCAGGCGTGAGTCTATTCATGATGAATTGTGCCAAACCAAACTGAGAATAAATCACTTGACAGCTGTTAAATCGGTCCCTATCTTGAAACGTAATGCCAACTTAAACTTCTATACCTGAAAAAAAAACACTCTTTACAAGCAACTGGCCACCCGACCTTCGTCACAAAAACTTGTCTCTTACTTTATGTTGCCAAAAAAATAAATCAATTGAAATTGTACCTTCAAGTGAAGAAAGTGATTTTGAACGTATTCATAACAGGACTTTGGATTACCATGAGTAGCGATGGATTATAAATGTGCATTCTGTGAAAATTTATCCGTGTATACAATGAGAGACTATATGCTTTTAAAATGTTTCCACGTGTAATATTTAATTATTTATTATATTATGCATGCACTCTTACATAAATTTCGTAAATAATTAGCAAATTTTATAAATGTGACTTTTTTATGCGGTCCCTATCCACCGCATAAAATTTTTTTCTGTAGTATTTCCACGAATTAGTTTGTTATATGTAAGCATTTATGAAATCCTTGCATATATTTTTTGTGCGTTTATTTTTATGCGGTGCGTATCTACCGCACAAAACCAGTTTCAACTGTATTGCGGATTTCAGTGGCGCTAGGACCAACTCGCGATTCGGCAATAGCTTTGCGTCCATAACCATTCGGCTTCGATGTTCTTATGTGGGCGTGGTAGCCTTCTGGTCAAAGTATCGGACTCGTGGTAGGTGTGTCATGAGTTCGAGTCTACTACAGTTTAAGAACTGCCGTGTAGGGGCGCGATACACGTTAAATCTGTCGAGAGCTCAAACGTCCTCCTCTTGGTGTTGCGTGGTAGTAAGGAGAGAGGGTTGTCAGCTGAGAGGTATCGTCCTCGTCACTTGACATTTTTCAAAATTACGAGATCCATCGCCAAAAGTCTTCGAGTAGCTTAACAGTGCGACGTTAATATTCACTCATTCGCTCTCTCGATTGCCACATATCTTTTAAAAATTATGAATGAGATTAAGAATTCTTTTTTTTTTCGTTCTAAATACAAATGTTTTAAGGTATCCGACTACGTTCGGAACCATGATTTTACAAAAGCGTATAAATGAATATTATTTTTGATACTTAGTATAACTTAGATTAGAAAACGTAAATAAAACTGTTTTAAGAAAACTATTACAATAAAAAAAAATTTAAGTACAATATTTTGACAAAAAATGAACATAAGATTATCAATTTTCAAAATATTCTTCTTTCATGGAAAATGCTTCTTTTTGAATAATATTTTGCCTGTATATAGCTCAGACCTCTGTACAGAGGCTCAATTAGAATTTTTTAAATATATAACTTAGAAGTGGATTTATCCTAATTTTACTACAACAGAGGAAAGAAATATAAAGAAAAAAAACATCGATAATTATTTCAATTGGTTGTAACTCTGAAAATAATGTGAATTTTTCAAAAATCCTTGTTCAGACTCTGTGGAGAAGTCTTTACTTTATATAAGCAAAATATTATTATTAAAGAAGCATTTCTTATAAAAGTAGAACGTCTTAAAAAAGTTTATTCTAAGTAAATGTTTTGCCAAAATATTGTATTTAAATAAAATTTTTTTTATCAAAATGGCCTTAAAACAATTTTATACATGTATTCTAATCTAAGTGACACTAAATATCATGAAACTATCCATTTATGCGCTTTTTTAAAATCCCGGTTCCGAACGTAGTCGGATACCTTAAGGTATGTTTAATAAAAAAAAATCTTGGAACGAAACGGAATACAATTTAAATTGTGTCATCGGATTTAATTTACTTTCGCGGATTTACTTTTTAGCAATTAAATTTTCAGTCGATTATGATTGATTAGAATTTATAGTGGATATTTAGTTTCATCAAAACAAATAGAGAGAAGTATTGTTTTTGTGTTAGCTTATTTTGCATAAGTTTTCGATTTCATATTTAAATAAATAAATGGAAATAAGTTTAAAAAATAAATAATAATTTAAATGAAGATTTATGAAAAGAATTTTTCTCGAATATTTATATATATATATATATATATATATATATTTATATATATATATATAAAATGACACGAACGTTCAAACAAAATTAATAATACATTTAAAATGAGGTTTGACAATCACACATTCACAGTTTGGTACTTACGTATTATCAAAATTGCATTAGCGATATTATATGAAACGTAGACTATGGTTGCCAATTCAGCGCGTACGACACTTGCGAAATAGGGATTGCCATCTTGGCGTGTTACCTTTAACGTTGACATTATTGCGAGTACGTAAGTACCCACAGTTTTGCTAATGAGTTATTTATAATTGGGAGTAATTGAAGATAAATTGAATATATATTCTTTTATTAATTAATGCTAATTGGGTTTAAACTTTCTACCTTTTCAAAGCAATTATCGAAATGGAATAATATAAATAAATAGCTAAATATTGAAACAATATACGTTGAATAATTATATTGCAACAATACATTTTGTACAGCTAAATTGAAATAATGCAATTTTAATAATTGATTTTGATATTTATTGAATAGATGAGACTTTTCAAGAGAAGTATTATCATCAAATTAACTGAAGAAACCTTTTAATGAAACTAAATAGAATTTAATTTTAGTCCGATTTAATTTCCATTGACATATGTAACCTATTGTTTTAATCATTCAAATAAATTTAAAGATTCCTGACGAAGTTTCTTTGGCTAACTACCAAGTAAGGGCCCTACTTGATTTATTATTATTTTTCGTAATAAAGAAAAGAGTAGGCGGGGTTACTGAATTTCTTTAATAAATGATGACAGTTTTTAGATTTTATTCATTAAAATATAATTTAAGTGCCTTGGAAAAAGAGAGTTCTTTAACCACAAAACATATTTATGATTAAAGTATAGTATAGGGGGAGGGCCCTTGGTGTGATGTCAACTTCTGTCTGTGACCAAAATCAGTCGCAAAGCTACTTCATTTAACGATAGGTGTCCGGAAGCTAGAATCAATTTATTCTCTCACCGGGATATCTAGATAAAAATCGCCAAATCCAAAGCATCCCTCCCCCATACTACACTTGAGACTATATTTATTATTATTTTAAGAATTAAAAAAATGGAAGTGAAATATATGCTTAAAGTGCTTGAGTGAGTAAGAAAAGTGTAAATATGCACGTTCGGGTATTACAGACATTAAAAAAACACTGCAACATAATTTCTAAATGCATTCAAGATGTTTCGTGTTCCTCATGTTAAAATTCGCTCCTGGCTATTCTCGTATGCAATGCTAAACGTATCTTTTAAAAATATGTTTCGTTACTTATTCAATTACTACTATTAATTCACTCTCTCTCTCTCTACATATATATATATATATATATATATATATATATCTTGTTCAAATTTTCATTTGCTAAAAAAAAGTATAAATTCTATTCATCCATTCAAGTTCAAATACATTTTATAAACTTGTAGTGGATGGAGCTTGATGTTAATACCGTTTTTTTTTAAATATTAATTCATTAATTAAATTTTATTTTTTATTTTTTAATTTATTTTGTGTTATTTATCTTTAAGTTACAACTGGCTGCAACAGACTGCGCCAGTACGTTTTTCTAACAAAGTAGGAATTGTCTTTAAAAAAACTTTTTATATCACTTGTTCCTTTATATAACTTCGTAGATAATTTCTAGTTTAGTTCCTACCTTTTGTGACAATGGAAAATATTGGCGTCAAAACGCACAAACGTGTTTCTTTTTATTTGGAATTTTATTCAATACGAATACAATAGCTCGCCAAATTGAGTTAAATAAAAGCAACGTCTAAAATAGGAAGAGATTGAAATAAAATAGAATAGAGGATTCTCTCTCTCTCTCTCTCTCTCTCTCTCTCTCTCTCTATATATATATATATAGAGAGAGAGAGAGAAGAGAGAGACATATAAGAGTTGTGTATTTAATAATTTTATATAAAATACTAATTTTAAAAACGGAATATTATACATGTTATTTGTTTGGTTATTTTGAGGAAGTAACTTATAATTGTGTGTGTGTGTGGTGACATTTCTTCGCATACTTACTTATGTATACTTACTGGTTGGTACTTACGTATTAATACGTCACAAACTATTGGAGACTTTAAGATTGTCTTCGGTAAATGTAAGAGAGCTTGAACTAAACGCGAATTACATTTTCAGAACAGAAAAAATGTTTCAATTTCCCTGCCAATTTGCAATATTATAACTCATACCTTTGTTAACAATATAGTGTTTTTAAAAATGCCAAAATATTCCATGAATACTTTATTTTTTCTTTTAATACGTGATAGCCTATAACCAATTTAACATTACGGTATAGGAGAAAAAACTCGACACACATTTTATACCAGAAAAAAATGAATTCGGTTAAAAACGGGAAGTATGATAAAAAATGCTGCTCTCTAAAGGATAGTGAATTTAGAATATCATATTAATGTTTCATTTTTAATACCTGAAAAAATGTTCCAAATTCTGATCCCATTTTTTAACACTAACCGAAGAAAGCCTTAAATGAAACGAAGTACATGCGACACATGCAAAATTGGGGTTATCAATTATCTTATGCGAGTTATCTTGAACGTTGGCGATTGTTGCGATAATACTTAAGTGCTGTAAATTCAAATTAAGATGCTGATAAAGTTTAGAACACACTGTTACTGCCCATGAGAAATGTTGTCTTCGTTCAGAAATGTTTAATTTTCTAAAACATTCTGCTTTTTTCCACGCGATTCAAAACTTTTAAAAAATAAGATATAATAAAGGTTCCATGCATTTGAACCGGTAATTATGTTTTTCATTGGATTGCAGATAGATCGACCCATGAAGTGTTGTTCTGAAACCTTTATTAATGAATCATTCTTTGAACCTCAAGCAAAGCATCACAAACAATGATTTGAATTTATATGAGAATAATTTAGATTTATTTTATGTTTTAAGTGGCATTCTGAGTTTTAAAACATTTCCTTGTTTTTATTTTTTCAAAGTTTCAAAGTACACATTACTTAAAATTGTTTTTCTATTTATTGACTCTACTCTCAATTAAATGTCTGTGATAAATTTATTTTTCTGACTGAAGGAATTTTCCAATATCACAAAATTTCTAAAACAAGAGTTTACTGTCTATTTTCTCTAGTTTTCTCTAATGTTTACATCAACATTATATTACTAATTTCCATAGAAGTGATGACACTCTTTTCAAAAAATAAGTCATACACATATCAGAATATTTCTTAACTGTAATTTAAAATTTTTGTGAATGTGTAAAGACATCTGCTCTGTTTAGTTTTATTTTTCTTCTAACTCTCTCTTCACCCCTCGCTCTCTCTATATATACATATGTGTGTGTATAGATAGATACATAGATAAAAGATTGATAAATTTGCGATAAAATAGATTTACGTAGAGATATGTCGAAGGGTCTAAGATAATTATTTGATGGTAAAATTTAGAATGTTTCTTGGTACTTACGAATTATCACAGCCTATTGGCGACATTATATGAAACGAAGCATATGGATGCCAATTCAGTGCGTATCACACACATGAAATTACGGTTGACAACTTGGTGAGTTATTAATAGAGTTGACTATTATTGCGATAATACGTTAAGTACCGTTTTCTTTACAGCGTATATAGGGAAGATACAGGGAAGCAATATGGGTGTCGCAAATTTCGCAGCGGCTGTACGTTCATTTTGCTTTATATGAAATTGAGTAGCATAGATCCTTGTAATTTTAAGTAAGGTAAGGTTGTGATAAAGATGACACGAGTCAATCTCGAGTCACTGAGGATTGTTTTTTTTTTTCGTATTTTTACGGAAATTTAAGACTATAGTGGCCTTAAATATTGTGTTTGCAAGCCAAAAGAGAAAACTCTTTATTGTCCACAAATCACCTAGGCCAGTACTTTCCAAACGTTTTTTATCGCCTCGTTCAACGTTTAAAAATTTTACCGTAACCTGCTGAGAAGGGGAGGGGGCATTGGTTGCTCATATTTTAAATTGTTTTGATTTAGTTATTTCAATAAATTGCATTTAAATATTTTTTGAGAATAAAACAAGCCACTGTAAATAAAACTGAAATAATTTAATGTTCCTTGTGTGTGTGTGGTCTGTACTATTTTATCCACGGACCGGTATTAGTCCACTGCCAGGGGGTTGGAGAACACTGACCTAGGCGACAAATTTGGTTACCAATAGTGCGAATTTATCAAATTTGGCGACAAAAATAGATCCTCTACAAAAGTGCAGAAGAGTTTAGAAAGAATGCTCTAGAGCAGAGGTCGGCAACCTTTTAGCTGTGGCTTGCTAAGCCGAACTACTAATTTGATTCAGGTGCTACGCAGTGGGACATGTTTGAAAAGATGCGATTTCCGTGATAATGCATGCAAAATTAGAGAACAGAGGTCAACGGAAGAGGTTTACAGTTTTACTACACATTAATTTTGCCTCATTTAAAGGTATTTCTTTACTTAAAAACAAACTATTTCTTCGACAAAAATATAAAAAAACTAAAATTGTACATAGACTATGCCTTTTTAAACATATTTATATTAAAATATGGAAAAGACAATGTATAATATAAGTGCTTCACTTCATTATAGTTAAATAAAAAAGATAAATAAAAGTTTTAATACGATCCAGTACTTGCACCGCTCTAGTTTCATATCACAAAATCAAGGGTATAATTTGGGACTCAATTTAACACGCTTCTGAGCATTCAGTTGTTAAACGATTTCTTTGCGGAATCAAAATATTTTTTATGTGAGGAAAGATTTTTTTACTTAGATATGTTGAACCAAAAGCGGAAAGCAGAGTTCATGGAATGTTCTCTCTTCAAACGATTCAATCTCTCCAGCAATGGCATTCAATAATTTACAAAATAGATAAAAATTTATCTTTGGAGTAATCTTTCAGATTTTTTGTATTTCCCTCAATGTCCATAATTTTGAAGATATTTGTCAAAATAGGTCTATTACAAGCTTATCAACTTCCATCCTCTCAAAATTGACAAATTTGTCTACTGAGAATTGTACCTCGTGCCATAGTTTGCCAACCCCTGCTCTAGACAGCTGCTAGTAGGTTCTTTCAAGATTTTACGTGAGGATTGTGTAGAAAAAGCAATATTGGAGACAAACATTTGACAGCGATGAACGTTTCATTTGCCTTATACGACATTGTGTTAACGGATTTGAACTGAAGCTTTCTACACTTGTACAATTTTTGAATATGTACAATTACAGATTTTTAGCTGTACAATATTTATTTCCTATTAAAAGGAAATCAATTTTATTCCCAGTGTTCAAGAAAAATTATGATTTACCCCTTACGTAACTTCTTGTCGCCAACGTTGCGACGGGGCTTTATCACGCCTTCTAACTAATCCTCTTGGGAAATCTTTGGGGGCAGAATGCCATTTCAATCTAAACTTCTCAAGAAGAAAACGTGATATGCAGATTAGTGAATATATATATAAGGGAGATTTAGCGTTCCGGAGAGAGTCTTATGGGAATCATATATGAGAGTGATATGAGAGTCATATAGAAGTCGGCTAGAAGCCGGATAATAATATATTTAGAAAATTAATATTAAAATAATAGAATACAAGAGGAAGACATAAAGCTTGGGTATTTGTCACCGTGTGATATTGGTAAGAGATTGATTATTAAAGTTTAATTATAGGACGGACCCTAGCCTATTAAAAAATCTAATATAGATAAAGATTCGGAGGTTAATTTCTCCTGAAGAAAGTGAGTTGGATTTCAGGCTCTACGTAATTGATAATTACCTGGTGTCATTCCTGATCTGATTCCTCTAGTAAGTTTTATGTTGCATTGATTAATATATATTGGACATAATAAATCAGATTTATTATGGAGAGTTCGAGTGGTCAATAATTAATTCCTACAAATCTAGGTCACGTGAATGAAGAGATGATACCCCAGGGCAGAGGGGTAACACAACTTAACACAGTATATGTCCTGAAATATTGAAGGACAGAATATTTTTACACGGCAAACTACTATGATTTATAATTAGGTTGGTTTATTCAACTGAAGTAGTGATATTTTGTATAAGCATCGTACAAATGCATTATCAATGAAAAGTCGAGAAAATGATCATTAAATATTAAATGTATTACCATACCGTACTTACAATACCCGTATTTAAAGTGCATAAGTGTACTATTTTTTGCTGACTTTTTCATCTTCGCATAACAATAAAAGCAATATCTCACTCAAGTAATAGTTTTATATGTTAGAGGCATCATCTTGCATGTGTCGAATGACTTCGCATTTATTACAGTATTACTCTTTAGACAAAATAAATTGTCATTTGCAGTTCTTGGTAATGGCAATTTTATTTCAACTTTAATTATCATCTTTTAACTTATTTTCAGATCACTTTAACTCATAAATTGCTAATTTAAAATTTTACACGAAACATAACTAATAAAATTTAGTAATAGGAACATCCTCAAATCAAAGGAAGGTTTCTAGAATTTTATCATGCTGTTTGTAATCGCTTCAACTTCTGCACAAACCAAACTTTGGGGACAGATTAATCTTTATACACTATAATATACTACCAACTGTATCATTATCAACATGTGCCGAGGGAATTAAGTGTATAAAGTAGCCATTGAAATGATATTTGATTGGAATAAAGAACAAGACACAGCAGTTTTATTTTTCAAATGGTTGAAGTTTTCTTTGAGGATCGCGCATTTTGAAGATTTGAGAATTTGAGGATGCGTGTGAAGAGAATCAATAGTGAAATTGAGAATTGAAGCGACGAGGTTATGTTTATGTCACCATTCATTTTTCCTTTTAGTAGTAGCAAATTTAATTTTAAAAATACATTTGCGAAATATTTCTGTTTAGGTATCCGACTACGTTCGACACCGTGATTTTAAAAAATCGCATAAATGGATAATTTTCATGATATCTAGTGTCACTCAGATAAGAATACATGCATAAGATTGTTTTAAGGAGATTTTGACAAAAGATGTATTTAAATATAATAATTTCGGCAAAAAATTAACTTAGAATAATCTTTTTTTCCAAATGTTCTCCTTTTGTGAAAAATGGTTCTATTATAATAATATTTTGTCTGTATATAGCTCAGACCTCTCTACAGAGGCTCAACTAGAATTCTTGAAACATTCACATTTTTTTCAGAGTTACCACCAATTGAAATAATTATTGGCGTTTTTTTCTTAAAATTGTTCTCTGTTGACGTAAAATATGAATAAAACTACTTCTAAGTTATATGTTGCAAAAATTCTAGTTGAGCCTCTGTAGAGAGGTCTGAGCTATATACAGGCAAAATATTATTATAATATAATCATTTTTCACAAAAGGAGAACATTTGGAAAAAAGATTATTCTAAGTTAATTTTTTGCCAAAATATTGTATTTAAGTAAATTTTTTTGTCAAAATCTCCTTAAAACAATTTTATGCATGTATTCTAATCTGAGTGACACTAAATATCATGAAAATTATCCATTTATGCACTTTGAAAAATCACGATTCCGAACGTAGTCGGTTACCTTAAATTTTTAATATAAATTGTTTATTTCAGAAACATGTGAAAGTAGAATAATGCGTGTTTTATGGAAAATTATGGGTATAGGAAGAACTTAAACACTGAAATATTAACTGAAATTTAAAAACGATATATATATATATATATATATATATATATATATATATGAAATATATTTGCCCATGAAAAATTTACATTTGATTTTAATTAGAGGTGATTAAGTGACTGTGGCAGATAAAATAGAGACATGATCACTATCGCATGATTTATTTGAGAATGCTCCTCGTACAGTGCCAAAATTCAAGAGAGGGAGTTATTCGAGTATCATGTTTTTATAAACAAGAAAGAACGCATCATGAAAAATGCAGTTACGTGTTTAGGCAAAGGGAATAATAAGATTTTTTTATAGAAATGACATCATTGTTTAGAGAATTATATATATATATATAATTCCTCCTAGTATATCCTTTTAAATAACTTTTAATTCTTTGTTTCAGGACTAACGCGTTAATTTTAATCGTAATAGAATAGTAACATTGCATCAGGAAATTGCTTCCTCCTACGGGAGGCAGGCGACCTTCACACCCGGTATATAAAGCAAAAGTTCCTGGTGCTCGCTCTTTGTCTTTGTCTTCGTCCTGTGAAACGTTGCTGCTGCTATACTTGTGTTGCTAATTGTACGAATGTCTAATGCTAAATAAGCTGAATTACCTGTATCACGATTCCTCATCAATACAACATTCCTCACTTCCATTCTCGGTGAAAGGATCAACAATGTATTAATTGCTATAAATAATACCATTCGTAGTGGTGTTATATATATATATATATATATATATATATATATATATATATATATATATATATATATATATATTCACTTACACACACAGTTAATAATCACTTTGCAGCTAATGTGGGATCTGTAAAAAGTTCTTTAGGGCCCCATATCATTGATACTCATGATAAGGCGGTGCTACTCTGCTGTCTTTAATCGTATATACTAAACTGAAATAAATCTTATAAAGCAAATTGAAAAACAGAAATATAACAAGACAATATTGGTCACATGTAATATAGCACCAGTTTTATAATAGTAAACTCTTGGCCTTAGGAACTAATAGGCTTAAACATACTTTTAAGAAATGCCAGCCTTCCACTATATTTTGCTATACAACTGGACTGAAAGGAAAAGAAAGAAGCTTAAGCATAAGATTTCACTATCACTAAAAATAATAATCATAAAACCAGAAGAATATTTTTACAAATGCAAAAATTAAGCTAGCAACGCCAAATATCAATACAAAATACCAAGGAAAAGATAAATCAATATACCTTGCCCAGAAAATTATAAAATAGTACTTTTATAAAAACAGCAGTAATTTACTTAATTGTTTGGAGTAAATAAATAAAAGTTTCTTTCTAGTAAATGAAACTAAAATAATTTTCTTCATTTCTATGAAATACTTTTTTCTAACTACGACAGGTTTTGACAGCATTGGGCTTTATATTAATGGTACTAGTCATTTAAAAAAAACATGGACATTTAATTAAGTAAAATAACTGTTAATCATTTAATCCTTTTTGTCTTGTCTCATTGTTCTAAGCTTTCAACGAAACTCCTCATTAATAACAGTCTAAAGGTTCCGACAGAATGGAAAGTTTGGTTGGTTTAATTTTGCAAATGGGGAACAAAAAATTATATAAAGATAAAATATATAATTTTAATTCAAATGATTCAAATATTTGGTGAAAGAAGCTAATTTGTGAAGTATAAGAAAATGTTTGCTATCAAGGTTATAAAATTAAAAATTATACATGTATATTAATCATAAAAACAGATAAGGAATGATAGGTGAGGAACTTTAAATGCTAAAAACAAATGGTTAATTAAAACCTTTTCCAGCAAAAACCGTGTAAAACTTTATTGTAATTTATTTTATTTTTAACATTGCATAAAAATATTTATGCCACATAAAATTGAAAAATTAAACCTCAATGAAGCGTTGAATATTTTCCCAATGAAAACATAATTACAGAGCGCCTACATTTATCTTAATAGAAGTATTTGATTTATTATTGTCTTTAGCCCTCCGAACTCAAATTCTTATTAGCTCTCAATCATAATTAAGGTAATAATAATGATTTACTTGTTATTAGACTACTAAATTAAAGCTTCAGAAGAGATATTTCTACATTTAAATTGACTATAAAATTCCTTAGTAATTATGAGGATATTTAGGAATTCTTTGTTCAAGAATTATTCATGAAATGATTATATAGAGTTATTAGTATTACTGGCTATAATTTAAATAAT
Source organism: Trichonephila clavipes (assembly GCA_019973935.1). Taxonomy (NCBI): domain Eukaryota; kingdom Metazoa; phylum Arthropoda; class Arachnida; order Araneae; family Nephilidae; genus Trichonephila; species Trichonephila clavipes. Next base: position 68,330 of record BMAU01000701.1, on the reverse strand, counting down.
GGTATTTATGTACTATGGTCATTACTAGTGGTATATTTTAAAATTCTTAATATGCACGCTATGCAACTAATTTAAAAGATTTATAAAGAACATAGTTTCTATTCTCGCAAGCAGAAAGTACTGTTTAGGTTAAAACCAATACCGTAGCTCAGAGAAATAGTCATTCTTTTTCTATAATATCTTCTTGTTCTGTGTAAAAAGATATATATACAATATATAATTAATTCACAGCTAGTTTGTGGACAAAAAAACTTACGTCTTCCTTAGAGGAACATGACAATATCTAGGTCAGCGGTATCCCACTCGAATGACCTTGCGGGCCACTTCAGAACAACATTGTAATCTCGTGGGAGGCACAGAAAAATATGTACCTTTATATCAGATTTGGAAACAAAAAAACATTTTATGAGTAAAAATTTAAAACAATGAATTATTATTATTATTTTCATTATATTTCATGTATACAGACATAGATAATATAATAATGTTTATATAATATAATGATCAAATAATGTTTAAAATATTACAGTTGCCATTTTCTTGCAAATTACGGTGTTCCTTTGAAATAATCTTTCGTTACTCATTATTAAAATTTGATAGTTCTGTCATTCGCAAACGATTAAGTATACATTCCCTTTATCTTAACCGTTCTGAATATTTTTTTAAACTTTAAAAAGCATCTCTGTGACTGCATCTTGCTTTTTGGGCACTCCAAACTGAAAAGGAGGAGAAATGAAAGTCGCACACACAGAGAATCATGTACCATCCATAGTAAAGGATATGCATAACGCAATTCGGAATTTATTAAAAAAGTAATTTATTACAGAAAAAACAAATGTAACTCTGTTTGATAAAATATAAATCTATTTTAATCTAAAGGACATTTCTATTATCAAAAATGATTTATTTTAAAATAAGAACAGGTAACAGATAAATACTTTATATATACACTCATGTCCACTAGTTAAGAATAATTCAGAATCACACAGAAATTGAACTCTAAAATAAAAATTTCACCTGTAGAATTATTACACACATCTTGAAGAAGAATATGCAAATTACAGGAAACCACCAGATGGCGCGAATAGTACATCACAATGACGAGAGTGTAAGAGAGGGGTATATAAGGAATGGTGGCAAAAAAGTAAAATTGTTCACAAGCGCTTTAAAAGCCTTTCAGTGCAATAACCGCATAGTTATGGCACAAAGGAAGCATTTGGATGGTCTTTTACGTGGTAGAATTATTGGACGAATGGAATGTGGACTTACCCAACTGCAAGTATCCGAGAAACTTGGAATCGCCCAGAGTGTCATCTCCTGGCTTTGGCAACGATTCCAAGATGACGGTAATCTGAGTAGATGTTACAGCACAGGTCGCCTCCGAGTTACAACGCCGAATGAGGGCCGGTATATTTGGCAGTTAGTGCCAAAAGAAACAGACGGAGCACAGCATCAGACCTGTCTCGTCAGCTCTCTTCAGCTACCGGTACGACAGTTTCAAAGCAGACCGTGTACAGACGCTTAGGGCACATTGGTCTATATGCTCGTAGGCCTGTCAGATGTATTCCACTTACCGCAACTCACTGCCGTCTGCGATTAACCTGGAATAGAGAGCATGCATTGTGGACTCCACAACAGTGGCCTTGTGTGATGTTTTCCGACGAGTCCAGGTTTAGTTTGCAGTCTAATTCTCGCCGGACTTGAATATGGAGAGCGCCAGGTATCCGTTACCACCAAGAGAACACCATTGAACGACACCGTTACGGTAGTGCAGGATGGCTCGCGCGCGCGCGCGTTTTGAGGAGGAATTATTCTTGGTTCCAGAACTGACCTGTATGTTCAGAGTGTAAGGATAACAGGCCACATCTATCGGGATGTCATTCTGGAACAACATGTACGTTTGTTTCGGGGCGCCATGGGTGCTGAATTTCCGTTTATGGATGACAACGCCCGTCCAAACCGTGGAAACATTGTAGACGAATGCCTTCATTCGGAGGATATCACCCGTAGGGATTGGCTAGCAAACTCACCGGACTTGAATCCAATATAGCATGTGTGGGATATACTTGACCGACGAATTGCAGCCCGTCAACCCCCTCCCACCTGTCTACCGGAACTTCGGAGGGCATCGCTTGATGTGTGGTGTAATATTCCCCAAGATCAGATTGATAATCTGATACTCAGCATGCCTAGGCGTTGTAAGGCCTGTAATTGCATCGTCCGGGAGACATACTCCGTATTAACCATCATACTAACCCTGTTATACTGTTTTTTTGTAAATAGGTTCTTTTTTGAAATTTGCTCAGGGAGTAAAAATCTCAATTTTTATTAATTATGTCAAACATATAGCATCTTTTTTGCTCTTTACCTTTCGTTTAATAAATAGACTTTACAAATAAGTCAAATTTGTTTTGCTTCTGTCTCTTTCTTTGCCTGAACTTCATTATCCTTAATTTACGGACATGAGTGCATATAAATTTCCTCTCAAATAAATTTCAAAATGAAAAAATTTTAAAACCTGATATTTAAAATTTTTTAAAAAGAGTCGGTGGGCCGCAACTTACGTACTGGTGGACCGCGTGTTGGACGCCCCCTGTCTATGTGGCGATTCCTGCGTTTACTCTTAAAGTGACCAATAGCGGTTTCTCTTAAGTGAATGGACACGTTAGTAAAAACTCAACTCAGTGGACTGCTAAAAACTCTGTTCTACACACACTGTATAAAAACCGCTACACTCAAACGAAGATGTGGCTGAAGCTACGTCACAAATCGTTTCCACCAGTTAAATATCTAAGACGTTTGCATCTTACACTGGTTAAACACTGACCCACGAAAACTTTTTAAATGGTTCTCACGTTGAGATTTATAAACTGATTTTTTCATAAAAAAAGCGAACGGACAACTGAAAAGATTAAAAGATGAAAGTATAATTATCTAGTGTCGAATGTATGAAAAAAATATTTCCATGTGGATGTTGACAAAACAGTTATTATCGTATATCACTGCGCAAGTGTATGACGTATAATAGTCACAAGTCGTTACGCGTCCCTTCTTTCGTTGTAACAATCGCATCACTTTCAACTGACCTCAAATCAATTGCCTTTCTGACCGATGTTATATCGAATGGACCGGTCTTTTCAAATTTAGGATCATGTACACACACAGAGAGAGAGAGAGAGAGAGAGAGATATCGGACCATATTCTTTCCTTGTTCCTCTATTACTGTTCAGAACCTCTACAAAGTAATGCAGGCGCAGAGATATTTTTAACATGCTTTTTATTAGCTTCTTCTGTATGTAACGGAATCTTTGAATTTAATTTTTACTCACTTTAAAAAGTCAGATCATCAGGATTAACGATTTCCCCATTTCGGATTTGGCAACAAATTCCAGATCCCATTTCCAGATTTGGCGACAAAAAGATTAAATTACAACCCTAAGGCGAAAACGCTCAAGGTTATTACAAATACGTGTTATTAATATACGTTTAAAAGCGAAGGATGTTTTTGAGGGAAGGATGAGTTTTAGAGAGAATATTGAGCTCTTTTTAGTGAAAAATATGATTGACCTTACACCTTCTCTGCATTAAATATTTCAAACTTAGCTCTTCCAGATTTTCTACAGTTGGCTGATACTACATTTTGTGAATCAGGCTGTATCAAAGCACTGATAGGATGCCCATGGGTATTACAGATTCTAAAAAAATGGCGCAATTAAGATTAATTCATCAATGACAAATAATCGTTTAAAAAAAAAAAAAAAAAAAACACGTGATTATTGTAGATCGAACTAAAAAATGAAAAATAAATTATTGTTTCAAAAGTTTAAAAAAACATGCTTAAATAGGTAATCGAACTGAAAAGTAAAAAATAATTCTTAATATAAGAATAAAATAACTATCGAGAAAATTAATGTCGTTGTGATAAAAGTGTGGGGTTTCTTTGTATAGGGTGTTTTTTTAGAGGTATAGCATTTTAAAATGCAATAAAACAACGATGTGTTATTCGATTGACATGAATTTTTTTTATTCGAAAGATAATCTTCTGGCATTACATTTTAAATATGATTTCTGGCATATGACTGCCACGGCTGGCTTGGATGTAGTCCAATCTGGACGTCCAATTTTCGATGACTTTTTCCAACATTTGTGGCCGTATATCGGCAATAACACGGCGAATGTTGTCTTCCAAATAATCAAGCGTTTGTGGCTTATCCGCATAGACCAATGACTTTACATAGCCCCACAGAAAATAGTCTAGCGGTGTTAAATCACAAGATCTTGGAGGCCCATTCACAGGTCCAAAACGTGAAATTAGGCGGTCACCAAACGTGTCTTTCAATAAATCGATTGTGGCACGAGCTGTGGGACATGTTACGCCGTCTTGTTGGAACCACATCTCCTGGACATCATGATTGTTCAATTCAGGAATGAAAAAGTTAGTAATCATGACTCTATACCGATCCCCATTGACTGTAACGTTGTGGCATTCATCATTTTTGAAGAAGTACGGACCAATGACTCCACCAGCCCATAAAGTGCACCAAACAGTCAGTTTTTCTGGATGTAACGGTGTTTCGACAGACACTTGTGGATTAGCTTCACTCCAAATGCGGCAGTTTTGTTTGTTGACGTAGCTATTCCACCAGAAGTGCGCTTCATCGCTAAACAAAATTCGCTTATGAAAATCGGGAACAACGGCAATCTCGTTTTGGGCCCATTCGACGAATCTACGCCTTGCTTGATCATATTTAAAATGTAATGCCACAAGGTTATCTTTCGAATAAAAAAAATTCATGTCAATCGAATAATACATCGTTGTTTTATTGCAATTTAAAGTTCTATACCTACACTCTATACTACATTATTAGACTAATTCTGCATTTCAGAATGGAATTAGTAAGAAATTATAACAATTGATATCGAGCACCCCACGCTTTGATCACAATGACTTTAATTTTCTCTCTAATAATTTTATTCTTATATTAAGAATTATTTTTTTACTTTTTAGTTCGATTAAAACTATTTAAGCTGTTTTTTATTTCTTCAAACTATAGTTAATTTTGTAAAACTTTGTAAAACTTCGTAACTTCCGAAGCAGAGACCGATCTTTCCTTGACAGATTCAAGACGAGTTTTTGAGACACATAATGATAGGAAATGAATGTAATCTGCGTTCATAAAGAAAGCGTAATGTGCAGTGTATGTATCACATATTTTAATTTGCATATTATGCCTAATGCTTTGTCATCTATTGATAAAATTTGGAACTATTTCTTTCCTTTTTTCCCGATGAATTTACACTGCTTCACATACGTTTAGGTTCAAATAACGGGGCATTATAACAAGATGTCCTTTTAGAAAACATTTTGAAATTAAGTGTCTGATTAAAATCATCCTGAAGATACAAATTAACAATGTATTGTATATTTTACCATTTTGAATCGTGTGTATACTAAAAATAATTAATTGTGAGTTTGTTTTTCTTCCAATGCAAAAATATTAATTTGCAATATAATTATTCTTCTCGAAAAAGATTCACACAAATTCATCTCGCTCAAACGTTCTCAAGTAATATGTAATTTTAATTTATGATATGTAATATTTTTGCATGAAAAATCTGATAAACATTCAGGATATTAAACAAAATGTAATATTTTAAGTTAAATAGCTTATCATTTTGTTAGACAATAATATTTTATCTCGCATTTACCTAATAATAATAAGGGAACCTTTAAAAGATTAACCCTTAACTTCCCAATTTTTCCATTTTCTATGAAAAAATTATATCAGCTATTTCTCAAGTAATAATAAAAGAGAAAAATATGAAAAAAAATTAAGTAGTTTTAAATTGAATTTCAATTATTTTTTGTTTGTTGCAGAAGTACAACATTGCGCATGAGTGATATAAATTACAAAACTTTTTTTATATGAGGATTTCATTATCATCATAAAATGTTTAAATTTCTTCTCTGGTAATTTATTTCGTCAACAACAAGAAGAAGCATAAAATATAATGGATTATTTTTATAGCAAAAACATAGTTCTTGAGGCATCAGAGATTTTTATAATTGTTGTGATTTGTGGGAAACTGTGCTTGCATCTAGTGACAAAATTAGCATGCATTTCATTGCAGTGATCTTTTTTTTCTCAGATGAGTGATTTGTAGATAACTAAAAAACATTTAGTCTGTTAAATTAAAATAAATCATATGTTGCAGAAATGCAACAGTGGGAAGTTAAAGGTTAACAGAAAAGTTTAAACTTATTAAATATATTTATAAGTCATTTTATAATTCTAAGAGAAAAATACTCATTTCTTATATAAATGGTCATTATTATAAGAGCAAATAAAAAACAGCAAATATAAATTTCAAATATCCCGGTAAAAATTTATTTTATTTTCTGATTATTAAATATTTGTCTATACACTTTATTTTCTTAAATCTTTATAGAAATAAATTCTGAGAATATTTTTAAAATCTAGCTGATGTATTCGAAATATAGGACAAATTATATTAAAAAATACTGGAATATAAAATCTGGAAACGAAAAAGATTATTCTTTTTTCCCCAAGCTCTTTCTAATAGGTTTACCAAAAAAGTGTATGCAATTTAAGTGTAAAGACATGAAGAATCTTAGCTGAGAGAGAGAATTTCAATATTTTCCTACTGTTCCGTGTCTCAGTTTCCTTAAGAACACCTAAAATCTAGAAAATACATGCATAAACTATGTCCTGTTTATCTCAGATCTAGCTTAAAATAGCTACAAGATTATTTATTGAAATGAAACAGGATTAATAATGAAGATATTTCTATTTGAATTTAGTTTCGAAAAGTTCGATTAATATTAAGAATTTTGAGAAATATTTTCTTGAATAATTAATCAGAAATTCTAAATGAAGAATTATATATAAATCTATAGATAGTCTATTTAAGGTGTCCGACTACGTTCGGAACCGTGACTTTAAAAGAGCGCATAAATGGATAGATTTCATGATATTTAGTGTCATTTAGATTAGATTACATGTATAAAATTGTTTTAAGGACATTATGATAAAAAAATTTATTTAAGTACAATATTTTGGTAAAACATTTAATTAGAATAAGCTTTTTTTAAAAACGTTCTTCTTTTATAAAAAATGCTTCGATAACAATAATAAAAAGTATTTTGCTTATTTATAAAATAAAAACTTCTCCAGAGAGTCTGAACTCGGATTTTTGAAAAATTCACATTTTTTTTCGGAGTTACCACCCATTGCAATAATTATCGACGTTTTTTTCTTTAAATTTCTTTCCTCTGCTATAGTAAAATATGGATAAATCCACTTTCAAGTTATATATTTCAAAAATTCTTGTTGAGCCTTTGTACAGCGGTCTGAGCTATACACAGGCAAAATATTATTATAATAGAAGCATTTTTCATAAAAGGAGAATGTTTTGAAAATGGGTCATTCTATGTTAATTTTTTGTCAAAATATTGTACTAAATACTTTTTTATTGTAATAATATTCTTAAGCAAATTTTATATACGCTTTCTAACCTAAGTGACACTAAATGTCATAAATATTATCCATTTATTGGCTTTTGTAAAATCATGGTTCCGAACATTGTTAGATGCCTTAAATAACTTTGACAATTAGGCCAAAATAGACCCATAGTTCGAATTGTCGTTCCACAACCTTCAGAAGAAGTGAGAGCTATATATACTTATGTTAACGTCAGACTATATGAAAATTCGAGGTCTAACCTCGACGGACCTCTTAATTTTGTACTTCGATCAAGCGACGAAGATGACACCCAAGCTGGCCCCCACTCCAAAATACCACACCATACCTTCAGGAGGACTTTAGTCTCGACATATTTAACATGCATTAGTCCCCTTTACACGGGGGTCTTCAGTGGTACTAAAACTCTAGCCCAAGACACGCCGGCCATGAGTTCGCGACCATAACAGTAGGTAGAAAAAGCCAATTCTGCTGTAAAGGCGGTGCAGGCGGTGCAGACGGTTGTAGGCGGTTGTAGGCGGTTGTAGGCGGTTGCAGGCGATTGTAGGCGGTGGACGGCAGTGCAGAGTTGAGTTGTTTCGTTCCTACTGGCGAGTTGAGTTGTTTCGTTCCTGCTGCCGAGGATTGAGTTGTTCGTTCCTGCTGCTGAGTTGAGTTGTTTTTCTCCTGTTGAGTTGTTTCGTTCATGTTGCCGAGTTGAGTTGTTTTCTCCTGTTGAGTTGAGTTGTTTCGTTCCTACTGACGAGTTGAGTTGTTTTTCTCCTGCATTGGCTTTGATTTTCGAGCTGAGGGGGCGAGTTGAATTGTTTTTTTTTCTACAGCTAAGTTGAGTTGTTTTTAAAAAATGTGCACAAAAATGGAAGTATGGGAATGTTAAACGTGCTCATGCCGCCACCTATTGATTAAAATATACACTAATTATAGATTTTAAAATGATGAAATAAATAACGCTCAAATAAAAAAAAAAATCCAGATTCAAACTCACGGCCTCAGATCAAAATGTCTCCACAGGACAATAGTTTTTCAGTTACGCTAACCATTATCCTATGAAGGCATACAGACCTGAAGAAAACTTATGTTTATAATCTCATGAATTTAATTTTGCAGGCGAAGCAGTGGTTAAAATATACCGGTTCTGAAGCACAGCCAAGCCGGTGGCGCCAGGGTTGAGGCGCATGCAAACAAGAGGGTGGAAGTCCCCGGATCTGAACCGGGAAGATGGTTTATGTGATTGATAAGGGTTTCGAGGATCTGTACTGATAAGAAATGCACGCTTTAGCGATAACGAGTTATATTCTGATATAGTTTTAATTAAATGATTATGATTTTTAATTACGTCATTGGAAGCAAATTTTAACTGGGATAAGGGAGTCAAAATTTTCTGTACATATGATTATTTTATATAATTCCGTATAAATCTATTTCTGAAAATCATGATATACGTGTTGAATGATTATTTGTTATATTTGAAATTTGATGCTGACGCATGATTTCTGAAACAGAGGATTGAAAATTAGGCAAACGAGGGAGTGGAAATTCCCCCCAGGTCTGAACCGGGAGGATGGTACCTCCCGCTCTGATAATGGTTTCCAGGGCTCTGTAAATGCCTTGCTAGAAATGCATGTTTTTAGAATAACAATTTATATTCTTATATAGTTTTAACTAAATGGGTAGAATTCGATTTGTTTAAGTACACGTCATTGGAAACAGAATTTTAATTAGGATAAAGGGGTCAAACTTTTCTGTACATATAAATATTTGTATATAATTCTATTCTAAAATCTTTCTGAAGGTATGATATACGTGTTGAATTATTGTTTATTACATTTCAAATTTGATGCTTTGTGCATAATTAAAATATATTTTCATTGATTTTGCATGTATTTTTTTTTTATAGTCTCTAGATAACTTAAAAATACTATGCTTATATAAAGTAAAGTTCTGCATATGTTTTCGTTTGCAAGTAGTTTCCTTACATGAAACATCCCTTTCCTATGATAATATATGCGGACCTTGTAATTCATAGTAAAACTTTCTTTGTTAGACGAAGATCTTAGAAATAAAATTAATTAATTCTTTCCTCCCAAAATTATTTGGCGTTATGGAATTTATCAAATTGTTTGATAAGATGTCTGACATAGAATTTCATGAAGACATGCTTTTCGATGTAAAAGATATTACTAATGCTTTCGTAATAATAGATGACTTAATGAATGAAGAGTAGGAGATGACAAAAGAACTTTCAAACTTGTTCACGAGGAAGCCATCATAGAGATATTTCCGTAATATTTATTTTATAAATATTTTTGCAATGAAAAACAAATTATAGGAATATTTTTTAAATACTTCCTACCTAAGTTGTTTTTAAAAATGTTAGAGACAAGCAATAGATCTCTTGTCTAGCAAGACAAATGTATCCATCTCAATATCAGAAATTTATGATTGGAAAACTATACGAAATACAAATGCTGCAAATTTGACTATCCACTTTGTGAGAGATAGAAAAATAAAACCTTTCGTTCGAATCATTTAATGAATTTTTCAAAAGAAAAAATTTTTGATAGAGTTTTGTTACGAATAAATATCTCAGAACAAAAACATTGTATGCAAAACCTTTGTCATGGATAGAATATTAAGTGTGGTTTGTGTTCTTCAACATTTGTTTTTAATTTTTAGTCTGTTTCCCTTCTTGTTCCTTACACTTAAATATATTAATATGAGTAAAGTAATTAAAAAAGTTGAAAAAATATTGAAAAAAAGTTGAAAAGTATTGAAAAAAGATGAAAAATATTGAAATATTTAGAATATTGTTGGTGGACTTGAGTATTTAAGTTAAGAGCACACAATATAGAGTGATAAAATTTCTTTTTTTCATATTAATCTTAAAATAATAATAACTTTATAAATTTAAATATATGGTAAACTTATAAAAAATTCAAAGCAAAATCTTATTCATCTTATAATAATAATAATACAAACACAAAATATATGAGAACAAAATATTGTATTTATTCACCTTCTAAGAATTTATTTCTTACGCATTATATCATTTCTTAAAATATTGATACAATCTGAAATCTTTCTGTTTGCTACGAACAAATTCATATAAAATATAATTCATTGAAAAGCCTTTACTGATTTTCAACAAAGAAAAATATAAAATAATGACCACATAGAAATAAGGAATATCCCTTGGTTAATCCATTTCTCAATAAATAAAGTCCTTCAGATCTCAACAATTTTTTTCCTTTTATAAAACAATGTGCTAACAGAAAACTTAATTTAATCTTATATTTTTTTAAAAGTATTATATGAGAAGCATTGAAATAAAAGTAACATCATTCAATATGAATAATAAATACATTCGACAGGGTATATGCATAAAATGAAGAGGAAACATGTACATTCTTAAACAAGAGAAAGAATAAGATATATACAGAAATCAATATTTATAAAAGAAACTATTTAATTAAATTCTCATTTGCCCATAAAATATTAGTTTTTCATTTATATGGCATCACCGAAAGCTAAAGTTGTAATACCATCTTCAAAATATAGCTTATCGAAGGCAAAGTGAATTTTTTTACTTTTACAGAATGTATTTGATGTAAGAACTGTTAATGGGTTTTAAACTCTTCACGACTTCTATATACTTCTTTATGAGGCAATTTTATAGTCTTCATGAGAAATTTTACTTTTAAAATAGATATATCTTTGTATCTCTTTTTTGCTGTATTTTTCTAAAGTTAATGTTTTTTATGCTGTACATTTTTGCATTGAGACCTACGAACTCAGTTGCCTTTCCTGCCACCATTTAACTCATCTGTCATTTTTCCGAGAACATTATTAGTTAAAGGGATTATAAAAAGAAAATGATTTGGAAGCAAATATATGGGTCATTTCAATAAAAAAGAAGTGAGTTTTCTTTGAATAGATACAAAGGTCGTTATTAATTATTTTATAAGCATGTGAAATGCTGGAGATGCTATGAATTTCTTAGCTCTTTTCTCTCTATTCACTAGATAAATCTTAACTTTTGCGTAAATTTTTCATTGTTTTGCAAACACGGCATTATTTAAAGTTTAAAGAGATCTTTTTCAAAATTGTTGTTTGCTCGTTTTCGATGTTCAGTATTAAAATCTATATAATTTTTTAACCGAGGACTTTTGGTTTGAATTACACTGAGTCGGTGTTAGTAATTTTTTTGATTTTTAAACTAATTGTACATATAATTTCAAATTTCTATAATGAACATATTTAGTTTTTATTTCTGAAGTTAGGAGCCAATTTTTCCACAGACTTCGATTCTAAAATACTGAATTCTTTAGCAATATTTTTAGTATAGGAGGAACATTCAGAGACACTTTTAACTTCTGGAGCTAATGGATAGCAGTTATGCAAATCGTGCAATTAATCTGGATATTCTAACTTAAAATATACAACTTATATCCGAATCGTCTGGTACATCCATGAAGTTAACGTATTCATCAGTCCAGGAAAAGTCGTGTGTAGACAAATTTTGCGACATTGCTCAACCATATAGATTGTTTTGCATCTAAATATATAATGTAACTACTAGGTAGACTTGAATCATAGGTTGATAAATACACGGTGTTAGCCTTAGCGTAGCGATGACCAATCATCATAACACCTCCGCAATTCGCGCAGGTCGGATAGACCAGGTCGCAATGCTATCGTTCAAACTCGTCAGTAGCGCACCGATGCGCATTTTTGTGCTTGCCATTCCAAACCAGGAACCATATATGTATTACATGGATCAATTTTGTAGTAATTCTGGCACAGAGTTCTAAAGTTTTCAAATATATCTGAAAATAATACGTCTACGGTTACACAAATCACGATAATCTCCCAATGTGCGCAGTTGGAAACATGTTTCATCTATGGTGAGCATATTCGTAGTCTTCTCTGGATACATTTTTATTTGTTAGACTGTTGAAAAAAGCTGATTGAGGAGGGAGCTGCGTTTCATAAAATTTAGAAAAGGAATCAAAATATTCATATGGATAGCAACCCTTTCTAGTTATAAGTTGTGCATTACTTGCAAAATACCTATCCCAAAGATGAAATTTACAAGGCTTTAAAGTTGGGCAAGTTTCTCTAGAGAAGTATTTAAAAATTGAAAAGAGTCAATGAAACGTACTGACCTCAGAGTAAAAAAATTCACTATGTCGGGAATGCATTGAAAAAGAAATCGAAACTTTTAGTTGATTTTTAAAATCAAAATTCAATTTAATTATGTCAAATGATCAAATGAAGCACGAGGAAGTACGGAATAACGCTTGAAGGAGTTTTTTTTTGTAAAAATTTAAATAACATTTTGAATCTAAAGGACTTATAACCCTATTTCAGCTACCATAAACCTATTGTTTTCTTCTTAGAATACAATTAATTCCCAAATATGATTGTATATTTCGCACAAAAACATTCCTTTTATGAGTACAGACATATGAACAAATAATTTTATAGGGCGATACTAACATCTCCTGGTTTTTATTCACTTAACTGACCTCAGAAATAACATTACAAAATTTGAAGTTATCACTTCAACGTGTGCAGTCGCAAGCACACACACGATCTTTTTTTTAACCGAAGTTTTTCTGTTTTTTTTCGAGTATTGTCCATCCACTACCCAATTGACATCAAAATGTTTATAACTGTGTGAGAAATATTGTGTAGTTTACATGAATTTGCAAATAAAAATTAAGGAGATGTTCTTGCTTTAATTTAGATTTTTTACATCGAATCTGTTGATATATCAATAATTTGTTCATTCTCTTTTATTGTAGGTTTTTCTAACAAATATAAAATGTGCATTTAGTTTTGCAAGACATTGTACTAACGATTAAAACCCGTATAGCAAACAATAAAATATTAAAATTGCAGTAGGTAATACATATAAAGATTTCTTTTAGCGTTTTATATTCTTTATTAAATTATAATAAATGTTTAAAAAGTATTGCAAAATAAAAATTGTTATTAAAAAAAAAACTTTTAATTTCTTAAAGACAGGGTTAAGCTTTAAATTCTTGTGGGTATAGAAACTTCATACAGAACGTGGATCCATTTTTTGATATACATTTATAAGTTTCTTTTGAATTTTTTTTTATTGTGACTCGTGGAACTCTTGGGTACGCCTCATGGAACCTCAGGGTTCCATGGAATATAGTTTGAAAAAGGCCACTGGTTTAGACTTTCGAAATGATCAAGATAACAGGATTTTAGTATTTGGAGAAGAGTCTCTGTAACTTTTGGAAAATAGAAAGACCATTTTCTTAGATGGAACTTTTAAAAGTTATCCGAAACAATTTTCTTAAATATATAAACATCGTACCATTTGAAAACGTCGTAAAAAGAATTCGAAAATATCGAAAAATTTAGAAAAAATGCCTAATATCTTTAAGTTTTGTAACAAATTGAGACTAAATCCAATGGTAAAACGACATTTATGCCTTTGTAATACAGGTTAGTATTAATTTACTTGTATTTATTTTTCTTTTTATATACTTGTATCTGTTTTATATACTTTACTCTTCTAGTATTTATCTTTACTTACATTAATGAAGCTAATTAATTTTATGGTAATTAATTTATTTAACTCTAAAATACAAATCCCTGAGATTTGACCATACTCTTTATTATACTATTATTTACTATTAATTTTTAAATATTTCTCTGAAAGTTTTTTATTTTTAATACATTTTGCTATGTTTAAAACGCATTCCCACTATAATATCTTAACAATTCAATGTAAATAATTAAATTTGATTGGTAAAAAATGTATTTATCCTTGAAATTCGATAATCGAGGGTAAAAACAGAAAACTTCGATTAAAAAAGATCGTGTGTGTGCTTATGACCACACGTTAGAAGTGATAACTTCAAATTTTGTAATGTTATTTCTGAGGTCAGTTAAGTGAATAAAAAACCAGGAGATGTTAGTATCGCCCTATAAAAATTATTTGTTCATATGTCTGTACTAAAAAGGAATGTTTTTGTGCGAAATATACAATCATATTTGGGAATTAATTGTATTCTAAGAAGAAAACAATAGGTTTATGGTAGCTGAAATAGGTTATAAGTCCTTTAGATTCAAAAATGTTATTTAAATTTTTACAAAAAAAAAACTCCTTCAAGCGTTATTCCGTACTTCCTCGTGCTTCATTTGGATCATTTGACATAATTAAATTGAATTTTGATTTTAAAAATCAACTAAAAGTTTCGATTTCTTTTTCAATGCATTCCGACATAGTGAATTTTTTTTTTTTACTCTGAGGTCATTACGTTTCATTGACTCTTTTCAATTTTTAAATACTTCTCTAGAGAAACTTGCCCAACTTTTTAAAGCCTTGTAAATTCATCTTTGGGATAGGTATTTTGCAAGTAATGCATAACTTATAACTAGAAAGGGTTGCTATCCATATGAATATTTTGATTCCTTTTCTAAATTTTATGAAACGCAGCTCCCTCCTCAATCAGCTTTTTCAACAGTCTAACAAATAAAAATGTATCCAGAGAAGACTACGAATATGCTCACCATAGATGAAACAAACATGTTTCAACTGCGCACATTGGGAGATTATCGTGATTTGTGTGTGTAACCGTAGACGTATTATTTTCAGATATATTTTTGAAAACTTTTTAGAACTCTGTGCCAGAATTACTACAAAATTGATCCATGTAATACATATATGGTTCCTGGTTTGGAATGGCAAGCATAAAATGACAAAAGTACGATTGGAGCTTTTAACGGATACAGACTTGCCTTTATTCATCGAAAAAGGAATTCAAGTGGAGGTGTTGCGATGATTGGTCATCGCTACGCTAAGGCTAACAATGTGTATTTATCAACCTATGATTCAAGTCTACCTAGTAGTTACATTATATATTTAGATGCAAACAATCTATATGGTTGAGCAATGTCGCAAAAATTTGTCTACACGACTTTTCCTGGACTGATGAATACGTTAACTTCATGGATGTACCAGACGATTCGATATAAGTTGTATATTTTAAGTTGAGAATATCCAGATTAATTGCGATTTGCATAACTGCTATCCATTAGCTCCAGAAAAGTTAAAGTGTCTCTGGAATGTTCCTCCTATACTAAAAATATTGCTAAAGAATTCAGTATTTTTAGAATCGAAGTCTGTGGAAAAATTGGCTCTAACTTCAGAAATAAAACTAAATATGTTCATTATAGAAATTTGAAATTATATGTACAATTAGGTTTAAAAAATTAAAAAAAAAATACACCAATTTGTAAAATTCAAACCAAGTCCTCGGTTAAAATTATATAGATTTTAATACTGAACATCGAAAACGAGCAAACAACAATTTTGAAAAAGATCTCTTTAAACTTTTAAACAATGCCGTGTTTGGTAAAAACAATGAAAAATTTACGCAAAAAGTTAAGATTTATCTAGTGAATAGAGAGAAAAAGAGCTAAGAAATTCATAGCATCTCCAGCATTTCATGCTTATAAAATAATTAATAACGACCTTGTATCTATTCAAAGAAAAACTCACTTCTTTATTGAAAATGACCCATATATTTGCTTCCAAATCATTTTTCTTTATAATCCTTTAACTAATAATGTTCTCGGAAAAATGACAGATGAGTTAAATGGTATGGTAGCAACTGAGTTCGTAGGTCTCAATGCAAAATGTACAGCATAAAAACATTAACTTTAGAAAAAAATACAGCAAAAGAGATACATATATCTATTTTTAAAAGTAAAATTTCTCATGAAGACTATAAAAATTGCCTCATAAATAAGTATAGAAGTCGTGAAGAGTTTAAACCCATTAACAGTTCTATACATCAAATACATTCTGTAAAAGTAAAAAAAATTCACTTTGCCCTTCGATAAGCTATATTCTTGAGATGGTATTACAACTTTAGCTTTCGGTGACTGCCATATAAATGAAAACTAATATTTTATATAAATGAGAATTTAATTAAATAGTTTCTTTTTTATAAATATTGATTTCTGTATATATCTTATTCTTTCTTGTTTAAGAATGTACATGTTTCCTCTTCATTTTATGCATATACCTGTCGAATGTATTTATTATTCATATTGAATGATGTTACTTATTTCAATGCTTCATATAATACATTTTTTAAAAATATAAGATTAAATTAAGTTTTCTGTTAGCACATTGTTTTATAAAAGGAAAATTGTTGAGATCTGAAGGACTTTATTTATTGAGAAATGGATTAACCAAGGGGATATTCCTTATTTCTATGTGGTCATTATTTTATATTTTCTTGTTGAAAATCAGTAAAGGCTTTTCAATGAATTATATTTTATATGAATTTGTTCGTAGCAAACAGAAAGATTTCAGATTGTATCAATATTTTAGAAATGATATAATGTAAGAATAAATTTTAGAAGCTGAATAAATACAATATTTTTTTGTTCTCATATATTTTGTGTTTGTATTATTATTATTATAAGATGAATAAGATTTTGCTTTGAATTTTATAAGTTTACCATATATTTAAATTTATAAAAGTTATTATTTTTTTAAGATTAATATGAAAAAAAGAAATTTTATCACTCTATATTGCTTAAACTTAAATACTCAAGTCCACCAACAATATTCTAAATATTTCAATATTTTTTTCATCTTTTTTCAATACTTTTCAACTTTTTTTTTCAATATTTTTCAACTTTTTAATTACTTTACTCATATTAATATATTTAAGTGTAAGGAACAAGAAGGGAAACAGACTAAAAATTAAAAACAAATGTTGAAGAACACAAACCACACTTAATATTCTATCCATGACAAAGGTTTGCATACAATGTTTTGTTCTGAGATATTTATTCGTAACAAAACTCTATCAAAAATTTTTCTTTTGAAAAATTCATTAAATGATTCGAACGAAAGGTTTTATTTTTCTATCTCTCACAAAGTGGATAGTCAAATTTGCAGCATTTGTATTTCGTATAGTTTTCCAATCATAAATTTCGATATTGAGATGGATACATTTGTCTTGCTAGACAAGAGATCTATTGCTTGTCTCTAACATTTTTAAAACAACTTAGGTAGGAAGTATTTAAAAAAATATTCCTATAATTTGTTTTTCATTGCAAAAAATATTTTGTAAAATAAATATTACGGAAATATCTCTATGATGGCTTCCTTTCGTGAACAAGTTTGAAAGTTCTTTTGTCATCTCCTACTTCATTCATTAAGTCATCTATTATTACGAAAGCATTAGTAATATCTTCTACATCGAAAAGCATGTCTTCATGAAATTCTATGTCAGACATCTTATCAAACAATTTTGGATAAATTCCATAACGCCAAATAATTTTGGGAGGAAAAAAGAATTAATTAATTTTATTTCTAAGATTCGTCTAACAAAGAAAAGTTTTACCAGAATTACAAGGTCCGCATATATTATCATAGGAAAGGGATGTTTCATGTAAAAACTACTTTGCAAACGAAAAAACATATGCAGAACTTTTTACTTTATATAAGCATAGTATTTTTTAAGTTATCTCAGAATTATAAAAAAAATACATGCAAAATCAATGAAAAATATATTTTAGTTATGCACAAAGTATCAAATTTGAAATGTAATAAACAATAATTCAACACGTATATCATAATTTTCAGAAATAGACTTTATCAGAATTATATACAAATATTTATATGTACAGAAAAGTTTGACCCTTTTATCCTAATTAAAATTTGCTTCCAATGACGTACTTAAAAACAAATCAGAATTCTACCCATTTAGTTAAAACTATATAAGAATATAAATTGTTATCTCTAAAAACATGCATTTCTAGTACCCATTTACAGAGCCCCGAAACCATTATCAGAGCGGAGGGTACCATCCTCCCGGTTCAGACCCGGGGGAATTTCCACTCTACTTTCGTTTGCCTAATTTTCAATCCTCTGTTTCAGAAATCACAAGCACAAAGCATCAAATTTCAAATATAACAAATAATCATTCAACACGTATATCATGATTTTCAGAAATAGATTTATACGGAATTATATAAAAATAATCATATGTACAGAAAAATTTGACTCTTTATCCCAGTTAAAATTTGCTGTCCAATGACGTAATTAAAAATCATAATCATTTAATTAAAACTATATCAGAATATAACTCGTTATCGCTAAAAGCGTGCATTTCTTATCAGTACAGATCCCCGAAACCCTTATCAATCACAAACCATCTTCCCGGTTCAGATCCGGGGGGACTTCCACCCTCTTTTGTTTGCATGCGCCTCAACCTCCTGGCGCCACCGGCTTCACAGTTTCAGAACCGGTATATTTTAACTACTGCTTCGCCTGCAAAAATTAAATTCATGAGATTATAAACATAAGTTTTCTTCAAGTCTGTATGCCTTCATAGGATATTGGTTAGCGTAACTGAAAAACTATTGACCTGTGGAGACATTTTGATCTGAGGCCGTGAGTTTGAATCTGGATTTTTTTTTATTTGAGCGTTATTTATTTCCATCATTTTAAAATCTATAATTAGTGTACATTTTAATCAATAGGTGGCGCCATGAGCACGTTTAACATTCCCATACTTCCATTTCTTGTGCACATTTTTTAAAAACAACTCAACTTAGCTGTAGAAAACAAAACATATGCTCAGCTCGAAAATCAAAGCCAATGCAGGAGAAAAATAACTCAACTCGTCAGTAGGAACGAAACAACTCAACAGGAGAAAACAACTCAACTCGGTAACATGAACGAAACAACTCAACAGGAGAAAACAACTCAACTCGGCAGCAGGAACGAAACAACTCAACTCGTCAGTAGGAACGAAACAACTCAACTCAACAGGAGAAAACAACTCAACTCGTCAGTAGGAACGAAACAACTCAACTCTGCACTGCCGTCGACCGCCTACAACCGCCTGCAACCGCCTACGACCGCCTACGACCGCCTACAACCGCCTACAACCGCCTGCAACCGCCTACAACCGCCTGCAACCGCCTACAACCGCCTACAACCGCCTGCAACCGCCTACAACCGCCTGCAACCGCCTGCACCGCCTGCACCGCCTTTACAGCAGAATCGGCTTTTCTACCTACTTAGAATCCTCTACGTATATACACTCATGTCCATAAATTAAGGATAATTCAGAATCACACAGATATTGAACTCTAAAATAAAAATTTCACCTGTGTGTAGAATTATCACACACATCTTGAAGAAGAATATGTAAAAACAGGAAACCACCAGATGGCGCGGATAGTACGTCACAATAACGAGAGTGTAAGACAGGGATATATAATGAATGATGGCAAAGAAGTAAAATTGTTCACAAGCGCTTTAAAAACCTTTCAATGCAATAACCGCATAGTTATGGCACAAAGGAAGCATTTGGATGATTCTTTTTACGTGGTAGAATTATTGGACGACTGGAATGTGGACTTACCCAGCTGGAAGTATCCGAGGAACTTTGAATCGCCCAGAGTGTCATCTCCAGGCTTTGGCAAAGATTCCAAGATGATGGTAATGTGAGTAGATGTTACAGCATAGGTCACCCCCGAGTTACAACGCCGAATGAGGACCGCTATTTGGCAGTTACTGCCAAAAGAAAATGATGAAGCACAGAATCAGACCTGTCTCGTCAACTCTCTTCAGCTACCGATACGACAGTTGCAAGGCAGACCGTGCACAGACGCTTAGGGCACATTGGTCTATATGCTCGTAGGCTTGTCAGATGTGTTCCACTTACCGCAACTCACTGTCGCCTGCGATTAAACTGGAGTAGAGAGCATGCATTGTGGATACCACAACAGTGGTCTTGTGTGATGTTTTCCGACGAGTCCAGGTTTAGTTTGCAGTCTGATTCTCGCCGGACTTTAATATGGAGAGCACCTGGTACCCGTTACTACCAAGAGAACACTATTGAACGACACCGTTACGGTGGTGCAGGATGGCTCGTTTGGGGAGGAATTATTCTTGGTTCCAGAACTGACCTGCATGTTCAGAGTGTAACGATGACAGGCCATATCTATCTGGTTGTCATCTGGAACAACATGTACGTTTGTTTCGGGGTGCCATGGGTGCTGAATTTCTGTTTATGGATGACAACGCCCGTCCTCACCGCGAAAACATTGTAGACGAATGCCTTCAATCGGAGGATATCAACCGTATGGATTGGCCAGCATCTCACCGGATTTGAATCCAATAGAGCATGTGTGGGATATGCTTGGCCGACGAATTGCAGCCTGTCAATCCCCTCGCACCTGTCTACCGGAACTTCGGAGGGCATTACTTGATGAGTGGTGTAATATTCCCCTAGATGAGATTGATAATT
>BMAU01000701.1:0-42500 GCA_019973935.1 Trichonephila clavipes | reverse complement strand
GCAATAATGAACACCTCCAAAAGGTGTAAAATTAAAAGAAATAAAGTAACCCTAAGGAATTATAACGAGTCTTAACCGAGCAAGTTTCTCTATCTCTTCTAAAATTACCTTTAGCAGCAGCGATTGTACACTTCCCCCCTTTTTCTTGTATATGTAAGGAAAAAATTATTTTATCTGCGTGTTTTTAAAATGAAAAAGAAATAAGAATATCTCCCAAGTTCTTTGCGCATTTCTTATTTTTTTAACTCGACCTATATTAATTATAATTTTAAAGGGTTAACGGCACACATATAGCTTAAACTTCAAAAATAAACATTATTATTTTCAAGAATTTTGCGCATAATTACGGGCATGAATATACTTAATTAGTTTTAAATTAAGTATATTTAAAAATCATGTATATTTCTCTGCTAAAAAAGGAAAAAAAGTTTCAAACAAATTTTTTGTTTAATGTTCTTTATTTGAGAAATAAATATAAAAAGAATGAATAATTATGCAATCTCATATAACGTTTTTCTTTGTAAGAAGACAACTCTAGAAAAACTAGTTGTTCAAACTTGCATGGAGTATTTTTTATGATTTAAGGTATCAGACTACGCTCGGAACCGTGATTTTAAAAAAGTGCATAAATGGATGATTTTCATCATTTATTTAGTGTCACTTAGATTAGGATCCATGTATAAAATTGTTTTAAGGACATAACGACAAATAAAATTATTTAAATATAATATTTTGGCAAAAAGTTAACTTATAATTACTATTTTTCAAAATGTTCTCCTTTTATAAAAAATGCTTTTATATATAATAATAATATTTTGCTCATATAAAGTAAAGACTTCTCCAGAGAGTCTGAACTATGATTTGTGAAAAATTCACATTATTTTCATAGTTATTACCAATTGAAATAATTATCGGCGTTTTTTTCTTAAAATTTCTCCCCTCTGTTGTAAAATATGGATAAATCCACTTCTAAGTTATATATTTCAAAAATTCTAGTTCAGCCTCTGTACAGAGGTCTAAGCTATATACAGGCAAAATATTATTATAATGATGCATTTTTCATAAATGGAGAATCTTTTGAAAATTGGTCATTCTATGTTCATTTTTTGTCATAATATTGTACTTAAATAATTTTTATTGTAATATTCTTAAAACTATTTTATATTCGTTTTCTAACCTAAGTGACACTAAAAATATCATAAATATTATCCATTTATACACTTTTGTGAATTCACGGTTTCCGAACGTAGTCGGATACCCGAACAAAAGACAAAACTCTTCGTTAAAGCGTCATTGATATATAGTACACATAACCATCTGTAAAAATTTTTTCCACGAGAACAAAGTAACTTCTGAGAAAAAGGTACATAAACTTACGTAATTTAACATGGACTCCTATAGACGTGCCGGACCCCCTTAATCACATTTTGTAAAGAAGCAGAAAGACAATGATTGTTATGAATATAAATGTAGTAAGCATAGTAGCATTTTGGAATAGTCGCTAAATCAGTGCTTCTCAAACTTTCAAAGTTGGTGACCCAATTTTCAATCATAATTTTCATCGCGTCCTCCTCCATATAATAACAATGTATTGAATTCAATAATAATGTATTCTAATGCTAAATCTAGAATACGTACAAATAATCAAGATAAGTATTAAATTATGTATAAGATAGGCCCCTGGGTAAATTAACTTAGATTAACTTAGTTCATTAATTTAGTATTGATGATAAAATACATTGTGCAGTACTGATATATTTATAAGTACATTATACCAGTGTAAATATGTATTTTATTTATTGCGACAGAATGTATTTTTCTTTTGATTCCTTTCAGTAAATTAATATATATATTTTAAATAATCTTTTATTTTCGAGATATGCTCGCGACCCCCTATAGTAGGATTATCACGCTCACCAAGGGGGCGTGCCCCCTCAGTTTGAGAAACACTGCGCTAAATGGATCATCTTTTGAAATAATTTTCTTAGAGTAATATGAAATATTTTTCTTTTTATGAAGTGTCAAAGTTAGGTAACATCATTTTTCTGAAACCGGCTCAAACTACGTTAATTTTAACTAAAGTTTTGCTCTATTTGTGATTATGATTAATAGCATGGTTATGAAAATTTACAATGTCGTGGTACCCCAGTGGTCAAGGTATCGGATCGTGGCTGGCTTATCACGAGTTCGAATCCAATACCACTAAAAACCCGTCACGTAGGGGAGCGATGCACATTAAATCTGCCTAGAGCTTAATATCCTCCCTTTGGTGTGGTGTTATAGTTAGGAGAAGGGGTGCCAGCTGAGGTGTTTCCTCGTCACTTGATCATGGTTCAAAATTATGAAGTTCGTCTCTAAAAGCCCTCGTGTTGCTGAACAGTGTGACGTTAATATTCACTCACTCATGAAAATTTGTGTTAGTGAAAAAATCACAAGGAAATTGTGGAATTTGTGGTCACAGTACCTAATGATGCGATGAAAGATATCAATAGGGGTATTTTTAAAATGAAGATATTCTGAAAATATAAAAAAATGCCTGTGAAATTGTTATACATAAGAAGGAACAAATGTTGCAGTGTTTTGGAATTTTAACGAAATGGGCCAATTTTTGACAAACTTGCCTGGGGTTGTGTGCAATAGTTCTCTTTTGATGGAGAGTCAAAGTTAGAAGGCAGATTTTTCTCAAACCTCAACTCACACAAACAAGGCTATTTGAACTAAATCAGCGAACTGTTTTGTATGGCTTGTGATTGTGACTAACAGTCCGGCTATGCAAGATGACGTCAGTGAAAAAATCATCTTAAAATTGTGAAATGTGGGATCAAAGTTGCTAATAATGAGATGGAGGGTGTCAATTGTCCATATTTTCAAAAATGTGCGCCTCCTTACTTAGACAAAAAAATCAGGGGGATTTATTTTTATTTTTCCCAGAGCAGATGTGACCCCTCCTTTGTCCTCGTCTCCGATTATCATCAAGTATTGGGACATTCTGTATATAAATGAATGTAAATACCATTTCGAAATTGGGGTTTTTGAGTTAGTATTTTCGTTAAGCGTAGTATTGCATACTTTTAAATTTAGTATTTAAATAAAATTTATTTTAATTTTAAAAGTACGAGTTTTTTTTTGTGTTCCTGAGCAGTCTCACAGATTTTACGTTTTATATTCATAAGCATTACGATTTTTTGAAATTATAACTGAGATTTGCCTTCGTCAGTTCCATCTCTTGGTATTTATTTAAAGTCATATATCAAAGTGCATTCCTGAGAAAATATTTTAAATCCGTTACTTTTATTTTCGATGTCTTTCATAACAGACAAAAATAGTTTTGTGATTTTTCAAAGGTTATTAAGATGCGCATCGCTAGAATTATTCTAACTTTTTACTATTTACTGAAGTGATGCCATCATTATAAAAGCTCGTTATCAAAAAAGTCAAATTTCCAGTTTACCTCATAATACCTACAAACAGATTAAGAGGTAAGTAAGCTGCCCATCTGGTATAAATGTTAGCGATGCTGGCTGCGGTGTCATAGGGCATGGGTTCGAATCCAGGAGACGGCAAGGATGTTTGTAAATGTATAGTGCGTTCGCAGCATAGGGGTACTCTAAAAAGCCGTCGAGCTGCAAGTCCTTTCGTAAGATTGGTGGAAGGGAAAGAGAGATGGGAGGCCCCTGAACAACTCCGGGATGTTCTTCCTTAAAATTGGGGTGGAACCGAGCAAATTCGTACTGTCGCCTGCATGATGCTCAAAGCTAAGGCTAAATACAAGTGTAAAAATATTGCCCTTAGCCGCAATGAATTTCGTGGAGCTTGAACTGACGTTACTGTCGATCAGGAGGAACAACATACGTAAATAATTGATATGGCTTTTAAGAAAATGAAGTAGGATGGCAAACTTGTGAGCTGCCTGAAATACTACGACTTTCAATGCCCCTATTACGTTGGAATATTGCTGCAAACAGCAGTCTTAAAAAATAATAAATAAATGGAAATGAAAAATATGTTTCTATTTATTAAGATGTATTCACATTAAAGGTTAAAGAGTATAGTTTAATAAATTAATAAAAATATTGCGAATCATTATACTCTTCATTTTATCACATTTTAAACATTTTATAGAGCTGCATTAGTGTGTGGGTGTGAGGAATTCTGCAATTAACTTGTCTAAAAATTTCGAGAAGAATTCTCAATAAAAGTTTATAAATCAGTTTCAGATACAGAAATAAATTTAAAAATATGAATATTACTATCAGTGTTATCTCTTTTTTCTTGTTTCCTAAAATTATTCATGTAGGTCAATCTTAGTTACATCCCACATTTCATTTTGTGATTGCGGTACTTTAAATTTTAATATACCTTTTGTATCATATTTACAACAAACAATAATGTAATTTTGTAATGCAATTAAATAATGTTATCTTGGTATAAATTACCTCGAAACGATTTTATAAAGCACAAAAAATATTTTTTCTAAAAATCAGCTTTTGAAAACTTATATAAACAGTTTTAATAAACAATTTGAAAGAACTTTTATTTTTTGAGAGAAGCCTTAGTAAACATTTTATTCATATAACATTAATCCATAGTTAAAAATTTTTTTTAAATAAAAAAAATCAATTATAAAAACATTTACAATGTGCAAGATTTTTCAATCTGAAAGCAATAATTTTTTTTGTTTATTCTATTAATTTTAAATGAAATTCTAACATCTTCATTTTTTTTACAAATTAAAATGCATTTTTAATCATACATACATGTATGCACCCATAAAAAGCTTCTTTAAAATCACAAAAAAAGATGAATGAGGGCAAACATTTCTGCAAATTTCAAGTTTCAGCTTTCCACACACACAAGTCTCTAATTTACATTGCAATAAATAACAATAATAATGACATAATAAAGCAAATGAGTTACATTTATTTTCCCTTTATTAAACTGACCCTATTGCAATAAAATGATTTGAATAGTAAAATATTTCATGGAGACACGCTTATATCCTGCATTTATTTTTACGAAGAGCAATTTGCACGTAGTCGAAGAAATCCTCCATCGCGGTTCAAAATGCAGACAGTTTTGACAGTTCTAGACGACTGTGGAGGACAACACTCAACTCCGAATGGAAAATGAACGAAAAAAAGACGAACGCATTATTGCTCCCGTTCTGACAAAAATCGTTCTTTTCTGCTTAGAATAATTCATCAGGCCATTTTTCTGATGAAGAGTTTTTTTAAGAAATCGATACTGAAATGGAAACAAAAAGTTTCAAAATAAATCATTATCTCAAAGGAATTTCGTAATTTTACATTGAGGAATTAATCTGATTTTGAAGGAAGTGTATACAGTCCTTACTCCTGCCTTAGTATCTGAATCCCGAAGATTGCCGCTGCTCAACAGCCGACGAATAGTATTTTACTTAATTGTCATTGTCTGTCGACATATGGTGATGTCAGCCATTGTCGTGAAAAAAACAAGGAAGGTGCGCATTAGAAAAGGCGTTTCTAAAAAGAGCAGTTTATTCTCTAAATTAGCCGTCTCCTAAAGGTTAAAAGTTATGGTTCGTTTGAATAAATTCTAGAAGAAGCTTTTAAGGTTTTGAACCACGCTCTTTCCTTAAAATTTATGTACTTTCTCCATTGCAGCCTTTCGTGAAACTGATATGATAGGAAAATATTACAAAGAAACTATTGTCAAATTTAATTTTAATTGAAATTGCACTTACTTTTTTCGCTCCTAAAGGAGATACTTTTTAAACAATTTAGTTATATATAGTTAAGAAGACATGGTACGATTTAAAAATTTTTTTTAATTTAATAATTTTAACAATATTTTTGGTTGCCTCCTATGTGAATGTGTGATGTAAAATAGATTTTGTACACAAAATTTCATAAAAAGCTTACCATTTAACTGTTTAAGGGAAAAACTTGAAATTTATGAATTGATTTTAAAATGCTACTCCTCCTACGAAAACTGACGTAGAAATATGAAATTTGATTTAAAAAAACGTCAAACTATGTATAACAAAAGTGGGTATGGGTTTTGCGAAAACGTAATTAATTTTTGCAAAATACTTCTTTTTATACAGGCTTATAAAAAATTCCTCAAAAAATGTGTAATTTCTAATTTAAGTTAGTTTTTTAAAAATAAGTATTGCTTTGATTGAAAAATGCATATCAACTTTTACTTCATGTACTATTAGCAACAAGTAAAAAAAAATTCCAAGTATTAAGCACTATAGAAAAAAAGTCTTAGCATTTTAAATGAGGAAAAATAGTTATTTTATCTTTACAACATAAGTCAGTCTAAGGTATCCGACTACGTTCGGAACCGTGATTTTGAAAAAGCATGTAAATGGATAATATTTATGATATTCAGTCTCACTTAGATTAGTAAATGTATATAAAATTGTTTTAAGAATAGTATTACAATAAAAAATTATTTAAGTACAATATTTTGATGAAAAAGGAACATAGAGAATAACCAATTTTCAAAATATTCTTTTGTGATAAATGTTTCTATTATAATAATATTTTGTCTGTATATAGCTCAGACCCTGTATAGAAGCTCTAGTAGAATTTTTGAAATATATAACTTAGAAGTGGGTTTATCCATATTTTACGACAACAGAGGGGATAAATTTTCAGATAAAAACACCGATAAATATTTCAATTGGTTGTAACTCTGAAAATAATGTGAATTTTTCAAACATCATAGGTGAACCTCTGTACAGAGGCTTGAGCTATATACAGGCAAAATGTTATTATAATAGAAGCAATTTCGCAAAAGGAGAACATTTTGAAAAAAGGTTATTTATTCGAAGGTAATTTTTTGCGAAATATTGTATTTAAATAATTTGTTTTTGTCAAAATGTCCTTAAAACCATGTTATGCATGTATTCTAATCAAAGTGACACTAAATATCATGAAAATTATCCATTTATGTGCTTTCTTAAAATCACGGTTCCGAACGTAGTCGGATACCTTAAAAGTTTGATTTGATATTGGGAACTGAACAAATTTAAAAGTCATCATAACGTTTTAAATTTAGAGCTTTCAAATTTTGTAAGTTTGTAGAAAAGTATATGTAAAATAATTTAAACTAAAAATAATTAGGTTTGATTTTTTAAAAGATTTTTGTCAATTGAATCGTAATATGTCCCCTTAAACGCACAGTATTTGATAAAAAAATAAAATATAATTAAATTGCTTACAAATAAAAATTTAAGACAAAATTTGTGTAATATTAAAATGAAAAATATCATAAACCAGGGTTGGGCAATTCGCGATTCGCCTTGAATAGTTTTGCATCCCGCGAGATTCCTTACAACAACATTACAAAATACGATTATTCTGTGCAATATTTCTGTTTTTTGGGTATTGTTTTGTAACAAATATAGTATTTTGTAACAAATATATCCTATAACTGTTTCTTCTTTATTACGCTCTTCTGTTTAAATCAGTGCTTCTCAAACTTTCAATACTGGCGCCCCTCTTTTCGATCACAATTTTTTTCGCGCCCCCCCTTATACATTAATAATGTACTGAATGCAATAATAATGCACTTTGACGCTAAAGTTACAATAGGCGATCTTAATTATAAACCATACAAATTAGTAACATAAGTATTAAATTTTGTATACTACTTTTAAGCAAAATAAATAAATAAATAAAATAATAGGATAATTATTATGTTATTTTTCCTTTCTCTAATTTTTAAATTGAACATATTACAAAATGCGGTAGCTGCTTAGAAGA
Source organism: Trichonephila clavipes (assembly GCA_019973935.1). NCBI lineage: Eukaryota > Metazoa > Arthropoda > Arachnida > Araneae > Nephilidae > Trichonephila > Trichonephila clavipes. The sequence goes on along the minus strand of BMAU01000701.1, from coordinate 34,746 downwards.
CAAAATATAGATATCTGCTAAATATAGAAAAAGAACTCAGAGGGTCAATTTCTAATAATAAGCATTCCTTATAAAAACTTTGCTTTCCAAGACAAGCTCATGGACGTCATTAATACTTATTAAACTTGTTCTTAATTTAGTATTAATTAGTTATAAAATATTCTGTGCAGCACTGATACATTAAAAGTATACCGGCTGAAGTGCCGGCTCTTTGCTCTAGTTCATTTATATAAAAATAAAACATTATTGATATAATAGCGGAATTGTAAGGGAAGCAAAGCCAAGTGCTCGACAATGTTTACAAAAACGTAAAATGATTTTTTAAAAATCGTTGCTCAAATTATAATTAGTTTTAAGCGAATTGTAATTTTAAGCCTCACAGAATTAGCATTTATAATTGATGTTAAACAGTAGCGCACACAGGAATTTTTCAAGGGGGGGTCCCGGGTCGAAAGTTCACCAATCTTGTATCAGGTTCCTTTTGATTTTGTCGATTTTCGGGAACAAAATACAGTAAAAAACTAATTCTTGAATAAATAATTAGCATTAACTAATAAAATTAATCATTAATAACAAATACTTAACTAAATTTTGCATACTATAAACTTAGAATTATAATCAATCGGAAAAAAATCGTGGGCTTTGGGGGGGTCCGGACCCCCCCACTTGTGTGCGCCACTGATGTTAAATAATGATCAATAATAAAAATATCGATGAAGAATAGATTGTATTATTTTTAATATTTAAAGTGAAAAGCCTTCAACATGTTTTTAACCCGGGGAGCAGGCGCGCACTCGGTACGGTTGGGGTTATTGAGTCACCCCAATCCTTTTTTTTTATAATTATTTTATTGTACACGATACAAATCATGATTCCAGTGAATAATTTAGCTAAGAGAAAGTTTACTTACCTACTTTCAAGGACTTTCAAATTTTTCTTTGGTAATAAATAAACAGTTTTGCCAGAATTAACGATTTCGTAATCTGTGTCTCGCGACCACTTCCGGGTAAAAAGAATATATTCATTATGATAATATGTATGTTACTGCTAAAAAATTGTGTGAAACGTTTTTCGTTATGCTTTATACATTGAGAATATTTATAAAAATATGTCATGGCCAAGTAATCCTTCATGTGTGTGTGCTCTCCGTGGTTTTTTCCAAATATCATAAAACTCTTTTGCATGAAAAAAAAAGCGCAACAGAGAACACATAAGAGAGGGGTCATAACTAACTGTACCAATAACTTAGAAGGTCAAACAGATTATACAGCTATAATGTGCAGTATTTCAAAAATAATGACAGTGATGAATTTTTTATGTTCCTAAAGTTTTTCGATTCTGGGTCCGGGATCTGGTTTTCTCTGAAAGAAAAGTATGTTAGAGGTTAAAAAAAAGCGTAATAAAAAAATCTCTCATCACGGGATGACAGCAAATCAAATAAAAGTTTTTTATTTGGTTATAGGATCAAAGATAGCTAATTAGGTATTAAAGAAGTTTTTATTTTTGATGGCTTAATATCGCCTATAAATTATATCAGAGTAAAAGTGCCTTTTTTATTATGTCTGAAATATTTTGTTTTAATTCATTCCAGTAAACTAATTATTTTTTAAATCTTTTATTTTCGTTATGTTCGCGCCCCCCTCGTAAGGTCATTGCGCCCCCCCAGGGGGGCGCGCCCCACAGTTTAAGAAGCACTGGTTTAAATACATACATATAAATGAATAGCAATGCATTACAGCGCGCAGACTCACGCTTGATTCCTGTAACTTTATCGAGGTGTTTACTGCTAGAGCAAGACATATTTGATCCTCACATTACTTTTATTAAAATATCTATGTTTGTATACTTGCAAAATAATGAAAACAATAATAATTATTCATTCCGTTGTAAATTTTCACTCCAATAATCATCCTTTGTACTGGGTCAAAATCTAACATAAAGATATATAAAGGGTGTTTTTTTTAGAGGTATAGAACTTTAAATTGCAATAAAACAACGATGTATCATTCGATTGACATAAGGTTTTTTTTTTTTTATTCGAAGGCAATCTTATGGCATTACATTTTAAATATGATTTCTGGCATATGACTACCATGGCTGGCTCGGATGTAGTCAATCTAGACGTCAATTTTCGATGACTTTTTCCAACATTTGTGGCCGTATATCGGCAATAACACGGTGAATGTTGTCTTACAAACGGTCAGGCGTTTGTGGCTTATCTGCATAGACCAATGACTTTACATAGCCCCACAAAAAATAGTCTTGCGATGTTAAATCACAAGATCTTATAGGCCAATTCACAGGTCCAAAACGTGAAATTAGGCGGTCACCAAACGTGTCTTTCAATAAATCGATTGTGGCACGAGCTGTGTGACATGTTGCGCCGTCTTGTTGGAACCACAGCTCCTGGACGTCATGATTGTTCAATTCAGGAATGAAAAAGGTAGTAATCAGGGCTCTATACCGATCACCATTGACTGTAACGTTGTGGCCTTCATCTTTTTTGAAGAAGGATTCCACCAGCCCATAAAGCGCACCAAATAGTCAGTTTTTCTGGATGTAATGGTGTTTCGACATACACTTGTGGATTAGCTTCACTCCAAATGCGATAGTTTTGTTTGTTGACGTAGCCATTCAACCAGAAGGGCGTTTCATCGCTAAACAAAATTCGCTTATGAAAATTGGGAACAACGGCAATCTCGTTTTGGGCCCATTCGACGAATCTACGCCTTGCTTGATGATCGTTTTGATGAATTGCCAAACCAAACTGAGAATAAATCACTTGACAGCTGTTAAATACGTCGCCATCTTGGAAAGTAATGCCAACTTAAACTTCTATGCCTGAAAAAAAAACACCCTATATTTTTAAATGCAGCCGTCGGGATTATAATGTTGTTCCGAAGAGGACCACAAGGTCATTTCGGTTGGCCACCCCTGTCATAGACACAATGGCATTTAATATTGATAAATAGTTTTTTTCTTTTTAATTAAAAAATGAGACAACTTTACGTTATCCCTGAAAGATTTAAATTCTTAACGTTATGGAGGGCATCATATAGTTTTAATTGTTACTAAAAATTCCCGAGGTAACTGGATAAAAATAATTTTGTACAATAATTGATCTTAAAAATATTTATAATTGATGTATAAACTAGCTGTAAGTCAACATTGTAGATTTCAAATTAAATCTGGCGTCCTCTCCCATATATTGACAAGTCGATGATCGATTTTAGTAATTGAATACCATGGCTTCTAACTGCCTCTGTAATCAATTGATCATGACCGTGAACTAGAGAACAGCGTTGTTGAGTCGATTTTAAATCAAATTCTCCAATAAAAAAGCATCTTATATTTCCTTATGCATATGCAATAAAAACAGTGTATGAAAATAATAGGAAAAAAATGAGTTTTAAAATCACACCACAATGCCCGATTCGGAAATTTATAACCCCAAGAAAGATTAAAGTACTTCGAAATTGATTTTAGTAAAATGAAACAAAAATTATTATAACAGGAATATAATTACACAAAAAAATTCACTTTATGTTTAAAAACCACCCATATAATAATGTAAACATTTAAAGATCAATACATTCTCTTGATAGGTAGAGTAGAGATGATATCAGTTCCCAGTGGATATAAAAATATAGAATTAAGAGTAGCAGGATATGGTCTAAAGAGTAAAATGCCAAAATTAAGACTCTGTTTATGAGACACAAACCTTAAAAAAATTCTAATAGAGCTTAGGTTTTATGTGTTCTTTATAAATGTATTTTAATTATTCTCTGTAGAAATACATAATTAATTTTTAGTTCAAATTTTTTTTCTGTTTAATTTAAGCCATATATAATTTTTGAGATCTCATAATACATATTTATGTTTAGATACCATATTTAAAAAAAACGTATCTTTAAATACGTGCAATATTTTTTTGCAACAATACAAATAAAACGCAAAATAAAGTGAACCTATTTTTTTTTTTAGTAAAAATTTAATATAGTTTCTTTTAAAAGATTATAAAAGACTATATACACTCATGGACAAAAAAAATAAGCGCACCAAGAAATAATTGCGGGATCGTAACGAAACTTGGCATGAAGGTACATGTCGGGGAGATATGCAAATGATTAGAAATGCAGCGTGATTGCGCATTACGTATAGCCGGTAGAGGCATTTAACGTCGTTCTCTGTGGAATATAAAGCAGGTAACCAAAGCTTGTGTTTGATTGTGCTGAATCGTTTACAAAGAAACAGCTGAGTTAGACATGCCATTACGCCGTTTTCGAAGACAATATAAGCAGCTGTCATAGTTTGAGATGGGGAGAATCATCGGCATGATAGAAGCTGGGTGGTCAGCTAGGCGAGTAGCTCGTCAATTAGGCCACTCTGATTGTGTTGTGAGGAGGTGTTGGGACCAGTGGATCCGAGAGATGTCATTTACTCGAAGTCCAGGCTCAGGACGCCCTCGACAGACCAGTCATCGAGAAGATTGCCACATCGTAAGAAATGCACGCGTACAACCAACTGCTTCATCCGCTGCCATCCTGGCACAGGTAGTACCTTCACTAGGATCCCCTGTGTCTTCTTGAACCATACGAAGGTGCCTGGCTGAAGGACATTTGGGATCGCGGTGCCTTATTACGTGTGCTACCCTTGACGCCTAACCAGCAACGTCTCCGTTTGGAGTGGTGCCGCGCACGAGGAAACTGGACTGCAGCGGAATGGAATCGAATCCAGATTCAATTTCAGCAGTGATGACAATCGTGTTTGTGTGTGGATCCCCCGTGGTGAGCGCCTCAATCCTGCCTTTGCTTTACAGCGACACACCGCTCCCACAGCTGGTGTGATGATATGGAGTGTCATTGCCTACAATAAACAGTCACCCCTAGTATTGACCCGTGCCACCCCTAGTATTTCTATTTTTTCTCCTTTTTTTAGATAACGCTAATTTTTTTATGAACTATGTACTAATTAAATTTTTTTAAAAAAAATAGGTTCAATATATATGCACAGGTAGCCTATATAGCTGAATAAAAAAATTGGAAATATATAAGGCACTAGTTTATTTTGTTAAAAAGTGTACCTAAAAGCAAAAAAATATGCTTTCAAAAATAAGTCAAAAAGCTAAAAGTCGCAACATTTTCAAATATTACACAATTAAATTAATACTTTCCTCTCTCTGATTATATTTCTATACCTCATAATTATACTTTCACTCATTACCCCCTCAACATTCGCTTGAATTACAAAAGTAATTTCAAATTTAGTTTTTTTTTGTTTGGTTATAGCTGAATATGAACATAATTTAATCAAATATATTTTGTGATGTATGTACCATTTTTTATAAAAATATTTCTTGAGTATACAAATATTTTACATACATATATAAAGTAATGAACAAAATATATTCAGTTTTTTTGGCAAAATAATTGTATTTATCTGAAAAGCCATACAATTTTGTTTTGTTTGAAGTTTTGAAAATCTCTTTTTCCTTTTTTTTTATGTAAAACTAATATTTCAAAAAAAAATTAGGCGTTCAAAAAAGAAAAATATTATTGTTCGTTTCTAATTAGAAAACGAATTAATTGTTTACGTACATTTAACACACAAGATGAACTATCTTTTGAAATTTAATAAAGGAGGCGTGTCTATTTGTTGTTATCGTATAATTGTTATGCATTTTTAGATTCTTAAAAAATATGCACTATTTTTTAATACTAAAATTGAAAAATCAAAATTTCTAAGGATGTCTATTTTATTCTCAAATAATTTATTAAGAGAGTATTAATTTCCAAAAAAATGCTTTTTGTGTTATTTTTATGATCAGATACAGATGTAATGACCTAATTATCTTTAAGAGTTTGATAAATAAAGTTCTTTAAATGTTATATAAACGATATTTTATTTACACGATGCAATCTTTAATGCATACTTTATTAAATATAGTAAATTTTAAAGTTAAGGAAATATATATAGTAAATATGAAAAAATACGCAAAACGCGTGATGAGAAAATAATTTTTTCCCTTTTGAGAAAAATTGTGTCAAATATCATTATTAAAATAGCATATTGAACAAATAGTTGTTTTTGTATTTGGTCTTACAACATATTTTAAACAGATGATTTCTACTAACAATGGAAAATGTTTTAAACTACGTTTTGTTTTAAACGCTCCTATGTATATAAGCTTTCAATAAAAAAACATAGATGAAAGAGTTAATATTTATAACTGAAATGCTCATTTTCGTAACAATAGCAACTATATCAGGCTATATCTTACCCAAAAATAATCAGAAATTACATAATTAGCTTTTGGGTAGTAACTATAAAAAAATTTTTGGAAGTGACATCCTTTGTTTTCCAGCAAGAAAACTAATATGCGTCTGCTTTGTTCTGTAATAAAAGAAATATATGAAAAATATCTAAGTAAGAGTAAGAAAGTATTATATATATAATTTTTCCTAAACGAAAATATTTTATCGATTAAATAGAGTCTCGAAAGCATACACTGTGCTCCAGTCACGTGACTTGTAAAGAAGAAACAACGTTCTTCAGTTCTCTCTTTATATAGAACACACAAGCAGTGTAAACAAACATTAATAATTCCTACGAGTAGAATTCCTAGAATACGAAACAGATGGGGACTAAGAAGAATAATGAAGCCATGGGCATAGCTACCCTCGTATCAGCCTTATTAATGATACGGGGCCCCCAACTACAAGGGTCCAACATGTACAATCAAAAAATCGTGAAATAGTAAGGGGGACCTTAAAAGGGCCCCCAAGGAATTTTTGATACAGGGCTCAATCAGGACTAGCTATACCAGTGAAAGAAGTAGTGATATTTCAAAGTATATTATTTATTTCATCACATACAGTTTTGGTACTTTGTTATACTTCGAACAGATTTAGAAGCACACAACACATGCTTTCCGGGTATTACTTTTGGTTCATAAAAAGTAACAAGAAGATTATTCTTAAAATAATAAATTTTTCCTTAACACGAGTTAACATAAAATACTTCAAAAAATGTATTTACATTTAAGAGATTCCTTCATCAACAGGATTACACACACACAAATTACAAATGAAACAAAGATATTAATAAGGGAAAAAAAGTGTATGCGGACAAACAAGTGGATAATCAAGAAATATCTCTGCAGGTAAGTAGGATTTTAATTGAACCGCAGATTGTGCTTCCGCAAGTAAATCATTGCATCGCATTTTTTATTGATATTTGTTCACCAACTTCTTGAAGAGCTTTTTTTAAAAATTACAGAATGGTATTGACGGGACATTTCATTATTGGTTAACAGTAATATGAAAAAACGTATATTGCGAGAAATCTAATCAATGGTGAGAAAATGTGGGTAAAATAAAGACTTTATCGGGGCACAACATATTTAGATATATAAGAAAAAAGAGAGGAAGTCATGTTGAGTGTAAAATGTTGATAATCCATATTTTTGTGAGTATTGATCATTTTCATTTTTTTTTTACGATTCAAACGTAAACCAGAAATTTAAAGATGTTTAGTTGTAAATGGAAATGCACATCTTTATTATTTAATAACTAATACAAACTCAGTTTTGGTTTTCCGCTGTTTTTATTAAAAAGAATAGTTTTAATTGTTGTTCTGGACTAAGTTGCCGATTTAACGAGATTTTCGGAATTTAAACAATATTCTTTATGATTTTGAACAAATTAAAAGGAATTTAGTACATTACCCAGACGATAAATTCAACGAGTATATAATAATACTCATTCAAGAAAGTAAATTTCATTGGGATAGCATTGCATTGATTTCTGAATGCCATGGGATATGCTTACGCGTCTGTCTACATATTACATTAGTTGTGTAATGAAAAAAATTAAATGATTTCAAATAACACGTTTACGGCTAACGTAAAAGACAGCCTAATACTATATGAATATATAATACTATATGTCCATGACTATATGAAATATTTATAATCTATGCATCAACTTGCCTACTTTGAACGATACCAACACAATTTTATTTTTTTTAGTGCACTGCAGTTTTCCAGTAATTAAATGTATATATTCTTAATGTTTCTTTTTGCTGCTTTCCATCTGCTTAGCACGATAAACATTTCACATATAATGGTAAATTAAGTAATTAAATAATTCGGAATTTTTTCAAGGCTTTTACAGTAATGCAATTTCTTATATAAGTATTAAAAATGTTTCAATACTTAAATACTGTCGAAATCATTCAGAATTCATTTTACTTGTCATACATTGTTTACTTCTTTAATGAATCATCAAGCATTCTTTATCGAAACAAGAAACAAAACTAATAGCTTCATGCTAATATCTGACAGCACACAGACAGAAAATAAAAAGGAAATAAAAGACCGCTTGCTTCGACGATTTCCCACGAGAATTTCTGAAATATATATTTCTGCAATTACTTCTTTGAAAAAAGGTTTCTTTTTTAAAAGAAAAAGAAAAGAAAAGATTAGGTAAAGCTGCACATTCTCTTATTTTGTCATTTATTTTTGTAGTTATTTTTCTTGATAAAAAATAAATTGTTTTTTTATTTTAACGATACAGATGACAAACCAATTAGATAAAGGTATTTTATTAATTGATCCGTTAGTTATTTCTTTCATTCTTCATTTATAGTGTTTTATTAGTCCCTTAAGCTCTCCTTATAGGACAGATAGTACTAAGCAATCATAAAGGATATTAACGTTTAAATTTATTGTTATAGAAACAACGTGGTGTTAACTACTCATAAGTGTGAGAAATGTATATATAGATATGAAAAACATGTAAGTAAGCATTTTAATTATTTTATTTATTGCACCTTAATTTTCAAAGGTATTTAATTGAGAAAATGCCCATTAAGTGTATAATTGTTTGTTTCTTTTGTCACATATGTTATTAAGTTTGTAAATAAAAAAAATGTGTACTATTTAAATTATATTTTTTCCATTTTTTAAATTTTCTTTTTTTTTGCTATGATATATTTCGTTGATGGATGAACTATATACTAATATATTTTACTAGTCCCAAAACAACAAATTTACATCTTAAAATATTTTTTTGTAATATTTATAGCTTTTTTTAAGCATTACATTTCTTAGATGTGTGTTTTGTATTTGATTCTGGATTTCCTTTTTTATTGAGGGTTTAATTTTATTTAAAATAACTTTCGATTTTTATCATTATTTTTATCTTCGTTGTTTCAAATAAAACACCTCTATTTAAAAATTCTGTAATATTATTCTTAAGCGAAATAATGAGATATTTGTAGCTTCAAACTTCATTGAAACAAATATCAATATCACTTTTAAGAAATTCGCCTATACCTTTAAAAATAATAAAAACTTTAAGAAAAATCCATTATCTGTTTTAGTCTTATTTGGCTAAAATATAAAGACTTAAGTTATTTGCGAAAACAATTTTTAGCTTTTCATTAGTTATATTGAAAAACACGGTACTCACACACATTTAACTTGTTCTTTGAGACTTTTTGGTAAATTTTGAAAATTTTGCCATCAGGTAATATCTAAAAAATTGGACACATAAAAAGTTTCTAAGAATAGTCAAATGAACACAAACTTTCATATCAACTTTTGCATCATTCTTCACGGTAAACTTCCAGAAAAATTTGATGAATATTTCTTTTTTAACTAGGTTATTTTGATTTGCTCTTCCAATCAAAGGCCAATAATCAATATTAAACAAGTAAATGCCGAAATCATTTTAAGTCAATTCCTACTTAAAATCAACACAGGAAAATTTTTATTTTAACTACATTTTTATTAAATAGTTACAATTAATTTGAGTATGTATATACATATGACAAATCCATAACATTAAGTGGCAATTAATTTTTATTAATTATCAATTAAAGTATCGAATTTGTCATCCAAAACCACCATGTCTATTAAATTTCAACGCTCAACTGAATGTTTTAAAACGTGAGAAAAAAAATCTTTTAAAGTTTGTTACACAAGTCGCCAAAAGGGTAACAAGTCACCAAAAATGATGCCAACGTGGTTGTATTTGTAATTTTTTAAATAATTAGTTTTAATCAATTAAAAGTTTATAAATTATAATTATATTATTATATTGTCATCAAAATAATCATGCATATAAAAAGTTCAGCTCAATTGAGCGCTTTAAAATGTATTTTATTGGCGACAAAACTCCACCATGATAAATAAATAAATAAATATGTAGAGATTGTGAACTAATAGTAGGAGATTGAAAATCAATGCGTCTATTTGGTGATGAGTCTCATAATTTAAACCACTGTCAGTGACGAGGATACCCACTCACTTAGGGCTGGCACTTCATCTGTAATCCTCAAAGCATACACCGATTTTATTCAAAGTCATGAGAGAAATTTAATGAAAATCAAGTCCTGTTACACGATGGATCATTTGTGACGTCCTGTTTCAAACGACGATTTAACTGCAACAGCTTCAAACTAATATCGCTTTATTTACATCAACGAATCTTTGTTTCCTTTTAAACCATGGATAAAATTATTTAAAAGTATCAACATCAGATTAAAGTAAAAGTAAATCTCTTATATTGCTGGCTATGTTTAAGAACAAACAATACCTACTATACACGAAATTATTTGATGCAGTTAGTGTACATTGCATTCATTTTCCCATTTCAACAATTTAATTAGCAAATTATATTTTAAAATGTATTGTATGTAGTAAGTAAAAGTGTTTATATGTATATATAAAGATTAAATACATTTAATTTATTGAATTTGACTCCATACAAGTAAACTTTTATTTGACACAGATTTGACTAAACCCCTTAAATCTACAAACTATATAATTTGCGTTTCAACTTAGTGAAATTTGCAACAAGATGAGATAATTTTAATTACAAATAAACAACGAAAATATGATTTTAATTAGCAGTATTATGTGGCGAGTTGTAAGCCATTCATAGCATTTCTCTGCGTATTCCCTACGAGAACTTTTTTAGGTATTATCGCAGCGCATATGGGCGCTCTAATATTCCAAAATATTTTGTAAAATTACCAAAATTCATAAATTTGTCAAAACAATCCTCTTTGTTTTGTAAAAATAAAAAAATATATAAATTTTATATTTCATTTGAAGATCTGCAATGTTCTTTCATTTACTATACTTACTTATTCTTCAGATATCAGTAAAACAACACAAAATTAAAAAGCAAAAATACAAATGAACATTATGGTACCTTATTCAATACATGCATTAAGATATAACCCATACAATAAATACACCAAAGAGGACAATACAAATAACAGCTTACACGCTAGAATAAAAGGAATTAATATTATAATAAAATTAACATTATGTCTAAAAATGATGACTTCTATTATTTTGTTTTTAGGTCTGAACTTATTGCAAACAATGCAAAGGCATAATATCTCTACAAAAACTTGACTTCAGGAACATTTGGATTTTTATGGTTAATATAGGTTTATTGCACACCCACGTTTATCATCAGACGAATCTGAGCAAACGACAGATAAGCCTAGATATTTTTTAGATCGATCACTTTGTAGATTTTCAGTGAATTCTCTCCCAAAGTAGGTGTGAATGGTAATGAAATGGCTGTCACCTTGCCAAAAACTTCTTTTACTTACAATATGCATTAAGACATCATATCCTATAAAAATTCAATTAAAATGATGGAATGAATTCAATTCATGTCGATCATGATCACGTGATGAGGATGGCACGTGAATATATTTTGGTTTGTTTCCGCTTAAGTCTAACCTAACATTTCTTTTGTTTTATTATTTTACTTTGCACTTTTACATTATACCCACAAAAATTTCGTTTTTACTATATATGGTTACTCGATTACAGTAAAAGATAATATGATTGTGTATAGGAGAAAATATTTTTTTAATATCAGTAAAAAAATTCAAGTGTTTAGTAAACATGGATAAGATGATGAAGTGTAAAGATTCCAAAACCATCTCTCTCTTTATTATGCTCTGACCACTTTGAACAGCTTATTTTCATAATGCCAAACATTTGAAATCATCGCCAGGTCCATTCCTACTATTTTGTGTTCACAAAAGAATCTTCGGCTAAATGGAATTTGGAAAGATGTCTACAGCAGTGTTTCTCAAACTTTTTCAATACTGGCATTAATTTTCAATCATAATTTTCTTGCGCCCCCGTACAGCAATAATGTATTGAATTCGAAAATACGATAGCACAGCAAATTTGCATTTACTATGCAATTCGCTGTATTTACTGCAATAAAAATGCACTTTGACGCTAAAGCTACAATGCGATCTCTCAATTATAAACTGTATATAAGTATTAAATTTCGTATATATTTACTTTTAAGTAATACATATTTTAAGAAAATTATACTTAAAATATATATTACTTACTTATTATGTTATTTTTCTTTCTCAATTTTTAAATTGGAGCAGATCCTAAAATGATATATTTAATTAAGATTATTTCCTTCAGCATCATTTCTCAAGTAAGTACATATATCATTAGAAAAATAGTCTAGTCTATGTTGCTCTCTATCATATCATCTACGCTCTGGCATTATCGGGTACGTTTGCGTGAGTCTGGACAACCTATCAGACGTCTGCGCAAAACATATAAAATACTTCTCCTCGTACAATTCCAGTCAGTTTTGGTCGACTCGATACTTCTATAGCTACCGAATCTAGCTTGAATGTACATTTTTTAATTTGCGTTAATTGTAATTCACGGTAATTAAGTATTTACGGCAGTAGGTGAAAACAAAATCATACATATATTTTAAGTAGTAAGCAAACATTCGACGATACTAAAAGATTAACAAATACACAGACGAGCATGGTTCCGAAATTAAATCAGGAAATATTCTCAAAAATACTTAAATTTTGGATTTTACCACTACTGAAGTAAATGATTGGGGAAAATGCCCCAGCTCGTTATGTGTTAAAAACTTGCATATCCGAAGAAAGAACAACACGTGAAAGTTGTGTTTAAAACCATGTGTAAAATCATTTAGCCATGTTGGCAAGAATTTTAAAAAGTATTTTCTGATGAGGACAACTTGGTAGCAAGTTACGAGTGGATTAGGGATATGTTTTCAAGATACTCAGAAGGGCTCTCAATCTTCGAAGAAGAAATCTTCATAGATTTCTCATTCAGTGAAAATTAAAAGGCAATTTGGTAATATATCCCTCTTTGAATTTTGGATAGAGGTGGATGATGAATTTTCTGCACTGAAAATAAAAGCACTTCGTATACTATTACCATTTTCAACATCCTATCTCTGTTAAATCAGTTTTCTGCGGTGGCCGCTTTGAAAAAACAAAATATAGATCTCAGGTAAATATAGAAAAATAACTCAGAGTGTCAATTTGTGACATTAAACCTTCCTTTGAAAAACTTTGCTCTACAAGACAAGCCCATGGAAGTCACTAATAATTATTAAGCTTGTTCTTATTTTAGTATTAAGAAATTATTTATAAAATAAATATTTCAGTACTGATACATTAAACGTATACTGGCTGAAACACCGGCTCTTCGCACGAGTTCATTTTAAAAAAAAAAAAAAAACACATATTATTCTTGATATAATAGCTGAACTGTAGGGAGAGTAAAACTGCGTGCACGACATTGTATTCAAAAAATGTAAATTTTTTTATAGATAAATGCTATAATCGAAAATAACTGTTTAAAACAACTGTAATTTTAAAACCTCACAGAATTAGCATTTAGAATTAATGTTAAATAATGAAAAAGAATATAAAATTCCGATGAATAATAATTGTGTTTACTTTTTAATATTTAAAGCAGAAGTACTTCAAAAATGTTTTAACCTGGGAGCAAGCGTGCACTCGATGCTAACGCTAATGGTAAGATGCGGGGGGACTTTCAGTCGCCCCCAATCATTTGTTTATAATTATTTTTACTGCACACGATACAAATCGGAAAAATTCTGCGAATAATTTAATTAAGAGAAAGTATACTTACCGGCTTTCAAGGACTATTTAATTTTTCTTTGATGATTTAAAAAAAATCCAATAAAACTGAACTAAAATGATACAAAAGTGCAAGACCTTGGGACGCAAATCAGAGACACTTTTCACTAATATTACAGAGATGTTATTTGATGGCAAAGCTATCATATTTTGTTCAAGGAACGGAGCTAATGTAGAACCAACTATACCAGTAAGTTTGAAGGTCAATCAAATGATCAGCAAATGTATTATGCTGCCTGGCTGAAAAGTAAGTCATATCTTCCTTTTCTTTCTACAACTAATTTACATTATTTCAATAATAACTTCTGATGAATTGTTTATCTTCTTAGAATTTTTCTCAGGGTCTGGGTTTCGTTTTTCTTTTTAACAAGTAATATTTTATGTTAAAACGTAATAATAAAACTCTCATTGAGCACATTAAATTAAACAAAAATGTTTTTTTTCTTCTTTAATTTGGTTTTGGGATCAAAGATAGCTATTTGATGAAGGAAAAACGCCAGATGATAAACATAAATTATATCAGTAAGCTGTTGTGTATTTTTTTATTATGGAAGAAAGTATTTTGTTTTTTACTTTCAAGTTATTTTTTTTTAAATCTTTAAATTTTCGATATGCTCGCGTCCCCGTTGTAGGGGTTATCGTGCCTCCCAAAGGGGCGCGCCCCACACTTTGAGAAACACTGGCCTACAGAAATGTGAAACTTTTTGTTTATTTTAAATTAAGTTATAGAATCTTTTTTTTTAAATTAAATTATATAATCTTTTATTTTAAATTAAATTATATAGAGAACATACATAAAAAAAAGATAAAATATATTTAGTTAACTAAATTTTACTTATTTTACGCATCTTCAGAGTAGTTAGTAGATATTTATGTATTAAATTATCTAGAATAAAAACACAAGAACCTGATATGTAACTCTACATGCTATAAATTAAAAAGAGTATATATATATACACTTGGTTCTCTTTTATGCGGTTTTTTTATGCGATTTTAGAGTTATGCGGTTTTTTTATGGCAAGAAAAAAAAATTTTATTCATATTTTTCTAATTCTTTTGGTGATTCACTTTTTCTGAAAACGAATAAGAATAACAACTACAACTCTACTATTACGCAATCAATACAACGAAAGAATTTCTTCCTTTATATGCAAATTTATACCTTTTGAACTTTTTTCTTTTATTGACATGTTTTCTCTTGATTTGTTCTTTAAAAACAAAAAAGACAAAAACAAAAATATCCTGCTAAAATTGGTAAGTGTTTCTCTTTTATGCTGCATTTTGCATTGCATTTTTGTTTTTATGAAACTAATTAAAAGCTTGCATATTAGAAACATTAGAAAACAAAACTTTGTGAAAAAGGTTACTACCGAAAACCGGAAGATAAATTTACTCAAGTGAATTGTAAGTTTTTTTATTTTTTTAGTGCGTAATTGTACATTAAGTTTTCTATAATTTTTTAGTCCTCTTAAAGAAAAATGTGTGACAATATTAAAAACAAAAGAAGTGCAATTTCGCTAGAAACCAAAATTAAAATTATCGATTGCTTGGCGAAAGGAGAAGAAAGATCAACAGCAGTAGGTAAACGTTTTTACAAGGAATCTACTAAGAGCAATAAAAAAATGAAGCGGCAATAAGAAAATCAGTCAGATCTGGTACAAAATTTGAGTTCTAAAATTTCATCATATTCAAGAGACACTTTTAATAGAAAACTGAAAAGGCTCTGTAATTTGATTGAAGATTTAACTCAAAAAAGAATTCCGTTAGATGGACATTTAATCAAGATGAAAGCCCTCCTAAATTTTTGCAAGGAGTTAAAAGAATCAGAGCCATCTACATCTTCACGTGAAAGTAATCCACAATTCTCTGCCAGCACAGGGGTGGTTAACTGGTTTTATAAAAGACATTCTTTTCATAATCTAAAAATAAAAGGTGAGGTGGCTTCCCAGATGAAGAAGCTGCTAGAAAATATCCTGAAAAGTTAGCTAAAATTATTAAAGATGGAGAATATTGCGCTCATCAAGTCTTCAATGCTGATGAAACAGGATTGTTTTGAAAATGCCAACCCGTACTTACATTGCAAAGTCCGAAAACTGCCAGTGGCTTTAAAGCTGCTAAAGATCGAGTTACTTTATTGCTGTGCAGCAATGCATCTGGCGATCGAATGTTAAAACCGCTGCTTGTAAATCGATCTTTAAAACCACGCATTAAAGGAAAAAGACTTTAAATACACCGCCCGTACATTGATGGCCAACAAGAAGGCCTGGGTAACAACGGCTATTTTCACTGAATGGTTCAATAAATGCTTCGTACCCGAAGTTGAAAATTATATGAATGAGATGGGTCTCGAATTTAAGATCTTATTAATTCTTGACAATGCGCCAGGTCATCCAATCTTAGAACATCCAAATATAAAGGTAGCTTTTTCCCTCCAAACACAACGAGCCTAATTCAACCATTAGATCAGGGAATTATTTCAACATTTAAAAATATTATGTAAAAATTCACTTTCCAATTCATTTTCGGTAACCAACTGAAACAATAACAGTTTGAAGCTTGGAAACAATTTAAATATCTTGAACTGTAAATCATGTTGCATTAGCAATTGCCGAAATAAAATCACAAACTTTAAATGCATGTTGGAAAGCTGCTTCGCCTGAATGCGTATCAAAAGGAAACGAATCAAATAGAGCAATAGTAACATCAGAAATTATTTCAATTGTATGGAAATAGGTGGGGAATGTTTTGATGATTTTGGAAGCATGATATAGAAGAATTGTTTGTGGACGAAGCCCTAAATGATGATGATATTTTGAAAGTATGGTAGATATTACTAAAGATTTGGAAACAGTAGATAGCGAACCGGAAGAAGATGTTACTCCACTGGACGAAAATTACTGGGAAGGCCTCAACTTTCCGGGTAAATTGGCAAAATTTTTTTATTCAAATGATAATGATGTAGAACGCGCCTTAAAATTCCAACGTGATCTCGAAATTTTGTATGTCTGGCTACAGAGAACTCCCCTACAAAGAACTAGTGCCATCACAGAGTTTGATTACTGACCACCTTGTCAAAAAAAAAAATCACTGAAGTTCCTCCTGTAGAAGCATTACCATGTAGATCTGATGACGTAATTTTATCTTCAAGTGATGAAAGTGGATCTTGCACCAATCCACAAACGGGTTCGCACATTATCAGACAGCGAATAATGATGAAAACATTCTAATGATTTTAAATGAAGTTTTGTTTTTTGTTACATATTAAGTTTTGTTTTTGTTTTTAACATACATATGTGCCATTTATTAAAAAATATGATGGGAAAAAATAAATCTTATTATTTATAAATCTTTTATGGATTTCGGTATTTTAAAACATTATTTGGGTTTTATGCGATTTTTGAATAAATGGAACGTATCCATCATTTTGCATATAAATGTATGTCTTTTTGTGATTTTTTTTTTTATGATTTCCCTGGAACGCATCTACCGCATAAAAAAGAACCAATGTATATATATGGAGTATATATATATATATATACATAATGTACTTTTTAATAATGTACTATATATATATACTTTAATGTACAAATAATTTTACATTTTTATGGGGAAAAAATTCGAAAAGCATTCACTACAGTAATGGAAAATTTCAATTTATTACATGTTCATTAATGCTTATACTCCTGAGATGAGAGAGAGAGAGAGAGAGAGAGAGAGAGAGAGAGAGAGAGAGAGAGAGATGAATCAGATACCACTTTCAAACATTAGAAATGGAAAATACCATTTTCCTTTGTAAATTATAAGTAAAAAATTATGCAACATTTTTGAAGTCTTTATTTGCAGCAGCATTTTAGTAAAAATATATTATTTACTGAGAATCAAATTCTGAATGTGGTTAAAAATTAAGGCATTAAAATTTTAATTAATTTTTGTGTATATAGAAAATAAATTTGTGTGTATATATTGAATATAAAAGTCATGTTCTCTCATACATGGTTAAAATAAAAAGTCATTTTTTTAATCAATAATTATTTTACACAAAAGATAAAATTATAAAATATTTGTGTGGTGTATCTATTATGTAATATAGATTTCTTAACACATCATCTGTTTTCAGAATTTGAATGGTATAAATTTGTCAGACAGATGTACTTTTTTACTATGGATAACATACCATACTCTGGATTTTAATTTTACATAAATACTAAAGTCTAAAGGTTCATCTGTATTGATATTATCCTGTTTATAAATTTAGGGAGCTGAATAAATTTGTTGTATTGAGTTAATTATAAATATTGACCCAAGAAGTGTACTTATATCAGTTCTATGATATTTATCAGTAATTAATATCATGAAACCAACAGATTTTACATATAGACATTTTATTGTAGATATTTACTTAGAAGCAATAGAAATATTCTAAATTTTAATATAACCTTTTTCAATTTCTATTTATCCTTAAGGTATCCGACTACGTTCAAAACCGTGATTTTACAAAAGCGTATAAAACGAATAATACCTTATGATATTTAGTGCCAGATTATAAAATGTATATAAAAATCGTTTTAAGCACATTATTACAATAAAATTTTTTTAAGTACAATATTTTGACAAAAAAGAACATAGAAGGATCTAATTTTCAAAATATTCTACTTATGTGAAAATGCTTCTATTATAATAATATTTTTCTATTATAATATTTGGTTGAGTTTTGCAGAGGTCTAAGCTATATACAATAGCTTAGACCTCTGTACAGAGGCTCAACCAGAATTTTTGAAATTTGTATCTTAGAAGTGGGTTTATCCATATTTTATGATAACAGAGGGGAGAAATTTGAAGAAAAAAACGCCGATAGAGATATTTCAAATGGTTGCAACTCTGAAAATAAAGTGAATTTTTTCAAAAATTCTAGTTCAGCTCTGAACAGACGTTTGAGCATGCAAGATATTATTCTAATAGATGCATTTTTCCCAAATGGAGAACATTTGGAAAAATAGATTATTCTAAGTTAATTTTCGCCAAAAATATTATATTTTTTAAAAGTAAATGTTTTTTTTTTTGTCAAAATGTCCTTAAAACAATTTTATAAATGTATTCTAATCTGAGTGACACTAAATATCATGAAAATGATCCATTTATGCGCTTTTTAAAATCACTGTTCCGAACGTAGTCGGATATCTTAAATGAATAACTTAACAAATCACTGTTTGCAATAATCTATATTCATGCGAAATTGAGTAAAGTAAAAAAGGTA
This sequence comes from Trichonephila clavipes, assembly GCA_019973935.1. Lineage (NCBI taxonomy): Eukaryota > Metazoa > Arthropoda > Arachnida > Araneae > Nephilidae > Trichonephila > Trichonephila clavipes. Next base: position 15,494 of record BMAU01000701.1, on the reverse strand, counting down.
ATTTCAGAAATTTTTCAAAATTATTTTTAATGAGTTAATTGTCCAAAATCACTGATACTTTTGTGGGACGGCTGTTGAAAAGGCAAATCTTTGAGCACCCAAACAGCATAATATCGACTAATTTCTTCAAATAAAACCGCCAAATGCTGAGATATAAAGCTAACAGTGGAAACTGTTCCTGATCATGTTTGAACACTGTAATTATATTTATATTTTTTTTCTAAAAAATTCGTGATTTCTTTTTGCTTGGCGAAATTATTTGGCTTTGTAAAAATCAAATATTCCCATTAAAACAGAAGATAATGCTTTGTACATTTTAAAAGGGAATAGCTTGTAAGAAGTTTTGTAGTTAGTATAAATTTAAAAAAAAGGAAATCTTTTATCAATTTTATTTTTGATGTAGTTATAAGTATAAGCAATGTGTACTGAAGGATTTTATTAATAAAAATTAATGTAAGGAAAATTAAGGTAGTTTAAAAATAAATATATAAATGTAATAAACTTTAGTATTTTACTATGTAATTTTACAGTTATGATAAACAAATGTTATACAAGGTTTATTGTACTTTTTAGGACATGAAAGAAAAGTGTTTCGAGATATTTTACAAAGAATAGTTACATTGCACATTGCCATTTTATACGTGTATATATTGTTTCTCTTATTCAAAACTTCTTTCTATAAGTTGCATGATTTAAGTATTCTAATTTGTTTTATGTAAATTCAGAAAGTTGGTTGCTTAAGATTTAAGATTTAAACTTTAAAATTCTGAGGATATTTAATTTAATCTGGATCCATACCATATAAAATTTCTCAAAAACACTTGAAGATTTAATTAATTTTATAGGACAAATAACAGAATTACTTGTTTATTCGCCATTAATTGTCTGTGGTGGTGTTTAAAAAATTTAAGTTTTTTATGTCATAAAACCTAATGAGATTAATAAAGTGAGAGAAAAATTTCAGAAATTCTTGCATAATTTGACCTTTTTAACCTGTGATTTAGGAGGATTTACTTTTAATTTTTTTTACTGTATTATTTTTTTTGTTTGGGTTAATGATATTTAATACTTTTTCTTGTAAATAAATTGAAAAAGCCATTTATAAGGTTTTCCAGACAATTTTATTAGTTATTATCAATAAGATAAAATTGAGATATAATAATTGAACAAGATATTATGCACGTTGAGTATCGGCAGCTAGCTAGATCTTCTATTTGTCCTCCATTTCTCCTTATAGTGTTACATTCATAGTGTCTGATTTATACTGCAGATCATGAACTGCTTTTATATACTTATAATTGTATTCATGTATTGTTAAAATTAAGTGTCAATAAATAATGTATATTAAAATGAGTATGAGTATAAAATAAAAGTGTTTGATAAGAATTTTTCTGCTTATGTGTATACGAGAAATTTTCATGAAAAAAACAATTTAATTTGTTCTGACTAAAAAAATTTCCTTAAGCATTTGTTTCTTAATTTATTCTTAAAAAGTCAATTCATTTTTTTCTGAATGTTGCAGATAGACAATTCTAAAAAAAAAAAAATTCGAACTTTTGAAGTATAATAATTACAAAGGAAGTCAAACTATATAACATCAAATGTTTGTTTATAATTAGATTATTTCAAATTTCCCAAACCTTCAAATGCGTTAAAACAATTTCATTTCCATCACTGAAGAATTCTAATTATTAATCAAAGCTTTCATATTAACCAACTATTATTTCATACTCTCTTCTCTCAAAAGTATAAATCTCTTGTTAAACACTAGAAATAGGTATGAAATTTTTTTAAATAAACAAAAATATCCACGTTACTGACAAATCTAATCATAAATTCATTTCTAAAATTAAATTTACTTGCATTTATTTTTCTGAATGTTCCATACTCTTCTATGAGAAATTATAGAGATAATATTTCTAAAAACATTAAACATTTGTAGCTGGTAATTACTAAGGGAATCAGAGAATGAAAGGTATTAACATTTCAAAATGGGACCATTTCATATCTACATGTGTTTTTTATAAATTACACGATTTAATGAATTTATGGAGTGAGAGAGAGAGAGACAGAGAGAGAGAGAGAGATACACTATCTACCAATAAGTAACTGGACACCTATGAGACGTTTTTCCAAATTCAATGGTCTCAGTTCTATACTGTAAATCATTCTTGCGCGTAAAAACATAATAAACTACCTAATAACTAAGGACTAATTATAAGGATGCTGAAAAATAAACTAGAACTATTAATAAATATATAAACAAACACTGCAAGTAACCGCCGACTTTGCACACTAACACCAAATGACAAATTTACTAAACTAAAGCAAAAATTATGCTAAAAAATTACTATAAAAATACTTCATACCTAATTATTAAACAAGGATAATGCAAAAATATAATTAAAAATAAAGTTTCAGAAAAATAAGCTTTACACACAAGATTTAAACAGATCAAGTATACGAAGTTTATACAATAATGCAAAACGCGGGGAAATGTTAGTATTTCCGTCACGTGATTTCGACTTGGCGCTTCTTAGTCGTGAATCGACCTCATTAGATGCACTTTTGAGTTTCACCTATTCTACTTATATATTTTTTAAAAAGACCACATTTGTCTCACCAATTCAATATACGTAGGAAACAGTAGACGCTGCTCTCTCACGCTTTTTGAAAAGCCAGACTAAAGTTCTTACCTTTTCACGTGCGTGAGTGAATTTTAACGTCGCACTGTTTAGCTATTCGAGGGCATTTGGTGACGGACCCGACAAAGACGAGACCTGAACTGGCACCCTCCTCTCCTAATTACAACACCACACCAACGGGAGGATATTTGAGCTCTAGGCAGATTTAACGTTCATCGTGCTCGTGCCCCTGCACGGCGGATCTTCAGAGGAACTAGACTAAAACACATAACACGCCGGCCACACGTCTGTGGAGACCACTAGACCATTCTACCTATCCACAACGAGTGTCATTGGTACAAAGCAGATCAGGACTTAATTTACTCATTTATTTATAATTTCATTAACTCATTATTTGGGTGAATTTACCTGTTCGTGAGATTTTACAAAACCATATTTTATTTCTGGATTTCTTAAATTTTTCCTTTAAATTGGGAAACTCTTTAAATTAAAGGAACAGTCAATATAACTCCATTTTCCTAAAAATTTAGGGGGAATTTTCTGTAAATATTCAACTCTTAAAGTAAATAAGTGAACGATATCTGGTTTGTAATTCTTCTTAATTTAATTTAATTTCTGAAAGTGAAGATTTAGGCTCTATATTTATTTAATATGTATTCAGTTATTACATTTGTCAGAAAATGTCATTGCGCTGATGGAAAATCTGTCGTAAAAGGCAATGTGTTTTCTTTTTTATCTAAAAATACAGTCAATGAAATAATTGGGTTTTCTCTGGTGCAAGAAACAAGGAAGCAACAAAATCCTGTCTAATGTTTTTTTAATATTCTTTCACAGCATCAAAAACTATTGTTTGCATTCGCACAGAGAAGAGGAAAAAGTAAAAAGCTTTCACTTTGTTTGAAAGTAATATTTCATAAAGTAGAAAAAATTTCGAGATTCTTCTGGTTTTACGTATTTAAATGCAACAAGGAAAAATTGATAACATTTGCTTTCCCTTTTTCTCTTTCGCTCTCCTTATATATATTTTCATACTTATCTTAGTACGTATAGTTTTACAGCACGTACAATGTATTTCAGCTTTAAGATTAATGTTTATAATTCAATATGATGTATAATTGGATCAAAAAGAAGAAATTTAAACAGTAATAATTAAATCTCCTCTTTCTTGTGATTCTAAGAGTAAGTTATACCAATTGCTATAAATCTAAATAATTTAAAATTGTAAAATAAGTTTAAAAATGTTGTAAACAAGTAGAAGAAATATTTGAGAATAAAGAACTGTAATCTTGAATCATCCATTTTTTCTGTTAATATTTAAAAGTGATAAACAGAGGGATAATATATGGAGATACCATCAATATATAGATTAAGGAGTGAGAAAAAAAAGTAATAGACACACACGTGCATCAAAGTAACAATGAATTTTATAATCATTAAGATCATGATGTGACAAGAAGTTTTGATGCACTGGTACAGAATTACTTCATTTGATCAGTTCTTCGTCATTTCTATCTCTTCTCATTATGGATAGTTAAAATAATACGTCAGCATTAGTTACTTAAGTATCTTATCGCAGAGCCATTTAAATAGAAAAAAGATAACAAACTCATGATGATGAGTGAGTGAATATTAACGTCGCACTGCTCAGTTACACGAGGGATTTTGGTGGCAGACCACGTAATTTTGAACCATGGTCAAATGATGTGGACGACACCTGAGCTGGCATCCCCTCTCCTAACTACCACACCACACCAACGGGAGGATGTTTCAGTTCTAGACAGATTTAGCGTGCATCTCTGCCCAACACGGTGGGTCTTTAGTGGTAGAGAACTAATTAATAGTGCAAAAGACTGTAACATTACATGACTGTAACGGAACTCCTAATGCCACCTGGCGTGTAGTTTGGTTATAAACATGTTTATTCAGCCCTCAGTCTTGTTGTTGTACATGTGTGTGCGTTTTGTGTAACATACCTTTTATGTAGTTATTCTGATTCGTGTGATGTATTGTGTCCGATAAAAGGGATTCTTAACCTACCTGGATAGTATCTTCATTCACCTACTCCAAACTGCATTATACTCCCACACACAAGACGTTAAAAGATTGAATTTTTTAACCGAATATAATATATTGCATTCTAGGGTGTATTTTCTCACTACACAATTCAAGTTTCTTTAAAATTTAATGAAATATGGTCTAATTAGTTTTTTTCCTTACTTACTCTCAAATATGAGCAGTATACTCGTAGTTTGATATACAGTATTAGGGGAAACACACAATTTAGAGTTGTAGTCTACATTTTACTTTGAGTAAATAATTAATAGGTAAATATTTACATTTTATTCAAGAACAATCTTTTCATAAAGTTTCTTCCTAACTGCACTTATATTCGAGTTTTTTTTCTTTTCAGATATTTGTCGGTTTTGAATGAAGCAGTATTTTGATGGACGTTTCTGCGTATGGAAGCACCGTGAAAAAATGCTTGCTTCCTACTTGCTTTTGGCATATTTATACGAATCCTATGCTTGGTGTGATGGTATGGAAATCCATTAGGTGTGACATACAAAAGCTGCTTGTTTGTTCACATCATCGGTAATTTCAACAGCCTTTTTCGTATCTCAAGGCCGGTTGCTGCACCCTATTTTCAACGCCTCTGAAACGTCAGCTCTCAACAAGATATCGCAAGACTGCGTGATTTCCAGCGTATTTTGACCCATTTCGACGTAAATTGTTTACAAATGCTGCTCTGTCAAGCGTATTATCCAGATTTCTGAATCATTCTTAATATGTGGTCATGATCTCCAATATCTACGAATGATGCAACCTTCCATCTTCAAGCAGCATGCAATGGAATACCCGTATCTGTCATCCAGGCACTTTATACGCGATGCCAAAATAGTTTAGAATCGTTTTAACTGCTAGAGGTGCCAGCTGTGTGTGTTAACTTCGAATTCTGTATACTCCTGAATTGTCAGCACATTTAATTATATTTGACTTCTACATGTAAAATATTTAAAGTTTTGTTGTTTGTTTTCCTTCTTGGGGTTGAAGTTTAAATGACCAACAGTGTATATTAATTATATCCGATCTGTATGTTGGTTTTCTTATTGCAGAATTTCATTCATCCTATTTATGTATCTTACTTAATATATATATATGCATGTATATAAATTCCTATAATCCTTATCATTAACATTTTTTTTTACTTTTTAAAATTCTGTTAATTTCTATATCCCATCTCACGTATTTCTTTACAAAGTTCTGATGCTATGAAGAGTTTTTATAATGTATGTTCATCTTTTTTTATTTTAAAATTTTTTCACATATTTGGCTTTACTCCATTTTCTGGTTTTGTATTTACTATTCAAGAATTTTTAATTTTAAATATATTTATGGATCGAAATTCAATGAACATTCAGTACCATAGTTTCAATGCGGCATCTCTAAGATCATTATTAATTTCCAGAAAACTATGTAATCTTGATTTATTTATCTTCATCATATCATTCTTAAAGGATATGTGGAATAATTTCTACTTTACAAATTTTGAAACCGTAATTTGAAAAATTCAGAGAGAATTTTTTTATCAATAGATGATAATACATTAATAGCTCAGTACCATGTTGATAAAAGTCATACCGTATATTTCTGTATTTAAATCGGTACATGTATAAGCCCAGGATGAGTTTATTCTTTAAAAAATTATCCAAGATATAAAATCCGTATATAAACTGAACTAAAAATTAATTCAAGGTATTTTTATCTTGAACATGATGTAGAAGGTGTTTCCAAACAGTGGAATATTTTCCAATCAAATTGTTGCAAAGTCAATGCCGATGATGATAGTTTTATTTCTGGTGACCTGTCTCAAACTAACTCATTTTTTTTCCCAGTCTTAGCTACTCTGTCTGTGCTAATTATACTTTCTTTGCCATTTTCTGTTATAAAAATGAGTGATTAGGCGAAATTTATATACATGTCGTGATCATTAACCAAACTGAATGCATGATCATTGTATGTGCATTCAGACAACTTAGTGATTGACTGGGAATTCTAAGAATTATATTCGAATATTTAGATTTAGATACCCCTTTGAATGATTTAAGTGACATTTTTTCTTAGGAATAAAAGTATCATACATATATTCCTCAAAATATTCAAATAGAGGGACGATTAAAAACCACCAGTGAACGAACAGTGAAGAGTACTAAAAAAATCGCTTTTCCTAAGTTACGTTTTTCGCGAAATTAGCAGATCTCTATATATTAGCCAACCCCCTTACTTAAACTTTCATAAAATTCCAAAAAACTATCACCTCTGACATGGAAATATACGGTAATTATATAAGCCAAAGAGCTACAGAATGTTGGGAAAATACCCTTTTGAAAAGTAGGTACGGGTCGTAAGCTTCATGAGTAAAGTACAATGTTCCGTAAAATTAATGAAATAATTTAAAATTTTAATCAGAAAAGTTAGAAAATTTCAATCCATCCCGAAAAGAATTAATAAAAAGGCAAATCACATTGACATACATTGTTTTGCCTACGTATTTGCAAAGAGTAAAAAAAAAAAAAAAGAATTGTAAAATTTGTAGATTTTAAGAGATGAAACTACTTACAGGTTTAGTGAAAACTATTAATTATTCTTTATATATATATGAAATCATCATTTACTAGAATTTTATTATTCAGAAAATAGAATAAAAGTTAATTCAAATGAACTTTATAACGCATTAAAAACTCCAATTCAAAATTTAAGTACCTAAAGTAGATATCTAAATTCAGTTTTTGAAATGATTAATGTGGTCATGAATTTAATCGGCAATAAGAGTCTTTAGCATCAATGTTCGGTCTAAAGAGTTATCAAACTCTTTACTTGCTCATAACATTTTTTTATTAGATTCCACGTGTTATGCTTGAGCTAACTTTTTACGAAGCTTTTTCCTGCAGTAATACGAGTTATTACGTAAATGAAAACATCCTCTCATGAAAATGATTTTCCAAAATTTACTCATATATATAATCATCTACTTGAGAACCGAATTTAGCAAGGAGTAAGGAAATATATTGTCTTCTCAGATAAAAAAGTTGATTTTAATAGTTTATATCTAAATGAACGCTTTAGTTATGATTTTGCTCAAAATTATTTTTCTTTAAATTGTTTTTTCGAGCATATGCATGAAAAAATTCCATTTGAAATAAAAAAAAATACTTCTTCATATTTTTTATTGTGCAAAAAATAATGAAAATAAACAATCTTTGTCTTTTGAATTCTTAGAGTCATCAACTATAAGCTTTCCTAATGTGTTTTCCCCCAGATTTTGTTTCAGTGCATTTGGATTCTTTCCAAATTAATTACAACTCTGTACCAAAGTTTTTGAAAATATATCTATTACTAAAAAAGTAAACACTTTTTCTCATATGTAATTTCAAATTATTTGATTAATTCCCATTCTTTGGACAAATATGTGGATCAGAACACGAGGTATTTCTAAAATTTAAAGCATATATTATTTTTCCCACTACACATGTAAACTTTAAAGAAAAGTGTTTGATCGGAGGGGTGAAAACTTTTCAAGATGTTATATTTTATTTACCTTTTTGAAGTCAAACTTAGAATCAAAGTAAAGTTAGAATAAATTTATTTTTCATAACTTTATTGGTATTTAAAAGAAATAAAAAAAATGTTAGAATTTTTAATGTTTATAATTTTTCATGTCCGTAGTATAATTTAGAAGAGACAGCGAAACTATATAGGCATTTAATGTACAAAGAAAACAGGAGTGAAATGTACAGATAGATTAACACTGAAAATATATCAAAACACATAATTTAGTTTAACAAAAACAAATATGTTCCTTTCTGTAAGTAGTTCAAATGAAGGTTTATATGAGCGTTGACATATCATACATTTATAGAATTGCTTACACAATATTTTAAAATTTATTATTTAATTTATTTTTTGTTTTTAAATTCAAGTGATGGACAATTTATACATTAATATAGATAAAGGCTTATAAGTATCATGAAAAATTTGATGTTCTGCTTTTGAAATGATAACAAATTTCTTCCTACAGTTCAAAATAGTTTGAAAAATTATACTTAAGTATAAAAATTAGGAAAATAAAAATTCTTTCTCTTTTTTTCGTTTATGATTGCTGTATCCGAGAAAAATTTACCTTTACCTAATTTAGAAAAAGATCATCTATAGAAAAACTGTTTTCCGCTCGAACATCGCAATAAATGTTTCAAATAATTGAGAATTTTTGCAATTTTTTGGCGCATTTCTTAAAATAATTCTTTTCTTTGTGAGTATCATAATTCTTTTGTTTCAAATGTGATGTCTGGGATTTGAGAATCATTCAATAAATAAATTTTACACTGTGAATTTGAAACATTTATATTTTCGTGCAAAAAGTGCCAATAACACTTTTGGAAAACTGAACAATATTTAGTAGGATTGGTGTCATCACAAACCACATATTAAACTAATTTTTTTTGTAGATAGTCTGATATACCTGTAAATCACATTTCATGTGTACACCGTAATTAGTGAAGGGGGAGAATTACTTTTAAGTCCTTTCATGGACTTTTAATTACCAAAAAAGATTTCATCTCTTGCTGTTTGTTGTGTATTTTTAGCAAAACTCTTATTTCACATACATATTATTTATACAAGCCACTGTAAGGAGATCTCTCCTACGCTCCTAGAGATGTGGGAGAAAGGTAAGGAAGACTAGTCATGTTCAAAATTATTTTGTTTAGTTACAACACAAGTTCGATTTGTCAAATGTAAGAGATGCACCCAATTTAAGTAATATGAAAACAATTAACGAGTTACGCGAGATATGAGAAGACTTTAAATTCCAGCAACACTTACTTCAATTCAAGTTTACTCTCTTCTATCTGTCTTACCTATATTCAGTCTCCAGTGACAAATTGTCACCTTAATTATTACAATTATCAAATACTAAAGATCTGCGTTACACTTTAAATTTGATTAAGAGAACCAGGATATTATATACTTTAAAAAATCGATTTTTACATTTTAGGTCTAAAATAGTGCATACTTTTTGAATCTAAAAATGTGTAATACTTATATGTTTGTTGATAAAATAGCCCTAAAACAGAAAAATAAAAATTTAAACAAATAACCTCGCCCCTTTTGACTTATTTTAAATGTAGTTTTTCCTGTGTTTGATCTATAAAAAACTTTTGACTTTTTCCATTTGAATGAATAATAAATATATCTAAGCAGGTTACATTTGCATATAGTCATCAAAGTATGTTTTGGTATATAATGTCTAATTTTCTAAAAAAAAAAAGGATTTATATATGTGCAAAAAGAAAATTAAGATTTTCAAAATTTTAATGTTTTATGACTATTTCAAGGAAATCATGCAATATTAATTTATTAAAAAGCTGATTCATTATGTTTGATATGTTGTTTTATATATATGTATAATTTTTTGTGTGTGTTTAAGAAATATTTTGTATAAGAAATGGTACATTTATGGAAGTATTACAAGATCTCGAAATTTATGTTCAAGAGTTAACTAAAAACAAAGGGAAAAAACATATGAATTTAAAATTGCTTTTGTAGCTCTAGAAAATGATTAAGCATTATTATTAGGCATATAAAAATAGGCAAGCAAATACTAATCAAGTGTATAATATGTGAAAACATTGTTTTTTTTAGTTTTTCACTTTTCTAAAAAGCATATTTTCTTCACTTAGGTACATATTTTTAAAAAAACTACTGCACAAAATATGATTTCAGATTTGTTATACTTCTATACAAGATGCCAATGTATGTAGTGAACATAATCTTTTTTCTATTAAAATAGTGCCTATTTTTTTAAAAATGGTTTTATGTATGAAAAAAAGAAGAAAAATAAAAATTATCCAAATTTCAAAGTTTCAGATTTTTTTTTACAGAAACTATACTAAAATTTTACTGAAAAAATAGGTTCACTGCATTTTGTGTATTGTTTCATATATGTGTAAAATATTTTTGCATAAAAAGAAACTTTTTAATAAATGGTACCTAAGCATGAGTACATATTATGAGTACCTCAAAATTATCTGTTACTTAAATTAAGTAGGAAAAAAAAACAACTTTTGAACTAAAAAGTTATTTTTTATAGTTCTAGAGAATAATTAAATATCTTTATTCAGAACATAAAAAAATCTTGGCTCTATTGCTAATTTTAAAAGATACATGTCTCATATATAAACTAAGGGTCCTAATTTTGGCATTTTTCTCTTTGGAGCTGTCCTGCTCACTGTTCCGTTAGCAGCCTATCCTATCCCTCTCTCCTTCTAACTTGAAAGTCTAGACTTTATATAGTAATTTTAATTTACATGTTCACGTTCTCTCCTTCAGAGGAAGCGTTATAATAAAATAGTTTTTCAGGACCAAAAATTCCCGAAAGAGTATTGTTAGTGAGAAAGTCGCGGATAGAGCCGTCACAACACAAAATAAAAATATGTGATAACTATTAAATGAAAGATTCTTATTTATGCTGTGAAACGAGGTACAATTCATATAACAGTATAGAGATGAGTTAAGAGAATATTTTTACTATTTACAGAGAGTAACCCTATTCAAATTGCAAAAAATAATTCACCAAACAAGAAATTATAACTTCCGTAAAATTCGGCGTATAACGCGCACCTACACTTTGAAACTGCAGTTTTTAATTTTTTAGATATATTCACCGTACAACGCGCATCACTTTTCTTACGAAGAAACTTGGAATATACGTGTGAATATACATTTACATTCTTGAAATTTACTATTATCTTATGTTTTGAAGTCACTTATTCGAGGTATTATCGAGACTTTGGAAAAAAAGTAGAATACTAAAAATAAAACGATTTAAATTCTGGAGGTATGTCTTTTTCTTTTAAGCAAACAGTATTTCGATATGTGTAGAAGTCTCATGGGGTTTTTTTTTGTGTATTCATGTATTTTTAATTTTTTTAAAGTTATCCTTTTTATACTCTGCGTACGAACACGCATCCGTAAATTTCGATCCTGTTTTTGAGTTAAAAATGCGTGTTATAAGCCGGAATTTTACGATAGGTATATAGAATCTCAACACTCCGCATTGAATACTCTAAAGGTATCCGACTACGTTCAGAACCGTGATTTTGCAAAAGCGTACAAACGAATTTTTTTTTCAATATTTAGTGTCACTTAAATTAGAATGTGCACATATGAAATTACTTTAAGGAAAAAAATTACAACAAAACGTTGTTTTTAAATGCGATATTTTGCCCAAAAATGAGCTTAAAAATTACCTATTTTCAAAACATTTCTCTTCATTCAGATTGCTTCATTATAATACTTTTTTGCCTATAAGCATAGCTAAAACTTCCAGAGAGCTCAAACTAAGAACTTTGGAAATATCACATTATTTTTAGAATTATAACCAATTGAAATAATAATTGGCATTTAGCTAACATTTTTCACTATGATGTATTAAAATATGGATAACTCCACTTCTAAGATATATATTGCAAAAATCTATTTCAGAATCTCTCTCTGTATAGAGTTCTGAGCTATATATACAATAAAATATTATTATTATAGAAACAGTTTTCGTAAAAGCAGAATATTTTTAAAATGGGTACGTGTATGTTCATTTTTTGCCAAAATATCACATTTAAATAACTTTGTTGTAATAGTATTCTTAAAACAACTTTATACAAAATTCTAATCTAAGTGACACTAAATATTAAAATAATATTCGTTTGTACGCTTTTGCAAAATCACGGTTTCCTATTGTAGTCGGATACCTTAACACCCGCTATTGCACCTACTGGACTTATCTTTACGAAAATGAAGAGTCTGCCCTTTCTTCTCTGTTGTAAGCATTGAAATTCATTCATCAAACTCTTTCTGTTGGTTATAACCAAGAATAGTAGATGAATTTGAATTTTCTGACTATACTAAAAAATTTATTTTTAGAGCTCTTGTAGAATTGAAAACACTTGTGACTAACTTTGGACATGATGCAAATAATTAGTTTACAGTAAAACTGTACAAAAGTTACAAAAATAAAATATCTGAAATAAGTACCTATTCACCCTTCATTTTACCGTAACGATGATGGTAAAAATGTAATAAGGTATTTGAGGCTTCGTACTTCAATATTTAAGATTTTTAAAATACTGCAGACAATTTTATTACTTTAAAAATATGAGTAAATGTTTGCTCATTTTTATTCATTCAAGCAAGAATAATTTCTTGCTTATGGATTAAAATTAATGCTATTTAATACATATTTTAGCGGGAATTGATTTATGTATATTTTTATCCTTCACTTGAATGTTATGAACTGTAATAAACAAATCTTCGTTTGAAAATAAAAGTTTAAAACTTTAGCATTAATTTATGGATCAAATTCAACTACGAGGTTATTAAATTCTGTACTGTCTGGGTTTAAAAGAATAACTATATTATTAAGTTTCATTTTTGACGAAAAAATATTTATTATCAGAAGTAAAATTTCTGAACATGTATATAAATTAAATTTTTGACTTTAATTAATAATTTAATTCTTAATTGGTTTTAAAAAATTTTTTTAATGATATAAAATACATTTTTAAAATAATGTAAGTATTTTTTTACTAAGCAATGCATATATTTTTAGATTCAATATTTACTTAAGAAACGTTTCAGTTATAAAAATTTTAATACATAATTCAATATTTACTTTAAAAAATGTTTCAATTATAAAATTTTAATACATCCTTAATTTTATATCTTTTTTAAAAAGCTGTGCAACTATTTTTTTTTTATGAAAATTAATGTATTCATTTGGAAATCACAAACAGGCTCCCAGTGAACAAGTATTAGCATCGACATAATAAAATTGTTAAAAATAAAAGAATTTCAATACATTACAACAGTTTAAAATGTATGTAAAATGTAGAACGCATGAACGTACACACACATCAAATATATTTAACAAAACGTAACATTCAATAAAGATAAGTGTATAAGACAGAAAACCAATATCTCCCCCAAATTGCAGTAGCAATCTAACGTACTGCCTAAAATATAAAATGAAGAAGAATTTCTTAGCTGGTTTGATCTAATAAACATGGAAGAGGACCTGTCATCGTGAACTAATGTTTTCATCGTAAACTAAATAAATAATTAATTTTTTTGTAAATATTTTTTTTAAAAAAGAAACACATGAGTTATAAGCTGTATGATACAAAACAATACCCTCAAATTTTTTGATAAGCTTGAATAATTAAAAAGCTCTTATTTCAATAAAAACAAATATATATATATATATATATATATATATATATATATGTATATATATAATATATATATATATATATATATATATATCATATCTTTCTCTTGATACTGTCAATTTAGAAAAAGAATAATGCTTGAAAACTCCGTTTGAACTAAAACGCTTATTAAAAAGGCCATGAAACAAGCTACAACTTCAGTCTCTGGTGAAGATTGATTTTATCAAATATGTAATACAAAAAAACCATTATCAATTTGTAGAAAGCGTTTTAAAATGCATAACTGTGCTTTGATCTAATAATTCCGAAATTTAAAGACAAGGTAAAAAGTTACTTCTTAATGTCAGTTTTTCTATCCTTTGGGAAATTTTGGAGTCATTCTGCATCTAAATGAATTAATTACTTAATTTTCTTATAATCGAATGTCTTTATTTTAAGGAAATATTTATCATTAAGAATTTGAACCTTGGTTGTAGCTAACTGTATTAAAGCGTGTGAGTGATTTTAGAATTAGAATTTGAGGACATATTTCCTTTTGAAGAAGTTGTGAATATGTTACTGGAGAGAGATGTTATTTTAGTTCTTTGTAGAATAAAATATATTTATGCTGCATATTTACAGGGTTATTTTTATGTTTTAGATACGGGTAGATTTCAATTTTTTTCAATACTAGGATAGCTTCCAAAAATAACTTAAAGCTGCTATACATACTTAAAAATTGATAAATAATTATTTGTATATTGCTTGAAAGAAGAGCATTGTCAAAATGAACTAATTTATCACTTGCAAGAAACTGAAATATATGATAGTTCTTGCCTTTAACGTCTGTCTATTGGTCGCAGTAGCCTAGTGGTCAAGGTAATGGACTCGTGGCGAGTGGCGTCACGAGTCTCAAGCCCAGTGCCGCTTTGAAAACCCGCCGTGTAGGGTGCGATGCACGTTAAATTTGTCGAGAGAACAAACGTCCTCCTTGGTGTGGTGTGGTAGCTAGGAGAGCGGGGATGCCAGGTTCAGGTGTGTCATCCACGTCACTTGACCATGGTTCAAAATGACGAAGTCCCGTCGCCAAAAGCCCTCGTGTAGCTGAACAGTGCGACGTAAATAGTCACTGATTTAACATCTTTCTGTAAAGTTACATGAAGGACAATGGCACTTCAATTTTTAACCATGGTTAAGAAACGGCAACTACACCATAGCTGACACCCCTTCTCAGAACTTCCACCCCACATCAATAGGAGTATTTTGAGCCTGGACAAAATTAGCGTTCCTCAACCATCTCTACACGGTTAATCTTTCGCGGCAATAGACTCGGAGCTCAAAACACTCCACCCATGATATCATACCCATGACCAATAGACCAGGAAACAGCCACTTTGCGAGATGTCGTGAGCCAAAGGAATCTACCAATAAGGTTCAAGGAGTCCCAATGTAAAAATATTAGAAACAATTCGATTCCCACAGTATTCCATTCGAAGTCGGGGAACAGAGGTAAAAATATAGATTTTGAGTTTTATTATCCTTTAATATTACATCACATAAGATATTTACATATCGACATAAAAACCAACAG
>BMAU01000700.1:0-325970 GCA_019973935.1 Trichonephila clavipes | reverse complement strand
GAGGCATACTAACCACCGCTTGTTCAACACGTCACGTATTTACCGCATTTTCGCGCCCTGCGCGCACCGCCAGTCCTAACGTCCAATAATGAGAAAGGTTTATTTCCCCGTCTTCTAAAGGTATAACTCAACTTTTAATTAATCTAATTCCTGCATGTCTTTCTCTTTATAAATATCCCCTTTTGTAAATATTTCCCTTTAACTCTTTAAATAAATTCTTTTTTTACTTAAATGAAGTATCTGTGTTTAAATGACTTAGATTCAATTAATTCATCACTCACACTCTTAAATACTTACCCCTAGACAAACCACCTCGCTAATCTAAAATCCCGCCTACTGAAGAGTCTGATTTTTTATTCGAAGATTTATTCGGACTCCCCCCCCACATATATATATATATATATATATATATATATATATATATATATATATATATATATATATATATATGTGTGTGTGTGTGTGTAGGAAATGATATTTTATCAATTTCGAATAGTTGGAATATTTTAAATTTTTAGTATACTTCGAAAGAGAGAGATGCAAGAGATGGTGGCCCCAAACGAACTAAATTGAATTAAGAGGCCAATCAAAAAACTCGGAGCGTCTGACGTCAAACGCATCAGGCATCTCAATGCCCAATGAAAGAATACGGGCGATGAAGTCGGACGCTTATAATCCCTAAGCGCGGGATAATTTTTCTTCTTGCCTTCACTCGCACACCGGACACGACGGAGTGAGGTCGACGCCTCTTAGCCTTCGTAAACAACGTTTCGTTAAACCCAGAAATGTTTGACGCACCCATCTCTACAGGTGAATCCTGTTCTCTTTCCGAATTAACTATTTATTTATTTTCTTGTGAGTAATTTAAATCTATAAATATAATTTGTTCCTTATTTTAATAAATTCATTTGTTCTTTAAATTTGGATTATACTTTCCTTCGACAAGAATTTCATCATTACCGCTAGACACCCGTCCCACATATAAAGGGTGTTTTTTGAGAGGTTTAGAACTTTAAATTGCAATAAAACAACGATGTATTATTCGATTGACATGAATTTTTTTTATTCGAAAGATAATCTTGTGGCATTACATTTTAAATATGACTTCTGGCATAGGACTGCCACGGCTGGCTCGGATGTAGTCCAAACTGGACGTCCAATTTTTGATAACTTTTTTCAACATTTGTGGCCGTATATCAGCAATAACACGGCGAATGTTGTCTTCCAAATGGTCAAGTGTTTGTGGCTTATCCGCATAGACCTATGACTTTACAAAGCCCCACAAAAAATAGTCTAGCGGTTTTAAATCACAAGATCTTGGAGGCCAATTCACAGGTGCAAAACGTGAAATTAGGCGGTCACCAAACGTGTCTTTCAATAAATCGATTGTGGCACGAGCTGTGTGAAATGTTGCACCGTCTTGTTGGAACCACAGCTCCTGGACATTATGGTTGTTAAATTCAGGAATGAAAAAGTTAGTAATCATGGCTCTATACCGATCACCATTGACTGTAAAGTTGTGGCCTTCATCGTTTTTAAAGAAGGATTCCACCAGCCCATAAAGCGCACCAACCAGTCAGTTTTTTTCGATCTATCGGTGTTTCGACATACCCTTGTGGATTAGCTTCACTCCAAATGCGGCAGTTTTATTTGTTGACGTAGCCATTCAACCAGAAGTGCGCTTCATCGCTAAACAAAATTCACTTATGAAAATCGACCATTATTTTCGAAATAAAATTGCACAATTTGAAAGCGTTGTTCAGGCGTGAGTCTATTGATGATGAATTGCCAAACCAAACTGAGAATAAATCACTTGACAGCTGTTAAATCGGTCGTCATCTTGTAAAGTAATGCCAACTTAAACTTGTATACCTGGAAAAAAAAACACTCTGTATATATTTAAACCATTGAAGATGATATTACATTAATAATAGTATTAATGTTAGTAATACATATTTGAAAAAATAAATATTAAAATCTGTTAAATTTTAGATTTACAGTTTGAGATAAACTTCTAAAAATCACGATTTACCCCATTTAAAAAATTATAACACATTTTTTTGCAATGTATTTTTTTTTATAATATAGTACTGAGACAAAAAATTAAATTTGAAAATTTTCATAATATTATTTTATATTTTGTTGAGTATATATATACATGAATTATACATAAAACATCATCAGATATAGAGTTAAATTTATAAGGATATTTTTGACATATGATAGATACTTTATTTTGGGGGACACGTATTCCAATGAAACTTAAGGGAAAATATGTACATCAAATAAGTCATACTGTAATTACATCGGATGTAATTATAGTAATAATAATAATACTTAAACAAATGAAATATATATGAAAACATTTATAAAAATTTTTTGCCATCTCGTAAAAAAATGTAATGAATTATCACAATGAAATTTATTTACAATCTAAATTACACAAAAAACACTTTACATTTGTTATGTATGATTTATAAGCACTTTTTGCTTAATGTAAATACAAAATAAAGAATGATGTTTAAACTGAATAGATTATTGTCTAAATTAACAAGAATTTAAATAAATATATTAATTAGGATATTGATATTAGAATTAAGGAATTTTTGGATCTTTCCTTTTACATTTTGGTTAAGCAATATCATATAGTTTGGTTTTTGTTTTTAATGCTCATTCTTTGCTATAGTTTTGTATTTTTTATTAAGTTAAATTATGAAACTGTATAATACTTTTTAAAGCCACACATATGCTTAAGCGACTGGTAATTACAAAAATCTTCCATGTCTAAAAGAAACTTTTTATGCCAATTGACGATGCTCTTTTTCTAAAACCATAGGTAAAGGGTGTTTTTTTAGAGGTATAGAACTTTAAATTGCAATAAAACAACGATGTATTATTTCGATTGACATGATTTATTTTATTCGAGAGATACTCTTGTGGCATTACATTTTAAATATGATTTCTGGCAAATGATTACCACGGCTGGCTCGGATGTAGTCCAATCTGGACGTCCAATTTTCGATGACTTTTTCCAACATTTGTGGCCGTATATCGGCAATAACACGGTGAATGTTGTCTTCCAAATGGTCAAGCGTTTGTAGCTTATCCGAATAGACCAATGATTTTACATAGTCCCACAGAAAATAGTCTAGCGGTGTTAAATCACAAGATCTTGGAGGCCAATTCACAGGTGAAAAACGTGAAATTAGGCGGTCACCAAACATGTCTTTCAATAAATCGATTGTGGCACGAGCTGTGTGACATTTTGCGCCGTATTGTTGGAACCACAGCTCCTGGGCATCATGATTGTTGAATTCAGGAATGAAAAAAGTTAGTAATCATGGCTCTATACCGATCGCCATTGACTGTAACGCTGTAGCCTTCATCATTTTTGAAGAAGTACGGACCAATGATTCCACCAGCCCATTAAGCGCACCAAACAGCCAGTTTTTCTGGATGTAACGGTGTTTCGACATACACTTGTGGATTAGCTTCACTCCAAATGCGGCAGTTTTGTTTGTTGACGTAGCCATTCAACCAGAAGTGCGCTTCATCGCTAAACAAAATTCGCTTATGAAAATCGGGAACAAGAGCAATCTCGTTTTGGGCCCATTCGACGAATCTACACCTTGCTTGATGATCGTTTTGATGAATTGCCAAACCAAACTTAGATTAAATCACTTGACAGCTGTTACATCGGTCGCCATCTTGGAAAGTAATGCCAACTTAAACTTCTATACCTGGAAAAAAACACTCTATAGTAACCCCAGTCGTAGAAAATTAAATTATAGCTGTGAAAAAAGTATGAACAGAAATTTATATTAAATTAAGTTTTTAAATAAGGAAATTAAATTTTTTTCAAACTAATTTTAGATTTAATTTTTTATTTATTTATTGGCTTTGAAGTTCTTACCTACCAATGTTTTAATCATTATGTTTAGAGCTCAATAGAGATTTTAATTTCCGTTTTTCTTCTAATGTGGTGATAAAAAATACACTCTAGAGTCAACGGCTTTCAAAAACTCCTAGGAAAACTAGCAATCTGTATGAAATTAATGTTCTTCTGGTATTAACTATGTAACCCATGAGTATATATATATATATAAGCTCTATATCGCTACAAAAATTGAACTGTGTTATGTAAAACACGCTGTATCTAAATCAGCTTTCGGGAATGGTGAAAAGAAGTTGAAAATGGCTTTAAGATTGCCAGATGAGTCAAGAAGCTTCTGATAGAATAGCTCCTGAAATAAAAGAGATGGATGCTCAGAAGGAAAATGTTACAAGAAGAGGAGTATAAAATACAGATATTTGTCAACTTCGGAGAATATGAATCTCTGTAATTAACTTCGAAATTAATTTCCGTAAGGAAACCTCAACGGCTGATATAATGAACATTTCTCTAAGTTTTCATTGTGAAAGAGGCAAAAAGTTGTACGATATTTCTCTTTCTTGGGTTTATCACAGAGACCAAAGTACTTTAAAAAATTATCACTTACAGCCTTTTTAAAGGTCAACTCTGCATCAAAAGATAACTCTATTACAGTTATTTTATTTGAGTTACGCTAAGTATGTATGTAATGTCAAAGAGATGGAACCATTATAGAGATATCCTTTACATATTATAGCCATTAAGTTGTTATTGTTGTTACTAATGTCACCTGATCGACATGTGCCAGATTTAGGTCTACAGAATTCATCATAGCGAATGGCTGGGTTTCAAAGAGCTCCAATTTTGAGAGAGAACACCCTGTGGGCTGACAGGGGTTGCTCACCTCGTTGCCCCTTCCACCAGCCTCATGAGAGGACCTGTGGTTTGACGGATATTTAGAATGCCCCAAGCCGCAAAGGCACTATACATTTATAAATATTAACGCCTTCTCCGGCATTCAAGCCCAGACCCTACGGTACAATAGTCAGCGTCCCTAACCACAGTGTCGTAACGTACATCCCGCATTGCAGTAGGCCCAGGGTTCTATTAGGCCCCTAAGCTTGACAGCCACCAAATAACTACATTTTGTAAAACCCAGCTTAGAGCCCTAAAGCCTGACTTTGCCGGTTGGCCTAAATGTTCTCCGTTACATCACTGACTAACCACTATACCGGATAGCCGTCATATTAAGTGACGTCAACATATTAGAGGCACTAATCAGACATGAATCTTTAATAAAAAAAATTATTGTAATATATTTGCTTCGACCTTCATAGAAATTCATTAATTATATAGCCAAGTGTCAAATTCATTAATTATATACGGACTTCTTTTACGGGAAAGAAGTTAAATTCTAAAAAATGCGTCGACGAAAGGGTGGAGTCGTAACCTCTGTGCTTAAATTTAAAATTCTCTTGATCTATGGGAGGAGTTAGAGCTCCCAAACTCCATCCCCCTCGACGCCATTGCAAGAGCTTAAGTATGTATTTGAATGCAAAAAAGAAAAGAAATAATAATTTAAATCTGGATGTAACAAAAAATTGCGTAGCTTATGTTTCGAATTTAAAGATTGATAAATTTAAGCTAACTTAACTTAACACAGTGGTGCAACAGCCCATGAGGGTTAAGGCCTACTATGCCCAACTCAGTATAAGCGAGCTTGACGTATAGTGCAAGAGCAGATGTTTCGGTCAAGTGGTCAGTCTAACGCGAAACCCCCAGTGTTGTTCCCAAGCAAGCTTGGTACTCATTTATCGACCCACAGACGGGATGAAAAACTAAGTCAACTTTGCCCAGCCTGGGGTTTGGACGTCGAAACATTGGCGTGGAAGCGCGAGGCACTAACCACTCAGCCACTGAGGTTCAACTTTAAGTTAACTATATAAAGTAAGTATAACTAACTCAATTTAGTAGTAGTCAATGAACCAACAACGCAGATTCCGTCTATTTCTTTATTGAATGATACTTATGAAGAAAAATAAACTTTCGGTTAGGTAGGACAAAAAGAAACAAATCGTGCAATCCTTAATTAAAATGCTTCTTCATCATAAGTCTATTTTAGAAGCTAACGATTTTACTTTACCTAAGTTGTTAGATTCGAACGATAAATTCCTGGAATACCTAAAGAGTTTAAACGAGCAGATTGCTGGTTATTTATAACTACCAAAAATGATCCAAATTGAAAACATTTATGGGCTCGTAAGTCTTCCTAAGAAGTTCCTATTATGAAAATCCTTCTTGACTTCCTTAGCTAGAAATATTCTTCTTTAGAATTATTGATAAATACTGAATCAGATTGGTAAGAGTTACGATAAAAGTAATAATTATTTGTTGGTTAATATACTTATAATGATGAAGTTTCTAAATATATGGAATAAAAAATGGATTCCTTATTTATAATTACATTTATTTTATCAAGATTATGAGTTCAAGGGAGAATTCTGCAAAACGTTTACCATCTATCTTGCGTCCTATGTTTCAATGATCCTCAATATAATTCTTGTCCAATAATCATTTAAAATGCCGTGTCTGCTTTCCAAAATACCATAACACTGTTCCACATGGAATCAGAAAGCCTCACGGAAATACATTATTTACGATTTCATAAAATGAAATACAAAAAAAAGGAGAGGATGGAATTTGCGGCGCCGCTAAGTTCGAGGGTCAAAACTTTGATCAGTAAGTTTACTGTAGCATTTTGATGAAAAGTGAGTCAAGTCTACGCTTTCTCTCTTTAGCTGATATAAAAAGTAAACTATAATAATCTGTGTGATGAATTACTTATCATCCTTGAATTATTAGATTCGGGGTTTCAAAGTTGTTTAGCCTGTGAAAGGGAAGGTATTTTAGATTTGAATAGAAATCTCTCATTATAAAGTCTCCTATCACGAGGTCATCGGATTTTGTGCGGATTAATGCACAAAGGCTCTATTGAACTCTTATGCAATCAAAGTAATCTAATGAGTGCATTATAATGAATATTTCCATTTACAAAAAAAGGCTTCGCTAACATTTTCGGAGTTTCTAGCCATAAAAAAAATCTGGTTTGAAATCAATTCCTCAGTCAGGTAAGGATTTCGTGCGTCCTAAAATAAGCAATGCTAATTAAGGTTTTGTTTCATTCTTTAAAATTCTTCGCCGTGGAGAAAAGGCTGGTTTTAAAAATAAAATTACTGAAAGAGATAGAGCGATGATTTAATGAGTAATAGCAGGGAAGCTCAATATTAAAAATAAAGATAATTTGTCATCAATTTAATTCTCGTAATTAGATCTCTAATAAAAAACACGTACACATTTAATTATTTTAAGGTTTCGGGGAATGGAGGAATCCCCCCGTAAAAAAGATTATAAGGAACAATTTTACAAAATCATCTTCAGTCCAGTTTTAAACGTAAAAATAAGTAATAAACAACAATTCTGAAAATAAAGTTATATATGTGGGCTAATAAGTATTTGTTTCTTTTTCATTCTCACTTTTTTCGGGGGTGAGTGAGTGAATGTTAACGTCGCACTGATCAGTTACTCGAAGACTTTTGGTGACGGACCTCCTAATTTTGAACCATGTTCAAGTGACGAGGTCGACGCCAGCTGTTTCTCCCCCTACACGGCTTGTCTTTAGTTGTACTGAGCTCGAACTCGTGACAGGGCCAGCCACGATCCGATACCTTGATCTTTCGGCTACCGTTGCCACTTCTTTTTAGGGGAGTAAAATTGTTGGAAACTACGAACAATCTATCTTGAATTTTACATGATATATTCTGTGCATTTTCCTGCACAGTGCACAGGATATCTGTTCGAATTAGAAACATAAGACACTTGCAATTTTTTTTTTCAATTTCTAATATTAGCTGACACTCTCTATATATTTATTTATTTATTTTGGTGGAATTTTCAAACGTTTATAAAATACATTTTAAAACGCTCCATTGGAATCACCTTTCATATACATGATTATTTTGGATAACTTTACTGTAATTTAATTTTAATTAATTAAAATTAATTGATTGAAACTAATTATTTAAAGAATTAAAAATACAGCCATGTTGGCATCATTTTTGGTAAATTGTGTCAAAACTTGAAAAGTTTTTTCTTCTCATGTTTTAAGAGGGCATAGTACCTTTAAACGGCAAAAAAATTCATTGTTCAAAAATATTTTTAAAAATTAATACAGACTGTTAGGAGCATTTTAAAACAAACCGCGTCAAAATCGGACCAAAAGTACGGCAATAGCAACAAAAAATGTCAAACGTCAGCACTGGATTGTCCATTTAAATCCAATGTAAACCAACCATGTTCGTTAGTTTCGGTTTTGAAATCGATGGTGTTATTGAAATTATTTTCTCCCCAGTTGTTGCTAATTTTTAATTTTATCTATTTTTAATGAGAGAAGGAAGTTTGCAACTCAACACTGTCCTAGTTCGAAGTATTGCTTGTTTACATTTGTATTTCATACTGTTTACTGCTGCTTTATTGAGTGTTATCTCGTTATTCTCGTAAATCGTAAGCTTTTTAAATTTTTGTTGATTGAAGTGTTTTTGCATCTTTTTAATTAGTAAAAAATGTCTAGTAAAGCTTAACGTAGAGGCAGTGACTATCGCCGAAAACGAAAGCGTTTTCATGCGAATCAATACACTCGAAAAGTATCAGATACGCTTGCTGACTGCATATCTGCTTCCGCTAAGAAATTGTGCAAAGAAAATTATCTTGACAAGGAAGTAAGAAATTCCAATCAATCTAATGGATATAGAATGATAAACATTGATATTTTATTATCTGAACTATCCAAATATTTAATATGTCCTAACTGCAGTACTAAAGTAGTTCTGAAAGAAAAGATTTTGTATGGATTGGTTTCTGAGTTTTATGTTGAATGCTACTCATGCAGTACATTGACCACTTTTAAAAGTTCCTCAGTTATTGCTTCAAGTAAGGACTATGAAGTTAATACACGAATAACCTATGCTATGCGTACGGTAGGATTGGGTTTTTGTGGAATAAAGAATTTTTGCACAGCAATGGATTTGCCATCCCCAGTATCACAAAAGTCATATGAAAGGATAATGCGAAAAATAAATTTGGCCAGTCGTGAAGTAGCAGACGACTCCATGAAAAATGCTGCGAAAGAAGAAGTATCAGCTTCTGGAAGTAATGAAATCTGTGTCATTGGTGACGGTACGTGGAAAACACGTGGACACACTTCACGTATTGGTGTGTAGTGTCATTGGAGATGTTACAGGGAAAGTGATTGATGTTGCTGTTCTCTCTTCATATTGTAAAGAATGTGAAAAATAACGAGGTACAAAATCTGGACATTCATATGAAGAGTGGAAATTGAAACATCAACCACACTGTGTAAAGAACCATATTGGTTCTTCCAGTAAAATGAAAGTAGACGGGATGAAGGAAATATTTCAAAGATCGGTGCCACAACGAAATGCGAAATATATTAAGTATATCGGCGATGGGGACACAAAAACCTTCCCAGAGCTTCAAAGGACAGCACCATATTCTATCGAAAAAGTTGAATGTGTTGGCCACATACAAAAGCGTATGGGTGCTAGACTGCGAAAATTAAAAACAATGAATCGTGGCAAAAAATTATCAGACGGTAGGAGTATCAGCGGTAAAAATCGTCTGACTGATAAGTTCATTGATACATTTACCACCTATTATGGCAATGCTCTACAAACATATTGTGCCAATTGCCGTAATGGATGAAATAAAGCCTATAATAGCAGAACTATCTGCACCAAAATTGCTGAAAAAATGTGTGGGGGTAAAACACAAAACGCTAATGAGTCGTTCAACTCGACTGTTTGGAAGTACTGCCCCAAAACTTCTGTGTGTGTGGTTCATCTAAAAATATTGTAGACGTAGCAGTAAATGAGGCTATAGTGATGTTTAATGAGAGAATGACGGGACGTATAAAGATAATGAAAGCTCTTGGCTTTAAAATAGGACATTTTACTGTTACTTCTGCCTTTAAGGCCAATTATGCACGCATAAAAAATGCCGAAATTAAATAAAAATCATATACATTAGAGGCCCGTAGGGCTAGCAGAATGAGAAAAAAAGCCACAAATGAGCATTTTGCAGAACTAGAAGGTCCTATATATGAAGCAGGATCATTTTAAATATTATGTATTAAGTTTTATTTGAAATATTGAAATGTCATTCTTTAAACTTGATTTTCTCAGTTTCAATTTTTTACACTTTCCCGCAAGATTGTAAAAAACGTTTTTACTCTAGAGCTACAAAAATTGGCATACATATTCTAGTCAGAGATCTTAATTCTGTATGCCATAATTATGTTTTATGGTTTAATACATTTTGATTTGCAACTGTTTAAAAATTAAAATTTTTTAAAAAAAATTTTTATGAATTTTTTAATTTTAAAAAATATTAAAAAAAAATATAAGATACTTTTCAATTAAGTGGTATACACACACACACACACACACACACACACACAGAATAAAGGTTACATTTAAATTCAATTTAATGCAAAAATTGAGATTCTAAAGTGTATAATTTAAAAATTATCTTGCGGGAACAGGAGGTAAGTAGTATTTTTTTTTACAATTTGGTATATATATTTATCTTCTTTTTTAAAATTTTGTATTTATTAAAGAACAAAATTTCTCTAGTTTTCTTAAAGTTTATACATTGTTATAGATAATATATAAAATTCAGATCAAAATTAGTAAAATTTGTTAACTTATGATGAATCGTAACATATATATGACAACGGACAATTTTTGTTCTCGCAAGGTACTATGCCCCCTTAAAGCAATCAGTCGAACTGAAATTTTATGTACACGATTTTTTTGGATGACAGTACGATACTCTAATGATAATTAACAAAAATTAATTACCACTTTGCCTTATGATTCTGCCCTATGTATATACATATTTATATTAATTGTAACTATTTAATAAAAAGTAGCTAAGAGAAAATTTCTCTTTGTTGATCTAAGAAGGAATTGACTTAAAATTTTTTTATATAACTTGTTTTTGAACTTTTTGTCCTCACTTATTACCTTTTTCGAGACAATAGCGTTCATTTTTCATTTTGCTGCTAGGTATGTGTGTTGCTGTATCTAATTCTAAGCAACATCTTACAGTTCAGTACAGAGACGGGCAATTCATTTGACTTCAGAGCCACATTGAGGAAGCAGTGGGTATCGGAATGCCGCACCTGTTTGGAATCATTATATTCATTAGTTAACTTTATAACTCAAAAAAGGTATATAAATTGTTCCACATCCGTCAATTAGTCTAAATTAAATAATAGTGACTGTTCTATTGAATTTGTTTACTGTGCTAATTTCATATCAATTTTAGAATTAGTTTAAAAAGAGAAATGTACCCTATCACTTTTTTGACTATCTTGTCGGACTTCAAAAAAAAAAGTTTGCGAGCCGCAGATGGCTCTCGGGCCACTATTTTCTCACCCCTGTTTTAGTGTACTTAGACACTGATTTTATGGCACGAGCAAATACCATTCTCTAGTCATGATGAGGGGACAGCACTTTAATGGGTATAGGTGTCATTGCTAGAATTCATAGATGAAGATAATAGATATGTGTTTATATTACAGAAACTAAATATTTACAGTTAAAATTTACACTTAAAAGTAGTAATTTGGATAAATTAAAATTTCACCTTTGAAGGTGCTGCGAATTGGTGCCGGCAAAGACCTTGCATTGTTGCCGGTGCGCTTCTTGTTACAGAATGTCCCGGTATGGGGTTCTCAAGATTCAGTTGGGTTAGAAACGCGGGAAAGGATAACGCGCTCAGTCACACTTAAGTGAGGAGTGTAGGAAACAGGTATTCTGTATAATTGAAGTAGATTTTAATAACGATTATGTGTGAGAGTATTTAGAAAAGTACACCATTAGAAGTGATTACTGAACTAACATTCGCCAAATTTACGTAGGCTGTTCAACAAGTAATAAGGTTAATTTTACTGCCGTGAAACCACTCATCGAAATGTCAATTTATGTAGCATAAGGATAGTTTGTTGTCTGTTTTAACAGAAGCTACCGATAGGTGGTGTGTACAGACTCTTGTTCTTGAGTATCACATGCTCGAACTGAAGCGTGTTTACGGGCACCTACGAGACGCGGCCAGTTGTCAAAATGGATGAAAAAATCTTCAAAAATCAACAACGGAGACATTTGATATGATACGATATGATTAGAGACTGAAACAAGAAGACGACAATATTTTAAAACGCATCATCACAGCAGACAAAGCTTTGAAGTATCACGGATCAAACCATTAAACAACAAAGCAGTGAATGGAAACATCAATCTTCACCTACTCCCAAGAAACCAAAAACTGTGAAATTGGCTCGTAAAAAGTTATAACCTTTTTTTGTTTTTTATTGTGATGTAATTGTGAAACAACACGCTGTCGAACCCGGTACTGCCGTAAATGGCTCTTACTACGCGAATGTCCTGCGAACAATGATACAGCACGTTAAAAAGAAACGTCCATTGCTCCAAAATGGCTTTCTATTGTACCATGACAATGCCCGGCCACATATTGCTCGTTGCATACTGAATGTTTCGCTGCAGAACAACGTAGATATTTTACCATACCCAACATACAGTCCTGATAAAACTCCATGCGATTTCTCGTGCTTTCCTCAACTTAAGAAACCATTATGAGGCAAACGTTTTGCAAGCAACAAATCGTAAAAGCTGCAAAGGCGATTTTGATAAAGATCTCACCAAACGGACTTTTACATGTTTTAAGAAGTGAAAATAATGTTGCGATAAATGCAATACTTGCCACGGAAGTTATTTTGAAAAACACCATGTATATAAATGACGTGTGTGTGATTAAAGGTATTCTTTTTTTATGATTTTAGTTTTATCACTTATTGAACAGCTCTCATTCATTACCTTTTTCTATCGTGTAATTTCTACGTTTTTATTTAAACCTAAATATTTACTTTTTCATTTAAAACTCAGACAGGAATTATTTCCTTTAACAATGCATAAAACTGTAAAATTATATTTTGTTGACAGAAAATTAAATAATCTCAGCATATATTTGACAAATTTTATTTCCCCACCGTTATTTAAATAAATAATTGGATGAATTGTACTCTGAAAAATATGCGTTCTTGTATTTGTTTTTCAATTACCAACATTGGGATAAAATACATTTATGACGTATTTGCAAACTTCAACAAAAATATGTAAACATAAAAGTAACATTTATTTTCATTCAGCCTAACAACAAAATATTGTTCATATATATAATCTTCTTAGTAGTCAAATAAATTTTTTGTATTCTAGAACTCATGCATATTTAATATTTACAAAATGAAATATTCTTTTCTAATATGTTTTGAAAGAAAGATATAAAGAAATTTCTAAAATAAAATTAATAAGAAAACGAATATTCATTAAATATATACTAAAAATTCAATAATTCAATTAATTTGATTCTGAGAATTCCAAACAACTCTGAGAATATTATGATCTGCTAATGCATTGAACAATTTTTGATGGGATTTTTTATCTTACTGCATCGAAAATCTTCCTCAAACGTTTTATTCTTATACAGTGGAACAGACATCTGTAGTAAAAATAAACAATAATTGTACTTGATTAATAAACATCTACTAATATTAATGAAATTTTAATCAATGTGTATGTTGTATAAAATAATATTTTCGTTAGTTTGAAATTTAATTCAATTCCGAGTTTCAGTTTTAAGATATATGTTTTGCTTTACAACCTAGATACAATTGTTTAAAAAAAGTAGAATAGACGCACACAGCACCGAGTAATGCAAATGATGTGTGGTGAGCACCTCTCCAGAACGTATTTAGCAGGATATAAGAAAAGGAACTTCTTGAAAATAGACAATATCCTTGTTGTTGTTTCTTTCAGGAAAAGAATTAAATACATTTTTTTCTTTCAGTAAAGGAATCGCATAATACCTCAGAGGGTTGAGGCAATTTTAGAAGGAGGATGATTTTATGGGGATTCTAACGAATATGCCAATAAGAAGGGCAGGTTAATTTAAACGTTAAATGACAATTGGCACCTATAAAGACACGTCTATGGTGAACTGTTGCTGAATACTTGTAGCAATAAAATGCGGCAAAATTGAGGGTTGCAGATACTTCAAGAGCAACACTAGCATTTTCATGGATAGATGTAACCACCGGCAAGTGGTGATGGTACCGTAAATCACTTCTGTTCTTAATATTCTCATGTTTAGTACCATTGCTTGTCGATTGACTGTTATTGGCTTCCCCACATGCCACCGTTAAGAAGATTGTCCTTGATCTCACAGTACAGAAGATCCATCCACAATGGCTTGTGTTTTCAGACGTCTCACGCTCCGACTTAATGAATGATATTCACCGAGTACAAGTGTAGCACCCGATGTGATGCCAGTTCCTGCCTGGCACTTTTTTTGGAAAACCTTAACACGTGTGACAACACGGCATGATAGATTTTTGCAATACCATCTACGATAGTAAGTCGTATTTGGTTTGTATTCAGGACATTATGACGTCCCAACGATACATTCATGTGTGTTACATGCGGTGACCCTTTTCTTTCATCGAGAAGTGTCACCGGCTCTTATAAACAATATATGTTTCGACCTTATACTGCACATATCATCCAATATGCTTCTTAAAATGTGTATATGCTTCATATCTATCATTTTACTAATTAAGCATGGTTGTCCAAAGCAAGGTTACCTCTCGCTTTCAGAAGTTGAACCGTGGCAAATAATTAAAACTTGAATACGTTAATAAATATATCATCAGTAATCTCAATGACACTTAAGTTTTGTGCATGGTTATCCACAGTGTTCTTGCAACCTACTAAGCGAAATTGCTTGCATTCTGTGCTGCGAGTATCATTTAAACATAAGCATCACTTCTTGTTCAGATTGCGGAGTTTGTTCATTTCACTCTTGCCACTCTTTCTTGGTGTTGCGTTTACAATGTTACGAATAATATGTGGATTAGATTACAATCCCTCTTTATAATTGGATACGCGAGCTTTTATAAGAGATCGAAACATTTTGACTGACTATGTCAATCTATCCCGAACTCTAAATTACATTTACTATTTCAGTCTGCATCTTTCTCATGACAGGTTCTCAGCAACTGATGCAACTAACACTAGACATATGTCTGTGCTTCTATAATAAAATTTGATTGCTTCTGCAAGTATTATTAGTAATGTACTGATATGTTGATTTATTTGATGTCATTAATAGCAGAATCAAGTCTGAAATAATGCAATGTTGATAATATAGATTAGTTTATATCGTACTTGATTCTTCTATCTTCCACGTAACTGATATAGATTAGCTACATGGATTGAATAATGTATCACTCCCAATTGAGAATACTTACGCATATTAATTACTTGCTTGAGTATTTATTTCTATAGCAAAATTATGTTTATTTAATTTAATTCTATATATTATTAATCAATGCTTTTATACTTTTCGGGATAGGCATTTGTAAGTTTTTCAGAAAAAGATACGATAAAATAAGTTCCACGACAACTGCAAATTAATTACAAAAAAGGCTCTTTGTATATCTCTGCTCAACGAAAATCATATCTGTCTATATTTGTAAGTCTAATATTTGAAAAAAAAGGATTTTTTTACATATAAAATTCCTCTTAACTCCTTTCTGCTCGACTTATAGAAACTCCCTTCTTAGCTGATCTCTGCTCATCAAAAGTAACATGCTTTCCTAATTTCAAAGCTGTAGGTTTTGTAGTTCATAAAACAGAATTTTTTTTCAATATAAAACGCGCGCATAAAACACCCTTCGGTGTAGAATTTCGCAAAACCTTATTCTTAGTGGACCTCTACTCCTTGAAAGGAACATGCCTACAACATTTGAAGTCTGTAGGTCAGTGCTTCTCAAACTTTCAATACTGGCGCCCCCCTTTTCGATCACAATTTTTATCGCGCCCCCTTATACATTAATAATGCATTGAATGCAATAATAATGAACTTTGATGCTAAAGCTACAAAAGGCGATCTTAATTACAAACCATACAAATTAGTAACATAAGTATTAAATTTTTATACTACTTTTAAGTAATAAATAAAATAATAGGATAATTATTATGTGTGTTGTTTTTCTTTCTCTAATTTTTAAATTGGATTTATTGCAAAATACGGTAGCTGCTTAGAAGACAAAATATAGATATCTGCTAAATATAGAAAAAGAACTCAGTGGGTCAATTTCTAATCATAAGCATTCCTTATAAAAACTTTGCTTTGCAAGACCATCCCATGGAAGTCGTTAATACTTATTAAACTTGTTCTTAATTTAGTATTAATTAATTAGTTATAAACTACTATGGAGCACTGATACATTAAAAGTATACCGGCTGAAGTACCCGCTTGCACGAGTTGATTTATAAGAAAATAAAACATTATTGAAATAATCGCTGAATTTTGTAAAGAGAGTAAAGCCAAGTGCGCGACAATGTTTACAAAAATGTAAATGATTTTTTTTTTTGAATGATTTCTCAAAGTATAATTAGTTTAAAGCGAACTATAATTTTATGCCTTAAGAATTATCATTTAGAATTGATGTTGAATAATGAACAATAATATAAAATTCAGATGGAGAATAATTGTATTTGTATTATTTCAACATGTTTTAAACCTCAGGCGCGCACTCGATACTAATGGTCCAGCGGGGTTATTGAGTCACCCCAATCCCTTTTTTAAATTATTTTTATAGTACACCAGTGTTTCTCAAACTTTCAATACTGGCGACCCAATTTTCAATCATAATTTCTGCACTGAAAACAAAAGCACTTCGTATACTATTACCATTTTGAAAATCCTACCTATGTTAAACAGGATTTTCTGCGGTGGCTGCTTTGAAGACAAAATATAGATCTCAGCTAAATAAAGAAAAATAACTCACTGTCAATATCTGATATTAAACATTTCTTTAAAAAAACTTTGCTCTACAAGACAAGCCCATGGAAGTCACTGATAATTATTAAACTTAGATTAATTTAGTATTAAGAAATTATTTATAAAATACCTTCTTCAGTACTGATACATTAAACGTATACTGGCTGAAACACCGGCTCTTCACACGAGTTAATTTTTTAAAAAAATGTAACATTATTCTTGATATAATAGCTGAACTGTAAGGAGAGTAAAACTGCGTGCACGACATAGTATACAAAAATGTAAAATGATTTTTTTTTAGATAAATGCTATAATTGTACATAACTGTTTAAAAGAACTGTAATTTTAAGCATCACAGAATTAGCATTTAGAATTAATGTTAAGTAATGAAAAAGAATATAAAATTCCTATGAAGAATAATTGTGTTACTTTTTAATATTTAAAGCGAGAAGAGTTCAAAATGTTTTAACCCGGGAGCAGGCGCGCACTCAATACTAACGCTAATGGTAGTGCGGGGAACTCAGTCACCCCAATCATTTATTTATAATTATTTTTACTCTACACGATACAAATTGGAATTCCAGTGAATAATTTAATTAAGAGAAAGTATACTTACCGGCTTTCATGAATGTTTAATCTTTCTTTGATGATTTGAGAAAAAAGTCCAATAAAACTGAACTAAAATGATTGACAAGTGAAAGACCTTAATAAAGGACGAAAAGCAAAGATACTTTTCACTAATATTACAGAAATGTTACTATGTTACTTGCTGGCAAAGCTGTCATATTTTGTTCAAGTAATTGTAGTTTTAATGAGCATTCATGATCGAGTGAGTGAATATTAACGTCGCACTATTCAGCTAGCTACACGATGGCTTTTAGAGACGGACCTCGTAATTTTGAACCATGGTTGACGAGGACGATATTTGAGCTGGCCTCTTTTAACTACCACACCATTCCAACAAGAGGACGTTTGAGATCTTTACAGATTTAACGGGCACCTCTCCCTTTCACGACGGGTCTTTAGTGGTACTGGGCTCGAACTCGTGACACCTTTGGTGATCAACAAATAGCAAGTTGAACTTTTCTTTGTGTCTTTTGACAAGTCGAACTGAACCTTGTGGTACACTTATGGCTTTATATTTCAGTTGATGGAGTTCTTTATTGAAAATTTTCCTTTCGTTTCATGTTCATCGTGTTTCTCAATCATGAATAATATGCATCAGTTTCAACTTCCTTCAATACAGATCACAGATGCCACCGCTGCCTGGTTATAAGTGTATTCAGAAAAATACTTATGCTCTAAAAAAAAAAAGAATTATGACGTTTTTCACTATGCTTTATATGTTTGAGATTACTCGTAAAAATAAATCTTAGTCAAATAATCTTCAAAAATCAATAAATTCTTTTCCAAATATCGTAAAACTCTTCATTATTTACAATTTCCCTATTACTTCAATTTTCCCTTGCGAAAAACAAATACATAAAAGATGGGATGGAACTAATGTCGAAACCCTACCAGTATTTGAAGGTCAATCAAATAAATGACCAGCAAATTATTATGCTGCCTGGCTGAAAAGTAATCATGTAAACTAATATACAGTATTTCAATAATAATTACAGTGATGTAATGTTTATCTTCTTAGAATTTTTCTCAGGGTCTGAGTTTCGTTTTTTCTTTTAACGAGTAATATTTTATGTTAAAACAGAAGAACGCCAGATGATAAACATAAATTATATCAGTGTTGTTGTGTATTTCATTATGGAAAAAGTATTTTGTTTCACTTCTTTCCGGTTATATTTTTAAAAAAATCATTAAATTTTCGATATGCTCGCGCCCCCTTGCAGGGTTATCGCGCCCCCCGGGGGCGCGCCCCACACTTTGAGAAACACTGCTGTAGGTCTAAAAACGGGAATTATTTATCTATGTATAGTGCCCCATATATAAACACCTCTCAACCGCAATGAAGATCTACTTTTGTAAAATCTCTTTTATAGTGGATCTGTACTATGTGACAGGAATATGTCTGACAAATTTCCAGTATGTAAACATGTAAGTTCAAAAACGGGAAATTTATCTACAATGCCGCTTCTCGTACCATAATTAGAGGCCAGTTTTCATTTGTAGCGAATCTATAATTAATGAAAGGAATATACCAGCATAAAAGCTTTGAAACACATGAATATTTATATATATCTATAACCCCTCGCAAATCCTTTCTTAGCAAATATCTATATCATGAAAAAATCAAGTTTGATGAATGTCAAGTCTGTTGATTAAAAAGTTCGGGATATATCGTGATGAGTGAGTGAGTGAGTAAGTGAATGAATGAATGAGTGAGTGAGTTGTTTTTCTCCTTCACATAAGCAGATTAATAAATATGCATAAGTATATGATTTTGGAATTAAAATACAATTTTTCTGTATCGCATTGTTCAAGAGAACGATATTATTAAAATTCTAT
Organism: Trichonephila clavipes; assembly: GCA_019973935.1. Lineage (NCBI taxonomy): Eukaryota > Metazoa > Arthropoda > Arachnida > Araneae > Nephilidae > Trichonephila > Trichonephila clavipes. The sequence goes on along the minus strand of BMAU01000700.1, from coordinate 306,637 downwards.
TCTTTTCGAAATCTGGAATAATATATTTCTCATTTGTTATACTTGATGATTTTCGTTTATGCTGCACACTTATAATGGGGTATACCTATAGTATGATTTATTATTTATTAGTAGTATTAAAATATTATTGCTTACAAATATATGTTAATATCAATTTGTAAATGTGTATAAGACCTGAATGAAACTATTTATATTCTTCCGAAGCTAGCATCTATATCTTCAAGACGCATATCTTATGAATTCATTTAATGGACTCAATTTATGTTACGTCATCATGTGACAACTTTAATTACGTGGTTCCATCCAATCAGCACATGAGGAATGCAATCACGTGTTTCAACCAATTAGTTCATATGCTTCACTGCTGCTAACTTTTGCTCTTTGTAGAAAATTTCCATTGAAAAGTACATAATTGTCAATAGTAATAGCGCACATAGGTACACTAAATGTGTTTCGTTCAAAATTACTCGTAAGAACTAAGAACTCTTTTTTTTATTTATTATTTTTTTATTTTGAAATTTTGAAAAAATATATTGAAGAATCTCAATACTTGAAATCCTTTATTTAACCCGTTCAGGACCGGGATCACGCGTTTCTCCATCCACGGCCAACGGTATCATATATACCAATGCAACAATACTTAAGGGGTCATAGGACCCTTAACAGATATCCGTGCACTCGAAGGAAACATCCTTCTTCTAACCAGTGTAACTTAACAATAAAACAAAACAATATTTGAAATTTTTACCACATGATGATCATATATATTTACATTATTTCTCAAATTTTCAGAAAATTTGAGAAAAAATTAAAAAAGTTATTAAGAAATAAAATTTGGTGAATTTTTCAAAAATATGAAAATTAGCATTTTACAGCGCGCAGAAATCTAAAGAGCAGAATTGTTCAAAATTCACAAAATTAATTTTATTTGATATAAAAATGTTCCTTTTTGAACTTATACACACTTTCAAAGCATTTACAGAACAAAAAAATATTTTTAAAATACAATTATGAAGAAAATTTTAAAATTTTATGAAAAAATTCAATTAAAACACAAATAAAAAAAATTATACAAAAATTTGTTTAAAATTTTTTGTATAAGTTATAAAAAACTTTATTTTGAACATGTGTATGAAATTTCATATTGATATGATAAATAGTTTTTGAAAAATTCAGCGCGCAAGGCAAACTTTTTCATTTTGAGAAAAATGAAGTTAAAGATAAAAAATAACAAAAAAGAAAATTAAACATACCAGTATGCTTTAAAAAGTACCAGCAACATAAATATTGCCCTCTGCAAGCTTGCATTTCTCAATTTGTTTGAGTATTTTAAGTTTTTTAGCTTTATGAGCTTAAAAGGAGGTTTTAGAAGCTTGTCTCTTAGCCGTTGACTTGCGCACTTTGTCAATATTTACACAATTCAAAACATTTGTTTTATTTATTTTTAAATTCAAAGCACGCATCAGATCAATTATGTTCTTACTTCCATCATTGTATTCACATGCAGCTATAAATGCAGCTATTTTTGTGACATTAATTCCTGATAAAATCAATTTCGGGCTATACTTCCAAATCAGTAAATTCAATGACTCATTAGCATTTTGAGGTTTCCCCCTAAACACCTTCTTAACAATTTCAAGTGTGATTAATCTTTAAAAACAGGTTTAATCACTTCAGAAACTGCTTTTGGTAAGGTGTTCTTGTGAGAAAATTCATTCACTGTATTGTTGTGAACCGAAACATTGTACTTACACCAGCTATTTTTGCCTTTTGAGTAAAACCAATGTTTCGGCTCATCATCTGTGCTGGATGTATGAGCCCACACAGCTAGACAGCTTGCCTCATCTCATTCACATTATGGGAGTTGGCACGAATAGCATTGCCATAAAAAGTCGTCAATTTGCTTATAATAGCATCGGTTAGGCGACCTTTCCCACCAATTGTTTTCCCATCGGAAACCTTCTTTTCCCCCCCGTAAAACTTTCAACTTCCGCAAGCGGTTACCCATTTGCTTTTAGACATGGCCACCACACTCTATTTTTACAATGGGAACACTATCCCCATATGGTTCTTTTTCAGCAATAGACAAAAATGTCTTTGAGTCACCATCACCTATGTATCGCTGATACTTTAATCCATGTTTTTGTTCTGATCGGAGAAAAGTTTTCTGCATTCCGCAAACTTCCATTTTTCCAGCAGATCTGCTATGGTTTTTCTGCAGAAAATGTGATGTTTAGCCAAAAAAGCACTATATTTTGGTCCAAGCTTTGGCCCTTTATCGGAGTCACATCCTTTGCAATAAGAGGACATGACTTCCATGTCGAGAACTTTCCCGCAGTCAGCTCCAATCAATGCACAGACTCCAATAAGTGAAGTATGCCCACGGGTCTTCCAGGTCCCATCACCGTTAACTACAACAGAATTTACGGTGCGATCAATAATTTTTTCCTCAGCAGCAGCTTTCTTCATCGATGCATTTGCAAGCGCTTCACTTATATCAGCTATCTTTGCATTTATTCTGTCGTAAGCTTTCTGAGACACTGGATTTGGCAAACACATAAGAGAACAAAACGTCTCGAGCGAAGACAATCCTTGGCCTATATAGCGCATGGCCAAAACAGACCGTCTGTTGATTTCAGGTATATTTTTTTATACCAATCAATTCACAGGAATTAAGTTTTTTTCAATGCTACATTTTCTGCATGTGAACTGAAATATGGAAAATAATCCTTCACTCATTTTTATTTTGCCATAACACACAGAGCAACAAAGTAACTTTTCAATTTTTGAAAATAATAAACTAATGTCGATTAGTCTATAACCTTGAAACTCAACTGAAACATCATTTTCGTAAGCTTCTGAAATCTTGTGTGCACTTGGTAATTTTTCGCCGATGAACTTTTGTTTGGCGAAACATTTTCAAAAGAAATAATACTTTTTTTTTTTTAGACAGAGATTTCTTCCGATACATGTTTCCTTCAAATCTTTTCTTCTTTGGTCTCTTTCCGAATGAAGTTTTTTTTTTTTCAATGGAACATCCATGTTTAAAAGCTTTCAGTAACAAACGAAAAATAATGCTAATCAAAATCGAAATGTAAATAAACAATCCCGCTTGGATTAAACGAAGTTAAAAGTTGAGTTGTAGTTATGCTACTCCCTAAATCAATTTGATATTAGGTGTGGCTCTTATAATAAAACTAATCGGAAAAATATTAAAATGTTTGGAATGTGTTCTGACAGATGTCAAAAGTGGGCGTGGCAGATGCAAGTTTTTGTTTACGTGTTACTAGTTATTTCTCAATAACTTTGGAAGTTTTCATAGTATCAACAAAATTTTGGTTGCAAACTGCTCAGAAACGTTGAGGCTTTAACATATATTTTTTTTCAAAAAATCGAAAAAAATGAAATTTAAGAGTCCTATGAGGCCTTAATTTTTCCCGTTTTAAAGTACCGCCTTCTTTCAATAATTTAACAATTGTATTGCTATAATTGCTCAAAAAAGCGTTGGTGCGTGGCGATCATAATTACTTTATTCAATATCATGCATTAACTTTTATTTTTACTTGTGTTAACTTTTTAAGCACCGCCTTCTTTATTTGATTAAATGTTATTGCCCAGATTTTGATGACAGAGCTGATTTTATGAAAGCCATAATTATTTTAACCAATGTAATCATAGTTAGGTCTTTACACTAAAAGTCTCCCGCCCTCTTTTAAGGATTTTAATTTTTTTTTAATTGCTGAAATTGTTCAACAAAGCGTTGATTAGATGTTAATCGCATTATTTTATTCAGTAGCATCGCAGATTGGCTTAATTTTAAAGTACCGCCTTCTTTACATACTTAGGTTTTAATTGCTCCGATTCTAACGCAAGCGTTGATTGGACGAAAGTTTCGACAGATTAAACCAATGTAATCAATGCTCAGCCGATATTTTTAAAGTACCGCCTTCTTTTAAACAATCTTGCAATTCCATTGTTCAGATTCAAATCCCAATTTCCATTGGATGTAAGGCACAATTATTTTAACCAATATTATTATAAAATGACTTTTATTTTTTGATGACCGCCTTTATTACAACATTAAAGGAATTTTATTGATCTGTACTATTGAAAGCGCATTTTAGAGAAACATAAGGCAATTATTTTAACCTATGCAACGATAGTTCTACTTTCAAATTTTAAGTACCGCCTTCTTTTAAGGAGACACTAGCTTATTTGTCAGTTTCTAAGAAATGTGATGAGTGGGTGTTCATCATAACCTTTTTCTCAATGTTGCCTTTTTCACGTGATGTTATTAACATCATGAATCAACCGATTGAAGTGATTGGCATTTTTATGTGTTATGATGACGTTCGACCAGTGAGTGCTTCTCACACTTTTCAATTATTATTTTCACTGCGCCTCCCCCCCATACATTAACAATACATTGAACGAATAATGATGTTTCTCTACGATAAATTACAATACAGCCTTAATTGTAAACCTTACAAATTACCGAGATAAGTATTAAATTTTGTATAAGCAACTTATAAGTAAAATAAACTACTTGCAAGTAAGTAAATTTCTTTAAGCATTACATTACTTTTTGACTACATTTATAAGTGCTTAATATCTTTAAAAATGCGTATACTATTTTTTTAATGTCTGAATGTATTTTGTTTTTCTTCCTTTCAGTAAATTAATATTTTTCTATAAAATCTTTTATTTTCAACTTTTTGATAATCTCGCCCCCCGTCTGAGCAGTTGACCCCACAGTTTGACAACGCTGCGTTACATGCAATAGTATGCGTCAGAGGTCTCATTTTATAACTTGAATATATGTTGTATAGTTCGATTCAAAATAATACAATGAATAGCTATTAAACTTCTTACTTATACTATAAAATAATTGTTTTTCGAATGAATGTGATATTACGCGCAATTAAAAAATTACTAGGATATTGAAGATCTTGCAATTTGATTTTATGTTATCAGGATAATAATTAATCATTAACAATTGAATATTATCCAAAAGTATATAACTCTGTATTACATATCAAAAAAATTCTTATAATACCGAATGGGCAAAAAGTCCATAATAACTTCAAAAATTCAAACAAAATGAAAAACGGTTTGCCGGTTTAGCATCGATAATTCACGGGAAATTTTTTGCAGATAAAAAAAAAATAATAATTCGCAAATAGCCAATAGGTGGCGTTTCGTACGTAAGTGAAAAAATACTCGCAAATAACAAAAATAATGTTACCAAATCATTTATTTTTGTAGTGTATGCTCCATGTGTGTGTATTATAACTGTTGAATGGTTATTTTATTTTGCGTTTTATCAACCCTGTGTGAATACTAAATTTCATTAACATCAGTACAGTAGTTCTAAAGATATACGACCAAATCTAAAAATCTGCTTAATTTTGAGCACCATATATACAGGATGTTGCCGAATCCAACCGACGCATTTAGAGGGACAATAGTAGGCAGCATGGAGACGACAGATCAACACAAAACATGGGGCAGTAAACCACATTTAGTCGGATTAATTCGCAAAAATAGTTTTTAACAGGTGGTGTCGAATGGAGTGAAAAGGGAGAAAAGAGGTAAAAACATTTATAATGCATAAAGCATGTTTAAAATATGAACAATGCTTCACAACACGACGTCAGAAAAATGCCCAGTAATTTTTACATCAATCATTCGGTTTTTGCGACTGCGTATGTCAAAACACAACCGACCACGACAGATGGACTGTTAGATGCCTTCAAACAAAACCGGTGTGCTGGCGATGTCAGTTGAATCGACGGTAATCCGTGAAATGAGATCCACCACTGTAGCCATTTGTGCCTCATACACAAATGATTTCAAGTGACCCAAGTGAAGAAATCCATGACATTGAGATCCAGTGAGCGGGGAGGTAAGGCAACAACAACTCCACCGCATCCAACTCTTCTCCCAAAATATATAGCATGATGTAATTACGCACCAGCATTGAAAAAAAGTGCTGGTGCCCCACCGTCCGTGAATCACACGTTCTGGTGAGAAGTTGCCACTACTCCCTGCAGCAACTCGGAGAGATGTTGAAATTTGCTTACGAACAGATTTCTTCAACATTTTACCATGGGACTTCAAATTCATTAATTCGTTTGTTCCTTCGTCCCTCACCCGGATCATCGTCCTCTAAACGACTGCTGTTATTCGAGTTTCTTGGACTAAACGTGGTTTACATGTTCTGTGTTGGTTTGTCGCCTCTGTCCTGCCTATTACCATCAATGTGAACTTGTTGGTCAAATTCGACAATACCCGGTATGCAATATACATAGATTTTCATAGAAAGACAGTATCATTGAGTTGCAAATAAATCAGTGTAAAATTTGTAACAACACACAAATCTATATGTTTTCTTGTGTCGATTAATTTTATTGCTCGTTTTCAAAAAAATGTGTGTTAAAAATGTGTTAAAAATGTGTTAAAAATGTGTGTGTGCGCTCTAAAGTAAGTAAAATAGGTGATTTCATTTGGCATTAAAAACAAGAGTTTTGAAATAATTGTGAAATAATAAGCATTGTAATGAGATATTGGATTTACCTCCAGTTATAATTATTTGTTCAATCACCATTTCGACAATTTAATGTAATTTTCTTATAATATAAATAAATCTAAATCTTCTTTAATAAAGAATCTAATATTTTTTTTCAAAAATTACACGAAGTTTTCTTTTTTTTTCGTCTTCACACGTAAATATTTTTTTAGTAAAAAATGCTTTTAAATGTTCAGATATACTGTGTAATATTCATAAAAATATTTGTAGAATTTAAATTCATTTTTGAAATTATTCTTTTTTTTAATATATAATGCACAGAATGTGCATTGCACTGACATACCTACAAAATATATAACGTTATTTCTTAGAAAGAATGCCTTTAGTAGCTTTATGGCATTTTGACGTTTTTATTTTATTTATCTATTGACAAGAAAAGCTGTTTCAGCAATAAATGCGTCTCAATGCAGACATTCCTTTCAAAATGTCACAAAAATAATGTTTCAGATCTAAAAGTATGTTTCGGAAATCCTATTTCAAATCTCCTTTAGTGATATAAGGCATAATTCTTTGCTTCCACAGCAATATTTTCCTTTGTTCTTAACATGATTTTCAGCTGTTCCATAAAAACTCAATATTTTGATTTGTATCGTAACTTAAATTTTTTTTTATATAAATAAACCATTTTAAGCTTTAAAAGAGGAAAAAGAATCATTTGGAAATATCACACATTCATATGAAAACTTGGAAAATTATGTTTATCATAAAGCAAAATTACATGAAAATTCAAAATATTCTAAGGTCTTTTAACACACTGTGAAAAAGGCATAGAATTTTTATCCGTATTTATTGATTAAATTTTATTTGAGACATGGAAGCATCGCCTATTGTGAAACTCATAATGATCCAAGCTCCAACAAATTCATTTAGATAATTGGATTGGTTTCTCGAATTTAAGTAAAGGTAAATACACAATACTGAAATGGGCCATACTTTGTTAAAAGTTTAACAATGTGCTTAGGATAAAGATTGATTTTAATAGAGATCCTATGACCAGGTGTTAGAAATATACGTAAGTATTCTATTGAGCCGTATACCACTTGATGGAATGATTCTATAAAAACTCTCCCAATTTTTTTTCAAGAAATATATTTTTTTAAATTTTTACGACGAAAAGGAAAGTAATACGCATATGGAATCAAGCTGAAGCTGATTGTTTAAGAAGAAGCTGTAAGTTTAGAACAGTAATGAGTTACGAATTTTTGGCATTTGGATAGTTTATTTTTAATTAAATTTAGATAGGAAGTATGATTTATTAGTCAAACTATGGAGAAGAGATAATAAGGGAAAACTCTCTCTCTCTGTCGTTACAAATACGAATGCGTGGATGTGGCTGATATTACGTAACAAAATATTACGATCAATACTGTTTTCTTTTTAATGTTTTAAAAATGAATGTTTTTGCTTTGATTTCAAATCTTGTTTTATAGGATAAATGTTCTATAAGTAAGTCAAAGGAAAATATACCTGCTTAAATACTAAAATCATCGTTAAGTATGGTGCTCTATAGTTATTTCAGGAAATAAATGTGATGTAAGCAAATGAATACACAGTTTAATTAATTGTTGAATGTTTACTACCCCACACCTCTGTGACACAGGCAATTATTCAATCAAATGTAACAGTGTTCGACATTTTGAGAATATTACTTGTTTTGATATCACATAAATATGGTGATGCTATTTAAATGAGTTTATAATTTATCCATTATCTGTGTGGTTGTTGTAACGTTCTTCCCAGAGGGAAGGAATGGAAGTTGCCAGAGCCTGAAACAGGTTGGCTACTTACATGATAGATGGCGACACCATATCCTAGGAAAATCAGTTCTTCTCAGAAATTTCTCAGCATGGCTCCTTCGATCAAATTAATTGCTGCTTGAATATTGATTTTAGTTTTACAATGGAAGCAGGAAACGGTGTAGAGTACATTTCATCCTTTACAAAACTCCCAAACACTAAGATCCAGCGTGAAAGATCTGATGATTGTGATGGTTACCATATAGCGCCTCCACGAATAATTCAACCGAGAACCTGAGCATTGAAGTAAGATGTGACGTTGTTGTGGCAATTATAAAATGCATCATCCTGTTGAAAAATCTAAACTGCTTTCCTTTTATTTATCTTTGATCTTTTTTGTGAGGAATATCTGTAGCATGTTCAAGTAAATAATTCTTGAAACCGTCTTTTCAGCGTAGAAAAAACGGGGGATTTGTTAATTTCATTTAATATTTCGGAATTTCATAACTTAAAAAAATTGATCAACTAGTTTGTAGACATTGCACGTCTATATATTGTTGTAGTCTCACTCGAACCCGGTACTCACAAACAATGATTTCACGTTTAGGTCAAGATGGAATAACTCATTCGCTACTCTAATTCATTGACTTCCACACTTTTCATTACGAATATATATAATATAGGACTTATTATACACCTTAAAATATACTATTGTTATATGCTTGCAATACTCAGCAATATGGGAAACTCGCAACAGACCGCATACCTTCTTTCACTGTGTCTCACTCCCGAATGTGTGGGTGTAAACTCCACTACACCCTTACGTACATTTTCTTTCATAGCGCACTCTACAGTTGGGCTCTAACAATAACTATATAAATACATATACACCTACACACACATATGCGTGAGTGAAACACAGAGAGAGAAAATGTGCATTTTGAAAGATATACATAACATATAAAATTTTAAACATTATCTATGAAAAGCTTTAAAAATTATACGCGAAGTTAAACAGATTGTGTTATCTGCAAGTTTATTATTTTCTCTAACATTATCGTAAAGAAATGTCAATGCTTTCAGAATTTAGCTAGTATATATTTGTAATATTTTCCAAGCATAACTTTTCTTATTTATTGCAATAGGATAAAAATATATTTATACAGCGATAAAATGCTTAAATTATTTTTTAAATACTCTAAAGCAATGGAATGCTGCAAGAGTTTTAAAAATTTCAAAGGTATTTATCACGAATTCAATGATTTCAGTTTTATACGAAAAATACAGTAATGAACATGGTATGCCCCTCGGCAAAGTCAGAAGAATGAAAGAATTCTTTACGGTCGCATGCTTTGATTTTCTTTTACGATTCTCTATGTCATCGTGCAGAATTTGAACTTTCCTTTGTTATATCTTATTTGGATATAAGATCATAAAATGAGTCTTTCTTTGTTTCTGTAAAATTCTGGAAATTGACTGATAGAACAAAGGATTTATCCCATGGATTGGGAATTTTGGAGCAGAAACTCTAAGGTGTAGTTTAAAGAAAAGAAAATATACTTTTTTTATATCACTCGGGGAGCTTTTTCATTTTGGAAGAAAACTCCCAATAGATACTAAGAGGGCTCACATAGCGAAGAAAATATTCCTTTTTTCCAGGAGGAAGATTTGTTAGGTGGCAAAATTTATATAAAGAATCTTCTCAATAACTGCAGCAATTCTTTTTGCAATTGAATAATATCGGTGTTAATGATATTGACTTTAAGGTAACTAAATCTTAATGTTATTGGTTAATTGTATGTATTAAGTAATAGAGCCATCCAATAAATTTTCCCTCATAGGAATCAAGTTTTTCTCACAGTTCGTTTCTTATTTCTAAAGTATATAAAATAATAAATTTCGAGAATGCTTACTTGTTTATTACGGCGTTATCAAACGACTAAAGTACACGTTCTTTAATGTCCAATAAGTGTTCCAAATTTTAACGCTGTTTTTTTTTTTTTTAATTTCCGTGGTAACACTTTACAAAACATTTGCATCAAGTGATTGGTAATATTTTTCTAATTGTAAAAGTATATAATGAGTTCAATATAATTTTTAAATATTGAATATATTATATATTAAAGATTATTGTAATGTACTAAAATTATATTTCATTATGTCAAAATCTGTAATTTGAAGAAATTTTGTAATTATTCTAATACTGAAATAATTATTGAAAATGCAATCTTATGTTCGAAACCATAGAGTTTATAGAGAACAGTTGCACATTTTTAGGTTTAATTATTGATGCATAGTTTTTTTTCTCACTTCCAGTTATAAAAAAAAACATTTTGTATCTTCTATTGAACTATTTTGTTCCCTGGTAAAAGTTCTACATAATTTGTTTTTTTCTGAAAATTTGCATTTTATAAAATTTATTTTACTCTCAACACTTTAATATTATCTGAATAGACCAGGATTTGTGTATGAATCACATAATTTCATTTGGTCTATAAACCTAAATTTACTTAAATAGATGCAAAATCTCGTATTCTTCCTATTTTCTTAGTTTCTTAAAGTTCTTTCCAAATCCTATTAATAATGATGATGATAATAATACTACTAATAATAGCCAAAATAACACAACCTTTTCTTACTCTACTTTACACGAAAAGAAATATGTAAACAATTTGTTTACTTCAATGGAAGTTTTACTATTTGTATGCTATTCTTTTATCACTTGTGTAATTGTTTTGGGATTTATGTGGAATATTAAGACGTAACGTAATATTCCTTCAAAAATAATTAAATCATTTCCTGAAGTAAATAGAGCTCACTTTTATCATAACACTGTAACCAGTAGTCATATATTGACGTTTATACGCCATAGCTGGTAAAGGCAACAGACAGAATATTTTTACGGTTTCCCTCTGCTAGAGAAGCGAAAATCACAGTGTGAGCGAATGGATTGGCTGCTTGAGATGTAGTGTGCATGAACACCCAGAAATAGCTTTAAATGTAAACTCGCTTGTATATATATATATATATGTATAAATCGTGGAACTGTATATCATTAAGTAGATAAGTTTATTCCTCTTAACTTTCGATTAAAAGTTATGCGATTCGTTTACGAGTGCCACCATCTTTCACATAGGTGTTCGTACACGGCATATTGGAGAGGGGAAGGCACACATATGCTGTCAAAGCTTATTAAAGTAATTTTATTATGCTTAAAAGCCGCCATGGTAGTTAAATCATAGAAGCGAAAGGAAAAGCATTCCATTTCGGAAAAACGTACATATCCGTCCGGGGCACTTTACCTACTCATTGATAGAGAAGGATACGCCGCCGGAAGTTCAGGGAGTTTTTAATCTCTTTAGGAAGATTTTCTCTCTTTTAGGGAGACTTTAGTGTCTTTAGAAGAGAGTTCATGTGTACAAATAATAAATTAATTTAACGCAGAGATGGATCATGTATGCTTATGAAGGATTTCTAATTCATGACAACATTGCATTCTAGTGAACATTTTTAAGTGCAAATAAATATATACTGCAACTTCTTTTGAAATAAGCTTATTCAGGTGATGATACTCTGTTTATTTCATCTTTCATCCTCTTAACTATAATTCTTGTGAATAATTCTTTGTAAAAAAATAATAATGCAGTATATGCCATGAACATTATGTTAACCAAAAATAATATATTTAGTTTATTTTTGCTTCTGTCTTTTAAAAATTCTAGAATTTTTTAAATTAAAATCCTTAAGATTGCTAATGTAGGATTGAAAAATTTATGCTGATCTATATACATAACATAATCGAATTCGGAATTATTGAGAGACAAAGCTGCACATTAGAAGCTATTAAGCTGTACGGCCTACTAATTCAATTTCCTTTCTTTTCTTCATTATAAAGCAATTAAAAGGTATCCATAGTATTTGAATTTCATCACACTTGGTTGTTTATAAGTATTTTATGTTCATGACGGCATAATCTCCCTCAAAACACATCGGGTACAGCAAAATTAATCAAAATTTTGCTTCTAATTTTGACCTTTGATAATTCTCGTCATATATGCAGCTCTGAAGAAACTGGCACGCAATCTGATAATCACTTCTATGTAAAACGTCTAAAAAATACATAAATTTTCAGGCCTACATGACATAAATTTATTGCCTCACATATGTTATGGTTAATTTTTTCGCAGGAAAAACAACAAAATTGTTCTTAAGCGAGTCTAACTAAATCCATTAAATTCGAACATTAAGCGTTGGGTTGATTGATTGTTTATTAACATCGGCCGCTTAAGTAACTCGAGCTATTTGAGACAAAACTTGTAATTTTGAATCAAGGTCAAGTGACGCATGAATCATAAATACTCACCAAAATAATAAACATAAGTAACTCATGAAATAATAGACGTTTATCAAGTCTTGACAGATTCTTCATTTCTAGAGCATTTAAGTAAATATTATTTAGATGAGATTATTGATATTTTTTTGATTTAAAATAAAGTAAATTTTGTTATTTTACAAATCTACCGTGAAATCCAGCGTATAACGCGCACCACCGTATAATGCGCACCTATAATTTCAAGCTGATTTTTTAATTTGTAGGTACATTCGCCGTATAATACGCATATCCTTTTTTACGAAAAGTACCTGAAATATACGTGCGCAATACCCTTATGTTTCGAAGTCATTTATTCGAGGTATTATTCCAAGCTTTAGAAAAAAACAGTATATTTTTAGATATACAACTCTTTAATCTCATAAGGAATGGCATGTTTTTAAATACACAGTATTTTAAAACATAAAGAAGTCAATTTTTTTTCTATTCTCATCTTTTTTTATCTTTAATCTCTCATTCTTATGCCCGACATATAACGCGCATCCGTAAAATTCGATCCTATTTTTTGTGTTAAAAGTGCGCGGTATATCCCGGATTTTACGGTAATACGTAACTTATTTTGTAAGTAGTTCATTACTTCTGTTCTTTGTAAAAGTATTTAAGAGCTAACTGCACTTTCATTATCTCAGACATCACTAACATCATATTTAACATTATTGCACTAGTAGTTGATTGTACGTGCCATATTGTTTCAGCATTAATTTCATTTAAAGCACTTTAATCAGTATTTTCTTTTGTGTTTTGTGAAATCTAAAGAGTATTCGTACATCTAAATTTAAAAAAAAATACGTGTTTAGGAACGTAGATAGAAATGAGAAACTTTTTTTTTTCAAAAATAAAAGAAGACTGCATATATTTTGATTCCTTCACATATGAAGTTCTGATTATCTGAATGTTATGAATATTTGTTCATTTCTTATTATTCTTTAACTCATTATATAGGCTAACTATGAATATATTATTCAATAATGCATAAAACTTGAGGGGATGCTGCTTTGGAAACGTTTTCATCTGTGCTCAACATGCCAGAAATGGACCGAAAAACATTTGCCAAATGCATGCACAACTTATCCGTGAAAAACAAAGTGGTGAAGAAAAAAATGCTCGAAATGTCACGTCAAACTTCTAGAGAAGCTCACGTAGAAGTTGATGCTTCTCTAAAAAATCCAGAAATAATTGATGTGAGTGTGTCATGTGACGGTACTTGGCAAAAGCGAGGACATACATCTAACCTAGGATTAGGAATAATCATCGATATCCTTAGTGGACATGTCCTTGACTTTGAAGTATTGTCGAAATACTGTCAGAATTGTGTAGTTGCTGTTCGAGATATGGGAGTCGATAGTGCGGAGTTTCACATATGGCAAAAATGACATGGGGATGAGTGTGACAAAAATTTCGATGGAACTTCTGGAGCCATGGAGATGCACGCTGCACTAATTATGTGGAGGCGGTCAATTAGTGATTGCCAAATGAGATTCGTTTCCATGCTGAGTGATGGTGACTCAAAATCTTTTCAATTTTTGTCAGACAATAAAATATATGGTTCTGATATAAAAATCGAAAAGGAAGAGTGCATGAATCATATTGCAAAGAGGCTAGACACATCGTTACGTAACAAAGTGAAAGAATGGAAGGTGAAAAAAGTGACTCTTGGTGGGCGTAAGCAGGGAAGCCTTACAGATAAAAACATCACAAAGTTGTAAAATTACTATAGAAAGGCAATAAAAGATAATGTCCCTGATACCTATAAAATGAAAACTGCTATATATGCCAGCCTGATGCATTGCTCGTCATCTGACAAAAAGCCTATGCATGGTAAGTGTCCCGAAGGGAAATCATCATGGTGTTTCTATAAAAGAGCTATAGCCAAAGGTGAAACCCCAGGGTCACACAGTTCCATGAGAACTTACTTGTCGCCGCAAGTAGTGGAGAAAATTATGCCTGTTTATCAACGTTTAGCTTCAGACACCATTCTTGAAAGATGCGTAGCAGACAAGACGCAAAATTCGAATGAAAGTCTGCATAGCTGCATTTGGCGAAAATGCCCAAAAGAGGTATTCGTCTCCAAAAGGAGGCTGGAAATAGCAGTAACGGATGCCATCGAAAAGCAGAGTTTAGGCTATGTGAAATCTCTTGAAGCGAAAGAGGACCCATGCCTAAATGACAATTTTTCTTTGACTATTGCAGAAAGACAAGATAAACGACGCATTTCTCAGAATATTTCTACGAAACAAAAGAAAAGGAAAAGAAATGCCACGAATACAAATGCAGCCAATAGTGCCAGTACTTTTTAAATTTTTTCTATCAGACTTAGCAAACAGTTTTCTTGTTATGTGTAATTTGATTTGTTATTTTTTTGAATTTTTGTAATTTAATTGTATTGAAATACTTTATTTTTACTCATTGTGATTAATGAAATATATAATATATTATCTGGTTGATAAAATAATAATGAAATATATTCTGTTAATTTAGTTAAGATTTTATTGGAATGTGTTCTTGCTTACTTCAATTTTTATCACTATATATATTACATGTCAATGTGACTGTTACAATAAATATTGCAGAATCTTATACATATCTTCTATGTTTACCTTATCTTTATGATATTAGTGTTTTTCAAATTTATATGAATGTTTTTAATTGTTTTTAAAAAAACTAAGTTTTTCCTTTAGAATAAAAATAGCTGTTTTTCTAAAAATGAAAGCTTGCTCGAAAACAGTGAATTTTTGTAATTTAATTCTTTTGAAATACTTTATTTTTACTCATTATGATTAATGAAATATATAATATACTATCTGGTTGAGATAAAACAATGAAATACATTCTGCTAATTTACTTCAGATATTATAAGAAAGTTCTAACTAACTTCAATTTTTATCACTGTATATACCACGTGTCAATGTGACTGTTACAATAAATATTGCAGAACCTTATGTACATATATTTTGCATCTATCTTATATTTGTATGATATTAGTGTTTTTCAATTTCAAATTCATATATATATCCTTATTTTTTTTTAAAAAAAATAAGTTAATTTCCTTTAAAATAAAAAAAAGCTGAAGAAAGCTCAGAATGAAAAATTTGCCTCGAAACCAAAACTCAAAATGTATTATGCGTTGCAATTTTTGTCGAATTATAACAAAACTTTCCAAAAGTATTCATCTAATGTATATTTATAAATTCTTGGATGCATTGTAGTAATAGTGGTAGGGTGAAAGAAGAAATTAAAGTTTTTTATGTAGGAAATCATTAAAATTCTTGAAATTCTTATATAAAAATTTGCGTTTACCCATATTTTGTAAATTATCATATAAAACATTACATTGTATACATACATTTATAAAGAATTGCTTAAAGAAGTTAAATCAGGTAAAAATATGAAATTTAAAAAAAAATCAAAACGCATGGAACGTTTTGAAATTTTCGTTAATTTTTTTAAAATTTTAAATTTCTTAAAAACTAATTATTTTTTTCTCACCAAATTTATTAAATGGTTTTAGTTCTAAGTTACATACAGCCAGTAAAAATTTGGAGCATGTTTGTAAAAAAAATATATTTTTTTTTACTGTTCACTGTAGCCTTAAGGAATAAACAAAATATTAAGCGTAAAATAATATACGGATATTTATTATAGCTTTGTTTTCGATTTAAATCTGAGGAAAAATTATTTACATGTTTTGCTAAGTTAATTACATTTTCAATGGTAAAATATATAAATAAATCAATGTGATTCGGTAAAATTATGATACATTTATTATTATTATTATTTATTTTTTACATAACTAAGATAATCACGAGTACTTCCAGTGAAATTGCGACTCTTATTTCGCTTTTCCTTTGATTTCTTAAATAATGATTTACTGCTGAGACGAACATCGTAATTTAAATGGTATAGCATTCTAAAGATTTAAAAAAAAATATTTGCAAGATTTTAAATTAAACTATTTATAAAAATGTGAATACAAAAAAAACAACATATTAATCTGCATGAGTTTATCAATTTAAAAAAAAGAAAGTAATTTATATGGGAATAATTATAAATTCTTATAACTGGGAAATAATAGGAATCAGATCTGGTAGATAAGGTTGTCTGTGAACCAGGAATTACGAAATTAGAATATGGTGCACTATCATCAAAGGAAACAGCCGGATGCAAAAATGATAGAGTCGTTATACGTTTTTTATTCAGTTCTTTATGTATATGGGAGATATCAGTGATGGCCGTCATAAAAAAAATTAATTTTCAATTAACTTCTTGGTTTACTTATGCATTACTATTTACAAGTCATTTAAATGAATGAACTTTATGTCTTAATTGTCCAGTCATTTTGCTCATGGACACAAGGGATCATCGTCTTTATCGTCGTACCATGGCGTCGTCTAATTTCGAGTATCTAAAAACTGGCAGGCTCTCAAAACTCTGTGAGAGTCAGCTGATATGCGCAACAGACATGTTCATAGCAGAACAAATGTCTGTCTTGTTGCTTCGCAACAGCTTCCGACACCATATATATATATATAAACTGTATTTACTCCCATCGATTCACCCCAAATTCCAAAAAAAATTTTGAGAAAAAAATGTTGTCATAGATTCTAAGTCGCACCCCTAATTCTCTACACGATTTTGAGATATTTTTTTAAAAAAAAATGCGTAAAATGATCATCAATAACGGATATTTAAAGAATTTGGTTTAAAAAAAATTTAATGATGAATATTAAAAAGTTAATAATTTATTTCTTTTTTACCAGTGTTAAAACCTTTTATAAACCTATAATTACTTTAACCATCAATGTCATGTTTTAAAAATGATTCGGCACTCTCATTGTCACAGCTGACTTCGGAATTGGGGCCGGCGTCACCATTTTCACACATGATATCGCCTTCAGTGCCATCCAATGCATTTGTTATGCACAGCACTTTTTTAAAAGAATGTGCTGTAGAATAATGTAAAATAATTATTTAAGTCTGTTGAACATTTTTAAGTTAAATTTATGTCATTTTGTTTTTGCCTTCGCTGCATATTTGTTTCATCCTTGTGAAATTTTCAATAGTTACTGCTCTGTTGCAGGTTTTCCTGCAAATAAAATTTCCTCCCTTTCCATTCTTGCGTTATAGTGAACTCGCCTTGATGTTATTGCCGCTATCCTTGATGTTTAGGTGACTAAAAGAAAGAGTATACAAAAAAATTTCCTAAATAGGAGCAGATAATGTTTACGATAGACTGCATACTAAAGAGAAAATTTAGAATGGGATAAGTCATTTGTTCAAGTGGCCAAAAATTAACGGTTACATTTTTTTTCCTTTTGAAAGGGTATAGACACTCAATCTCCTCCGTCCAACAAATGTTTTGCCTTTGATTCGAAGCCACACAAAAATAGTGTGGCTTCTATATATATATATATATATTTATATATAGTTATATATATATAGTTATATATATATATATAGTTATATATATATAGTTATATATATAGTTATATATATATATATATATATATATATATTTATATATATATATATATATATATAATTATATATGCATAGTTTTATGAAAAAAACCTATTCGAAATAGTAAGGATTAAAAATTCTTAGATGAATTATTGTTTATTATTATAAATTTACATATTTCCTAGTAATAGTTACCTCCATATTCTAATGTTAGATAAAATTACATATTATTATTTAATTCATATATACTCTAGTGTCACTAAAAATATGGTATATATTTAATTTGTAATTCTCTTTTTAATTTTTATTTCTATTATTTTTATATTTTTGTTAAGTGCTATATTTCAGTCATTCACAAGCCTTGAATCTGCATTAGGGTCCAGAGTCTGGCAATAACTTTTTTATTGCACTCAGATTTAGCGCGGACTCTGTATTTTTAAGTGCAATTTTTAGGTAAGTTACCTCTATCTTGAAATGCATTTAGACATTCCTATACATTACGTTCAAAACGTTTTTGTTCAGTATTATTTTTATATGAAGGGGGAAGGTTGGCTGGCCAAAAAACTTGTTCTCAGACCCACTTTTATATAAATTATTATATATATTAGCTGTCCTAAGTCAGCAATGTTTATAATTATTCAGCATGCATTTTTTAATTTTTAATCTCGGTTGCTCATGTGTCCTTCAATGCGTGATTTCCCTACTGTCTATGTGTTTTTCGAATGTGATTGATTGATTTTTATCCCTTGTTTGTAGAGAATTAACTTATATATATATATATGTATATATATATATATATATATATATATATATATATATATATATATATATATATTATAAACTAATTTATAACTAATTTTTCAGATATTTAAATAATAGTTCAACAAACGCAGCAGAAATCTCAAAATATGTAGAATATCAAATTCATGCATAGTAAACTTTTAATAATTACACCCTATTAATTCGAATAAATTCATAGAAACATAAATTTTGTGTCAAGCAATATATACACACAAATATTCTGCTGCGTTACAATTTCCCGCTTGTTTGAGGGAGAATGTGCAAGAAGAATTGATTCTACAAGCTCTTGCAATTGAATGCGACAGTTTTGTGAAAGGTTCTTGAAACAGAAAGCACCAGACATCGTCACCCTTGTCATCAGAATTTGAATCTTAATGCCTTTGTGATGGTTGCATTTGAATATTATCACGGCTCTCTGTAAACTTTGGCGCCATAATTTGACTAGTCTCCAAGCTGTGTTAACGAGATTTAAATAGATTTAAATCAATAGTTATGGTAATAAATTCAGCGAGTATATGCCTGGCTGGAAATGTATTTTAATACTGTGTAATATTCTATACTTGAAAAAGGAGTACCGTCTGTATGTAGAAGTGAATGGTGAATAAAGATTTTTAGTGGTGAAAAAAATGTCTTAAAACTTAATTA
Source organism: Trichonephila clavipes (assembly GCA_019973935.1). Classification (NCBI taxonomy): domain Eukaryota; kingdom Metazoa; phylum Arthropoda; class Arachnida; order Araneae; family Nephilidae; genus Trichonephila; species Trichonephila clavipes. The sequence goes on along the minus strand of BMAU01000700.1, from coordinate 287,019 downwards.
TTTTATAATCATCTTTCGGAATAGAATGTTTTCAAGGACATATAAGTATATTAAATTATTTATAACAATACTCACTGAAGTTAGCAATATAAGCTATTTGAGGTAACCATGTGAGTTGTAAATATTATGGAAAATTCTTAAAGATAAATAGTTTATAAATCATGAGGAAAATGAGACTCTTAGAAATCTGTTTCATTGATACATATATAGGGTGCCGCCAAAATACCCCCCGCCAAATTCCGTATAGTCACATTCCTCTTTAAGAGTAGGTAAAATGATGCCCAGAAAACTTGTACCACTCACAGTTTAGGAGAAAAACAAAGCATGGTCTCACAGCCGGTGAAAAAAAATAGTAATGAACACATCAAAAACGTGTTTACAAATATTTATCAAGGCCGATGTTTAAAGTGTGCGCGAGTATATCGAGGCATGCTTGAACGTGCAGTAGAACATGTACGGTGGACTGCCCCTGATGTTTTAAAAGGCTGGAAAAACCGGGAGAAGAAAAAAGGAAAGGATAACGAGAAAAAGAAAAAAAAGGAGCTCTTAAAGACGAGGGCTGGTCGTTTTAGGAAGCGGAGAGGAGAATCCCGGAGTTTTTTGTTCCGTGATGCTGACCAGGAATCCAAAACGCGAATAAGAAAAAACGTCTTGCGGACTGGACCGAGACAAGCTGTGGAGAGAGCGACCTCAAAAAGGGGCTACCATACTGGCTAGGCACGGAGACTTTCAACTTCATAAACTAACTTAAATCGATTATCCTATTGGAAGAAAAAATTAAAAGTATTTTTTTTTTACTCCCACAACCTTGCTGTGATGTATTATTTTCACGCTACCATCTGACGATGTTACAATGGGTGTATTATAACTGTTTAAGTAAATTAATCTGTTTTAGAAATATTAAACTAAAACATTAACAATATTAAAAATATCATATTGTTACAAATTAGTTCTAACAACTCTGGAAGATTTAAAAGGATTAAAATACATGTTTATATAATTTTAAATACTTTCTCAGATTTTAAAATTAAGATTACATTTTCTGTAATGTCATTTAATCCGAATATTTTTTAAATTGTCTGTTTTTGGTATAAATTCACAAAAATGATGCATCCAAATTATAATGCCGAAGGTGAAATTTCAGTGCGAAATATTAAGGAAATGGTATAAAATAATTTTGCTTAAATTTTACAAACATTATCTTTACCTTGTAATTTTATTTTTTAAAGGGATTAACTATTTCTGTGTTCTATTTAATTATATAAAAATAGTTATCGAAGTCAGAGTAGAGTTTATTTGTTACAAAGCTATGTTTGAAAGAAATATTTCAAAATAATTTAGAATTCAATGATTTCATTCAGCAAGAATTTCTATTACTAATAAATCTACAAATCATCGCTTTCCTTTCATATTGGAAATGATTGACATATAGAAACGAAATTTTTTTTCAGTCTAGAAAATTTAATTTCTTTTATATGCTATGGATCGTTGCGAATATATTGATGTGCATTATATTGTATGTGTTATTTTTACTAACTGTATGATAAGTTTTCATTTTGATTCAATGTTGTTCACCTATTTAAATTGATCTTGGGTCGTACTCATGAAAATTTCATTTTGAAAATGCAAATAACTTTCTACGAAACTAAAATGTGTTATATTCAATATTAGTACATTTGCTCCACACACACAATATTCGAATCCTCTATCCCAATTTCGTAAAATACAAATTAAACGCAAAACTTCTTTTCGATGTTGAAATCCTATATCATACTTATATGCTATGAGAAGAATTTTCTAGAAGTTTCTCTCTAATTATTTACCTCCAAATAACCATTCTTAACTATTAGAATTCTTTATGGTGCGTCTGTTTTGTCAAAAAATATATCAATTTGCCAAAGGGATTCATCACTAAGACCACTCTCATCATTTTCATAATTAAAATAGTTTTAGATAGCTCTTTACCTAAAGAAATCTTTCCGGCCTCTGTGTACACGCACGCACTCATTCTGAATAGCAAAAAAGTAACATAAACCCTCTAATAACGAGGTGGATTCATGCTTAATTAATGCCAATCTTAATATCAGTCAGGATGGATATGTTATGCATAAACATAGAAATAATAAATTAATCCTTAGTACTGAATAAAATTTACTTACTAGTTTTAATGTTTAAACAAATACATTTTAAAGATTCTTTCAAGTATTACATTTTGGAGTACTAATTATATTACATCTTTTGAATATTTAGAACAATATTTTACTGCAAATTGAGCTTGAATCTGAGCTTAAATTGAATCGATTATGTTCATTAAAATTAAGTGGAAATTTTAAGACAGATCTTTGTTATTTAATTATGTTCATAGCTCTTTTGTTAATGCAGCACTGTTAAAAAGTTATTGATACCCAGCTGAACAAATCTTCCAACTTTTTGAAGTTTCGGGAAGTGTTACATGTTAGTATCAAGGTTAAAAATATTCCAAATGTTCTAAATATTGAGGCCGATCTCAAAACAGGGAACTAGTAACTAATTGATAGCTTTCATTCTCATACATTCTCAAAACAGCTTTGTCAAAAAGGAGAAACACTGCAAAAATCGTATTTAGATTTTGCACCGTGCTGTTTCAAAACAATATGAACAAATGTTTGGGGGTATATTGAAATGATTTTTTATTAACTTCAGTATATATCATTTTGAAAAAGCTCATAATATGCATTTAAATAAATTAAATAAGTTTATTTACTTAGGTGAACATAATTAATTTCATTAGTTCATATTCTTTGTATTAAAAAATTATGTACTATTTTATTATGCATATACAAACATTCACTATATTTTTCGCGCTCTGTTTAATTTTCAATTAATGCATTCCTAAAAATTTTATAATAAATGCAATAAACATTCAACATCATTATGCAATGTGAAAAATATTTACTATTTATATGGCATAAAATTGCAATAAATCCTCATTTCTGATTGAATAAATAATGATGTATTACACAAAAAACCTTCTGTTTATTATTGCCTACTTAACTATTTAACACCTATTTAAGTGCCTGTATGAACGGGACTTCTGTTTTCAGTATATATATAGATAGATAGATAGATATAAATGACTGTAATTTATAATGTAACTTTTATTTAATATCCTTGTGAGTGAATGGATGTTATATATTACATAAGAAAATTAATATTTTTATCCGGTATTTCTAAATGTCGCATTTTGGTGCATAATTTTTAAATATAATTTTAAAACTTATCTCTAATACTTCTGTAAATGCGTCTATAATTATAATAAAATTCTCAATTCTATTATTTAAAAAAAACAGTAATTAAGATTTTCTTTTTAAATTTTCTAAGAAGTACAGTTTCCGGAAAAATAACTTTGTATGTATTGAGCGTGAAAAAAATCGATTCTAAGATTTCAGTTGGAGGACACTCCCGCATTGACCTCTAACACGAGAATTGGTACAACTATGATTTCAGTATGTCTTTTGTCAATGTCGAAAAAGTAGGTGGTCCGTAAGGATTTAAACAGCCTTTTTTTATCTTCTCGATTGTAGAGAAGTTTTCTAGAGCTAGATTGAGACCACCCATCGTTAAAATTTATTGAGGAGAAAGGTCGAACAAGTAAAAGTTTTTTTCCTCTGCTCTAAGAAAATTTTCAAATAAATGTGTTTAGAATACTTTTTTTTTCTCATTTCAAGAAATATCGCTTCAAAATAACTATGTGGAATTATAAACAATAGAAAACAAGTTTTTCTTTCTGCGTAGGAATTTCCATATTCTTTAAAAATTCGCAGGTTATACTGATTCAGAAATTTCTTTTATATTCGTTGAATGAAGAATAAAAAGAGTATTCATAGCATATATGAATTTCTGAACAGGTTCTTATCCGGTTTTAGTATGCTCATATTTTGGGGGAAATATTTTATAAGTTCTTCTCTACATATTTTTATATATAACGGAAAATTTAAAATGTATAAATTTTGTTCAGTATTCTATAAATAAGGTTCGAGAGGCAGTTTTTTGCAAACCTTTTGCATGAGTTTTCTTATTTATGAAAAAATCGTTAACATTTCACAAATAATTGGTATTTTGTGAACTATTGAAGATTTATAAACTACTTTTAGATCCCGGTATTTAAAGCTAATTTCTGTTTGAAAAAGATTTAATTGAAAGTGTTCCGGAATCTTCATGTATACACCAAAGTACTATCCACTCTTATTTTTTTTCTTATACCAGATTTCATGTAGCTTTTAAGAGTATACTTTTATTGAGGAAGAAAATAAGAAAATTGAAAATTATATTTAAATGATATTTACAAATAGAATTTTGAACTAGTCACATCAAAACTATGTTGTGAAAATGACTAAAAGGACATATATAAAAAAATTGCATCCATTGAGTTTACTCTTACTTTTATTTCGTCGTAGTTCTCATATTCTATTCTATGGATACTGGCGTTTTCAGGGTATATCGGTTTTTGTTTGTCTGTTTGTTTGTTTCTCATACTTCTCCATAATATATTCTTCTAACTCTTCCTCTCTTTAGATGAATAAGTTAAGTCTACTTCATGTCTTTTACGTCTTTGGAAGCAATCTAATATATTATGCACTATCGTTTATGCTGTTGCATTTCCTTGCAAGTAAACAAATGGATTTCATGCTTTTTACGAGTTCATTTTTGATTCTGGAAATAAATCACTAAGACATTTCTTCATTAAACTCCACATATTGTCCATGAAGTTTGAGCTGGGTGAGCGTACCTGATAAAAAAAGTAGCTTGATTTCATTGTTCTTAAGTCAATTAGTAGCCAACATTTTTCAAGATGGAGAATGTTGATTTACGATAAAGTCATCCTCAAAGAACCTCTTCTAATGATACAACCATTAAGTGATCCAGTATCTATTTCATAGCTCACTTTCCTATCAAAATATGTACAGCTGTTTGAAAAATTAACCATTCCTAGCCTCCAAATCAGGAAAGTGGTATTAAGTCCTTATGAACGTTGCAGACACTGTATAGCTATAGATACATAATCCATGCTCATATATGCTGATGATAGTGGGAAATACAAAACATTTATTCTTTCCTAAAAAGTATATTATTCCAGTCCTGACAGCCCATTGCAATATCCTCTGTCACCACGGTAACACGATTCTTTATTTGCATTTAGATAAGTAGCGAGTAAATAAGCATGCATTAGATGTCCGTGATCTAAAATCAAGTTCTTTGAGTAGCCGCATTGCAGTAGATGTATAAGGTATTGTATCCTATCTTTGTAATGAAATCTCAGGCTTTTGAAGGGGTTTAGTATTCTTTCTTGTCTTAGAGTGATTATTCTTTTCAAACCATTATTCGCATGATTGTTATTATTTATTTTATTCTTTAAGAAATTGAGAATTTTCATCAAAGTTCCATGAGAATTATTTTTTTTCTGGTAATCGTTTGTTGACTAAGTCCTTCATGGCATCGAGCAAAAATTGCAGACTCTGTAGAATTTTTTTGAGACTTATTTTTAAATCTTAATTGTATAAAGCCAACTTTCAAACAAGCCTTTATATTCGTACTATATACATTTTATCATCAGTGTTGCACAATTATATAATTTAATAAATATTCTGTTAATTTGATTCTCCTCTGGAAATACTTTAGCCTTTTGAAAATATACATACACACACACACACACACACACACACACACACACACACACACACACACACACACACACACACACACACACACACACACACACACACACACACACACACACACACATATATATATATATATATATATATATATATATATAAATAAAATCTCAATATAATGTTTTATAAATATTTATTATTTTTTTAGACACGTGTAAAGTATTTTGCATACGTAAGCTTATTGTGAGCATTTAAATTTCAGTTTTGGCTTCATCATTTATTTCTACAGATATCACACATTTTATAATATATTGATAATAAATACACAATTCGAGGAATAAGATTGAAGAATTCCCGCATTCTCTCAGGTAGGGAATAACGATGGGGAAAATATCAAGGATTTTATAATCTCTTGGTAAAATGATAGAAAATAGTTTATATTTTACGTAATTGGGAAGATGATTTTAGGAAAAAACTTCGTACTAAGTAGCCGTTGAATAATGCACTTTTATTCTATTAAAATATTATTTATAGGAACCGTGAAAAAAACAGGTCAAACTACTTCGTTTAATATTTTTAACGAGGAAATGGTGTTCAGAAAATTGTAATCGTAGTTTAGATTTAAAGAAATAAGATTAATTGAATTTAAATTAATATAAACATAAATTGTTTATACTAACTGCTAAACAACGTAATTGTTAAACGCAAACACTTTTATACACTTAACTATACAAGTTTCGTCTTTAAACTTATCTAAAGTGGTATAAAACATTAACATTTCCCTGAGAAAACTGCACACCCTTATGTCGTCTCTAGACACTACCACATATTTAGGTCTTTTATCACGTCTTACAAAGAGACACGCAACTTTATACCAAATTCTTAACGAAAAAGAAAAGAGAGAGAACGGAACAAACGCACGAAACGAATTTAATTTGAGTCAACATAAGCCTAATTTATAGTTCAATTGATGCAAGGGTTTCTGCCTTGCCTGGAAAATGGGAAAGTTCTGTTTCCTCTGTAGTTCTTGCAAAATTCATTAACTTTGTGTTTGTCAAAGTAATAGTGGTTCTTGCGAAAATGCTGAAATATGGATATGTGTAATTTCGCTTGTTTCATAATGTTGGAGGATAACTGTATGATTTTATTGGAAGTTTAGATAAATATAAAATAGCAATTACATAGATTTGCGTTGCATTAAAAAAGCATTTTATATTTAGAAACAACTTATGAGTATGATATGTGTGTGCTATCGTATATATATATATATATATATATATATATATATTATTATATATATATATATATATATATATATATATATATTATTGAGTATAATTCCCTTTTTATGAATATTATATTGGACAGATATACAAAAAATATTATTTTCTTCTATAACAACATCCATTTCTTAATTTTTTTTTAAAATATGACGTTGGTTTGTCATGTATTCCTAATTCTCCGTGTGTGATGGATGGAATTTGGTTTTTAAATTTTATATCTGTGAGGTAAAAAAAAAGTGATCTGGCTTTTTTACAATACATCAATTTCTCAATTAAGGGGATGATGCATGATGAAAATCGTATTTTATTGATTTTTTTGCAGACTGTATGTATGAGGCCCCAAAATTATAATAAAATACACCAGGTATTCCATAATATCGTATGAAAGTGACATGACTGAAGAATGTAAATTTTTGCAAAGAAAGAACTTACTCCCCCCGCAATTTGATAGAATTGAAATTCTAGATACAAATTCCTTTGTACTTGTACTTAAGTGAATAAATTTCCAAGGTCATTAAATTGTAACTTCGGTCATAGCGCACAATTCATCAGCGCAACTAGCATAGTGTGAACAAAAACAACGATTTATTTTTTTGTTGTAGAAAAGAGTGAAGTTAAACGTATCAATAAAACACCAATCTTTTAACTCTTCTCAATAACACCATAATAAAAACAGTAAAATGATAAATTACGAACATTTTAAAATGCAACATTTATTCCATTCGACAAAATACACCAGCGGTGGTATTCTTCTATTCCCTTAGTGAATCACTCAAGCTACTGCAGCCTTCTAAAAAATCTGATTATGATTAAAATTTTCCTGGTTTTAAAATACAATTTTTGGGGGAAATTTCAATTTTTTCTGGAAAGCAGGTCGGAATAGCATAATATATATAATAGAGTTAAAAGCATAGTAATCCTAAGTAAAAGTATACTTTTCAGAAAAAAACAACCTATTTTAAAAGCTATATTTATTGACTTTCTCTTTTTTTAGAATTTAATTTTTATCTTATTGACATACTTTTAAAAAATATGCTTCAATTATTTAAAGTTATATTTAATTATAGTTTAATAAACTAATTTAAATAAACATACATTGAAATTAAAAATGTTATATTAATTCTTGGTGAGAATGTTATAGTACACTAATTTTAACAAAATATGCATTTGGTAAACAATTATTTTTTTTAAAAAAAATTGTTTTTCAATGAAACAGTTACAGAAGTAATAAACGATTAAATTTTAGAGTATTTGAAAAATATATATTTATACATGTATTTATCGGCTATTTTAAAATAATCAACATGAAATATATTTTATTTGATTAAATATTAAAAAAAGATTAACACAGTATATTGTTTTTTATTTAAAATGAAATGATTCTCATAATTTTAATTTATTAGAAAATTCATTAGAACAGCTTAACTTAAAAAAGGTTGCTTTCGAAAAAACAAAATATAAGGTTGAAATAAACTATTGTCTGTGAATAACAATAATTAATTTTTGATGGAAATGAAACCTTTGCTATATATGTTATTACAATTTGACTAGAAAATTCTTGAGAAAAAATATTATTAAGGACATTGCATTTTTTTTAGAGGCAGATATATTTTCAAGAATGATTGTATACAAAACAGAAATAATCACACAAATACTTTTTAAAGAAATGTCATGGCTTAAAATAATCAAAAAGTTGATTTTTATTTCCTTAAAAATATGGTCTGTCCCATTTCTCCACTTCAGAAGCATGTATAATATGAAACATCAAATAAAACTTATAAACTTTTTTAAAACATAAAATTGAAATTGAAATATCAATCAGATTGTTAAAATTTTATTTAAAAACTTCATTTAGACATTCATAAAACATAAAATTAAAATAATATTAAGTAAAATAGTCGTAATTTTGCGTAATGAAAGTAAAATGATTGCTTAAATTATTAAAGAATCGTAATGTTATTTTACTTAAAAGAGGGCTCTAGTTCACTCTCCAGCAGTATTTGATACGGAATTTTACATCTCAATTAGTCTCAAGTTTATTTGGAAAATCTTTTAAATACTACTACAGAAGATCTAAAGAATACTTATATACCTATGCTTTTTTTGGACAAGTTTCTAAACACCCCACTTTCAAAGTTGTTGGGAGGAAAAATCGAAAAGTGGAAATTTCTTCTTTTTACCACAATTCCAGGAAAAGTCTTTGGTACAAAAAGGATTCATTTTATGCAGTAGAAATTGTAGCATGAAAGCAGCAATGTGTTCTGTGGAAAAAAGGAGAAATATATATATTTTTTTCTTTCGGTCACTGGACCCAGACTTTCTTTCTTTAAAAATAAATGCCTATACAAATAAATGCTAGTAAAGGCATAAAAGAAGAAAAATGTAAAAGTTTTCATTTTGTATTACAACCTAGTTGAATTTCAGCTAAATTATCAAATTCTTCCTTTAATATTTGCCTTTTTTTACATGAGATTCTTAAACATTAGGTTAAATTTTAAAGAGTAGCTTTTTTGTAAGAACTATATATTCTTTTAAAACATAGCATTATTTTTTAAACGTTTTAATTCACAAAACAACACGCGTCTTATGCATTTAACTTAGCAATTTTAACATTCATATTCACGCAGTTCAGATAAATATTTGTTCTTAGCGTGTTTTTATCCCTGGAATGAACAACATTAGCAGTAGTTGTTAGGACCCACATGCATAAATGGCATAAGTAGTCATTTTTATTTACGATGCTTTACAAATATTGCTGTAGATATTATTTCAGTCCACTTTACATAGTACAGTGGTCTTCAAATTTTGTCGACTCACTTACACATTGAAACATTAAAGTGTTTCCGGGAGACCCCATCTAAAAGGAAGACAATTAGAATAATATTTCCTTTTACAGTGCTTCTCAAAGTTTCAATATTCGCGACCCAATATTAAATCATAATTTTTATCGCCCCCTCTCATACAATAGCTATGTATTGAATTCAATAACTGTTTATTCTGGTGCTAAAATATGATTTTAACCTCTTAAGTGACACCAGCGTATATAAACGTCTTCCTCAGCCACAGCGTTAATTTCCTCTGACGTGTATATATGTCATTTCGTAGTAAGATCTTTTTCGTGCACTGTTATTCTTAAAATTTTACCGAAGACTTTGGGTTGCAATAAAAGAACCTTGGCAATATGTTTGCGAAGGATTTAATTATTTAAGATTATTTGCCTCTCTTTATTCTTTCTCCCCACCTCCATATGCGTTTATACGGGAAACAGTTTTCGTTGGAATGCAAATCGCGTAACTTTTAATCGACAGTTAATGTATTTATTATTAACCGTACAAATTATCAAATTAAGTGTTAACTTTTGTATGTAATTTTATATATCACAAGCCCATGGGGTTCACCAGTAATTATCAAATTATCCAACTTCTTCTTAACTTTGTATTGTTAAATTAATTATAAAGTACATTGTTTAGTACTGATACATTTATAAGTGGGATATATCAGTGTAAATGTGTATTTTATTTATTATTTTGTCAGAATGTATTTTGTTTGTTTATTTTCAGTAAATTAATAATTTTTTTTCAGGAATCTTTCCTTTTCGGCTTTTCAATATGCTCGCACTCCTTTGTAGAGTTGTCACGCCCCTCAAGGGGGTTGTGCCCCATAGTTTGAGAAACGCTGATGTAACAATATTTAAAGTAGATCAATATGTTATGGTACTTTAAGTGAAGATAATTAAAAAAAGTACTGTATTATTCTTAGTAAATATTTTTAATATTATATTAATGGAATTTACTAATTAATTTTTTTTCTACAAGCTCCCTATACCTTTACATGGTATTTAATAATTAAGATATGTTTGAATTTCTTTACACAAACTACTGAAGTCTATGTATAGGTATATTGAAGTTATCTTAATCCTCATTTCACATTCTACGGTAATTTGCTTCTACATTTTGTTTTTGTTCTAATTCCCGCTAAATTTTATGCCGAAAATGTGTTACATCTAAAATTTGTAAATGTTTACTTGAAAAAAATATCATCCACCAATGTTATAATATGCACTATATAGGCACTATAGGAAAAGTAGATTTTTTATAAAAAAAGTACCGGAATCACCAAAAAAATGCATTCTGAGAAAATTGCAAATCTATGGTTTGTAAAATAATATTTTTAATGCAATACAAAGCCACATCATAGTTAACTAGATTATTCTGAATCATTTTCTAGTTTTTAAATTGTAAATTTTAAATTCTAGATTATTTAGAAGTCTTTTTAATTTCACTTTCAATTCTTCATCAACATCGGTTATCAACGATTCACAACATCTTTAATTTAAAATACCAAAGTTTTATATCTGTAAGTTTTATTAGTTCTATTTCACGTAGAATACCATCATTACAGAGTATTACAGCATTCCTCTCACAAACTTTTATTTTTATAATAACACTAATAGAAAATGTCTTGGATGAATTTAAAGATATGATTTGATGCCTAGTTTAAATGGAACTCTATTTTTAAAAATTATAATAAAAGAAACTTCTATTGTATCCATACATCTGAGAATATTTATTTCAAAGTTAAAAAAAAACAGACACAAATAATTATTCATAAGTATTCAAAAGATTAAAATGTTATGAAAAAAGAAATGTCTATCTTACAAGCTGTGTAATTAATTAAGGATAATCCTCACGATTCACTTTGTACTATTTGTACCGGAAAATTATGTGTTTTTTTTTACAGTAAATTCGAATAAGTAAATGTCGTACAAGTTTTTCTTTTAAATCAATGATGTAATCACCCTCGTTGGCAACAAGCTTTTGCCATCTAGTGTACAAATTTTCAATGCCGCATCGATAAAAGTCGATTGATGTTTCAGTAAAATATCTGAAAATGCATTTTTCATATCATCCAAATTTTGAAAATTTTCATTTGGTAAGAAGTGTTGCGTCGAACGGAATACATGGAAATCCGTTGGCGCAGAGTCAGGCGAATATGTTGGGTGAGACAATACCTCCCACCCCAATCCATTAAATTTCTCCAGCGTTTTTCTTGCGCAGTGCAGTCTTGCATTATCGTGTTGCAAATTAACACCTTTTCTATTGATAATCACTGGATAGTTTTCAATTAATGATTGATTTAGTCGATTTAAGGTATCCGACTAGGTTGAAAAAGTGTTTTTTGACAAAAAGGTCGAATTTTTTTTTATGATTGTAAAATCAAGCCCTAGCCTTTAAGATTCCAAAACAGTCTTTATTTTAATTTTACGTAAATTAGAACTCTAATTATAGCAATTTAAATAAGTCATAGTAGTTGAAAACGAAACCGGAAGTAATGTAATCTGGACCGGAAGTGAGCGAAATATGCAGTATTTAATTATTATTTCCCTAAAATGAAGTTTCAAAAACCAAATTTTAATTATCTGCTTACTAAGCCACAGTTTGCTAATAATTATTTCAAATAATTTTGTTGCAAACGATTGGCAACGGCATTTTGAGACTATCGCTATTCCGTGTTTGTTTACATTCGACGTTAGATTTACCACGCCTATTTTAAGGTAACAGAACACCTTCGAAGAAAATTTTTTGAATTAACCTGAATTTTGCCTGTACATGCATATTGTATGACCTTATGGGTCTCTAAAATTAGAAAAATACCCAAGAAAAGTTTTGTTAGTGTACATTTTTAGAGTCAAAGGGGTATTTTATAAAAAAATAAGCAAAAATAAGACTTTACGCAAAACATGATAACTGAAAATAAAATAAATATATTGACATTTTTTGTAAATTGAATAATATAACATACAACCTTATCTAGGGAATATACTCTTATTTTGGTAATATAACTATTACGTGGGAAGTTATTGTGTTTCGAGCTTCTATACGTTGACATTTTCTTTAAAAGCTATTGTAGTTTTCATTTTATTGCTATATAAAAAAATTTCTACTCAACACAAAATCTTAAGAATGGTCTATTACCTATATAAGTATTTAAAAAACATACATATAAAATTTTTACTTCATTCAAGCATAACTTTTTGAGATATTGTGTTTTGCGGTAAGAAAAAATGTAAAAAAACTCATTTTGAGAAAACGACAAAAATAACATTAAACTATTCTGATTATAAGAAAAACACTTAATTTCTTATTAAAATGCACCAGATTTATAATTCTCCCCATCTTTGACTTCTAAAACACTAATTTTTTTCGTTTTAAGTGCTCTTATAATTTTCCTGTTTTTCTTTGTTTTGGGGTCTGCATTATGAATTGATTCACGGATTCTGCATTTATCTAAATGTTTATATCCCCGTAAGGTAAACACCCCAGGGTTTTCTATATACATTTTATTAAAAACTTTTAGACACCCATTTAATCCATTATTGAAGTGTATAATAGCATTATACGACCCAAATTTAATTGTTTTGAGCGAAACAAAAACTTCCTTCGGTACTTTTTGCCGAACTATTCCATTAAAACACTCGTTGGCATTTTGCGTGCGTCCATGCAAGCACTTACTTAATATCTGTTTGTCGCATAGTTCTAAATATACTGGTTTAATTTTATTTAAAACATCATTTGATATACCAGCATATTTTGTGGAACATTGTGTTTCATTTGCCATCCCCCGCTGAAAATAACACCAGCTTTCTTTCCCTATTGGGCATTGACCATGCATCGGTTTCTTATTACTTGATGCACAGTGATATAACGCAGCAATTACATTTTGCTGCATGGCATTTAAGTTACCGACATTGCTGCGAACAGCAATTCCGTAATATTTTTGAAGTATGTCAATAAAATTATCAGTTAATTTGCCTTTACCAGACAGTCCTTTAGTTTTAGTTTTCACAGACGCGAACCCACTCTCTTTTGTACATGGCCAATGCACTCAAACTTGGTCACACTGTTTAATCCATAAGTGTCTTTTACACTCATGAAAGCTTTTGAATCGCCATCCCCATAATATTGAGTGTAATGCAGTCTGCGGTTTTTTTCAGATCGAAGAAATATTCGGGAAGTCCCCACAATTTCCATTTTTGATGAAGAGCCTGGGAAATTAGACTGACATATGTGGTCGGCTTTTGACGACTCATGTTCAAAGTTTCTTGGCATAGTCTGAAGTCTCTTACATGTTGGACAGTAGGACGACATAACTTCTATGTCTAACACCTTACCAGTATCAACTGATATTGCAGCAACACAGCCATTCATAGATGTATAGCCTCTTCGCTGTCATGTGCCATCCACCGATATGCCACATTTTACAATATCGGATGAGAGATTTTGTTTTTTCTCCACAATTTCAGTAGCATCTTTTATCATGCATTCCTCAGCTACTTCCTGAACCACTTTTAAAAGCTTTGCTTCCTGATTTTTGTAAGCAGTTTTGGTTAGTCGAGGCAAATTTAACGTTGAGCATAATTTAAATGCCCCAGCAAAACCTTTACCTATCTGCCTCATACCATATACTAGCTTGGTATATATGACAGGTGCATTTACAACTTTTTTTGATGAAGCAAATGCAAAAAAGTCACAACACTTACATTTTAGTGTAAAATGGGAGCACAATCCATATCTGGAATCCTCGAATAGTTCTACTTTTTCAGCAAAACATTTTTGGGCAGCAAAGTTTGAGCAAAAGCTTCCACAATAAGTTCAAGGCCAACGATTCTGTTACCAAATACAGGACCAGGCAATTATTTCTTCTGCAGTTGACAAACTCTCATTTCCCAACAGCTGACAGTACATTCAGGAACTGCTGAAGTGCTATTATTTTTCGAATTGTTTGTGAATTTATTACCATAAAATTGTCGCTTGCGCTTTTTAGCAATACTTTTAACTATTTTTAAGTTAAAATAAAACAATCAAATAAACTTTTTTACGCTGTCAATTCTTTCAGCGTGAAAATCAAACGCATATGTAAACAATGTCAAAACAACAAACTTGATGCCAGGTTTTACACATAAAAAAGGAAAACTGTATTTCCAAATACATTTATATTTATTCTTAAATGTTCTATTTTAATTTCTGACTAAATATTTGTATATTAATTATAATATTTCATGTCATATACTATGAAAGAGAAACGTAAACAAACAACTCGGCCACTTCCGGTTAGCAGAAACTATTTCGGGTCCGAGAAATTTATGATTAAGTAATATTGAAAAAACTGTAACTCGGCTTCTAATTAAGATAGAAACAAAATTTAAACAGATTTACAAAGATAGAAGATTGAACTTTAATATAAGACCAAAAACGAAAAATCGATATTTTGACCCAAAATTGAGTTTTAGAGGTGTTCTGTCACCTTAATTCTTTTTTTCTCTATTTTGCTTTATTTTTAGAATTTAAATTATTTCAATTTAATCTTTAATTTATTTTACCTGAAATCATGGGTAAATGTCGCTCATATCGTCCCCGTAAAAGAAAGTTTCAAGGAAACCAAAATAAAAGAGCTTCAACACACAGCTTCATCTAATGAAATTATGACCGCCAGTTCACTGAAGCTGCAGCAATGTAATGAGGTAAGTAATGAGGTAAGTAACATTTCAGAACATTTAACTGGAAACAGATTGATTGATCTGGAAATTTTAATTGGTATTTTTTCCTTATTGTGTTGCCCAACAAAAATGTGTACAGCAGGAAGCCTTTATCTTGTAGAAGATTCAAGGTTTGGATTATCTCAAACTTTTCTTTGCACTGCAAAAATTGCAGTTTCATATCGGCATTTTTTTGTACTTCTAAAAAGTTAGACAAAATGAATGAACTCAATACTCGCTTTGTTTATGGATTAAGATTGATTGGTAGAGGTGTTTCAGCAGGAAGAAAACTTTGTGCTGTTTTGAATCTACCTCCCTTTCTCTCAAAGCTTGCATTCTGCCAACAAGAAAAAAAACTCATCAGTGCTGCTATTTCCATTGGAGAAAAAATAATGAATGACGCAGCAAAAGGTATTAGGCAATTAAAAAAAATCTATTCATGGTATTGTGTAAATTGTGGTGTTTCGGTGGATGGTACCTGGCAGCGTCGTGGTTTTTCTTCGCTAAATAGTTGTGTTAGTGCAATATCTGTTGATACTGGGAATATTATTGACTTTGAAACTTTATCTCAGTTTTGTAGAAAATGTAATTCAAAGACGAAACAACAAAATGTGAAATTGCAGTGTAATCATCATAAAGGATCTTCCTCCAGCATGGAACCGGTTGGGGCTTATCGTATTTTTGAGAGGTCGGAAGATCATAGAATGTTACGATACACTGACTATTATGGGGATGGGGATTCCAAAGCTTTTGATGCCGTGAAGGACATTTATGGGAAAAATTCTGCTACGAAGCTAGAATGTATAGGGCATATTCAAAAAAGAGTTGGAACAAGGCTTCGAAAATTGAAAAGCAGAAATAAAGGACTCGGGGGGAAAGGTAAATTAACTGATGGTTTAATTAATAAGTTACAAAATTACTATGGGATTGCTATTCGAAGCAATATTGGGAATTTGGAAAAAATGCAGTCTGCTGTTATTGCTGCCTTTTTTCATTGTTGCTCATCAAAACATCAGCCAAAACATGGACAGTGCCCTGTCGGAGATGAAAGTTGGTGTAAATTTCAACGGGCTAAAGCTTCAAATATTGTGTACCAGGATAAATCTTTGGGTCTGCCACAAAATATTGTTAATACGATAAAGCCTGTTTATATGGATTTGTGTGACAGAAATCTTTTAAAAAAATGTTTACATGGAAAAACTCAGAATCCGAACGAAAGTTTTAATGCAATTTTGTGGCAGATATTACCAAAAGAAGTTTTCGTTGAGCATCAAACATTGCGTTTAGGAGCATATATTGCTGTTGTGCAGTTTAATAATGGCTTTCAGGGATTAATATCCATATTAAATGAAATGGGTATTGTTTCGGGGTATTATACTATACGGGTACAAAAAATCTTCGATAATGAGCGTATTGCAGACTCAAAACGTCACTCACTGCCAACAGCAAAAACCTGCAGAAGAAAACTTAGGGCCATTCGAAAAAAAAGAAACATAAAAATTGAGGAAGAAGAAGGAATTACCTATAAAACTGGAGAATTTTAAGTTGTTTTTTTAATATTTACTTTATATAACTTATAAGTATATTTTTTAAATGTGTTTTTTGAAAAATGATATTTTCACGATAATTTTTGCACGAAAACTGGGATATCTCCAGAACAATTATATAAAATTTAATGAAATTTGCAACACTTATGTTATAAGCCCTTGAGAGTGTAGCAAACCGCAGTTTTTAAGATATTTACAATTGATAACATTTTATAGTCCTTTTTAGCATAGAATAAAGAGTAATTTTGACGAAAAATCATTAACGTGAAGTTCGAATGCTTATTAAATATTTATTTTTGAAAATATTTTTTAACCTGCGGTTTGCGACACTTCAGGTGGATAAATAAATGTATCAATGCAATTAAAATTACATTATGTCCAATATATATATATTTTACGCTGTTTTTCCTGAAATTGAAATTTTTTTAAAAATTTTATTAAAATATTTTTTTTTTCAGAAACAGAGGTGATGCATGGTATTTATTTCATAATTATAACTCTTTAGGCCTATTTATGTTCTTTAAAATAATAAAATTCTTCTGATAATCAATTTTGAAAAAATTAGTCTTCGAACCTAGTCGGGTGTTTTAATTGTTCACAGTTTCTACAGGTTTAAGCACTTCGAAATGGACGATTCCATGAATATGCCACCGAATACACAAAAACGCTTTTTTGGATGTAAACCTGGCTTAGCAGTCCTTCGCGGCGGTTCATTTCAAAAGAGTCACTGTCTTTTGCGTTTTGGATTATCATACAGGACCCATTTTTCATCTGCAGTGATCAAGCGATCAAAAAACGGTTCTGTATTGTACCGCTGAAGCAATAAGTTGCATGTCGTAGATCGGTTAGCTCTGTTTTCTTTCAACAGATTATGTGGAACCCAAATACCTACTATGTTTGTTTTATCAATGTGTTGCAAAAGCTCTTGGATGGTCGACCGAGGTTGGTTATAAGAGCATTTAACAGTTCTTCTATTGTCAGACACGGATTTGCTTTCAATTGTACCCTTAATAACGTCATTGTCTAAAGTTGTTGGTCTTCCTGATCGATGTGAGTCGGAAAGATAGAAATTACCGGATCTGAACTTAGAAAACCACCTTTGGTATTTATGAACATCTATAAAGCACTTCGGTAAACATCGCAAATGTTTTTGGTAGCAACTCTTGCATTACTACCCTTGTGAAACTCCAAAATCATGCAATGGCGTATATGAATCTCCTCTGGTATTTGGCTAGCCATTTCACTAAAAATGGGGAAAGGAAATTTAAAGTTTAGGTTTTTACAAGTAAACAAGATACTTTAACTTTGAATTGTCTCTGGCATGACTTTCAACTACGCAATGAACTCATAAACTGTAAAGCTACATTGACATGCCAAAAACGATAGTACTTTTCGGTCAACTTAATATATCCACTTGATTTATAATTTAATAATTACACAACGAGAGAGTATTTATAAAAGCAAAAAATGGACATAATTAATATTTCAAAACACAAACATTTAATTTAAAATTTCATAATTATCCATTTAAATATTTCCTAAGTTTTACACAAAAAAATGTAAAATTTTGATTGAGTTTGAAAACATAATACAGGAAAATTACAGTCTTTGTATAGAAAAAATAGTATTTTATAATTCATTCTATATACAAAACGGATTTTGAAGGAAATGTACTTGAATCACATAGTTACATGATATTTGTTTATAACTTTAATCAATTTTCTAGTGTTCTATTTATCGTGTCCTCATAAATAATGCCTCTATGGATGCATCAAAGCTCCCTTTATTTTTTAAATGTAAAATTAAAAAAATGCAAAATTTGAAGACGTTTCACCTCCCAGTTACCTTAAAAATTTCTTAAATGAAGAAATAAATTTAATAATAAATCCATGTCTGTGAGGTTTCGTTAAGTTTTTCTATCTTTCTATAATTTTTTTTATATTTTTTTCCCTTAAATATTGGTATATACGATAAAGAAATCATTTACATCTTTTACTGTGTTGTAGTAACATGGTTAAATAACTCAGATTTACGAATAAAAGGCTTTTCAAATCAAAGCGTCTTATTGTGGCCCTAAAACGTTCATGCTAGTAACGATATGATTTCTTACGCTACCCAGAACGTCACATCAACGCTTTTGGACAGCGAACAATTCGAAACGATAATCGTCGCTTGGGGAAATTTCTCCCAGTTAAAGCAATTTTGAAATGATCGACATTTACAACACTGCAATTCGACTTAACAATTAACACACGTGAGGAAAAATTGACATACGGTGGCACGAACGTAGATTTAAATATTTGTCAATGATCATATTGGCAATTTGTGATCCCGTCATATGCCGAAAAGGTAATACTGGCGAATTCGTTGTTATGGCCCGTCCATCAAATAATCGCCTTATCTATCCACTCTTGTGAATCTTAAGTAGACAATTTTGACGTTGTAATTAAGAAAGTCAGTGTTTCTGAAACTATGGGGCAAACTCCACTAGAAGTGGGGTGATATCCCTACGTGCAGGGCACAAACATAGCGCAAAGTAGAAAATAAAAAATCTTTTTAAAGAACTATTAGTCTACTGAGAGGAAGCAAAACAAAATACTTTATGAACGATGAAAAAAAAGCAACATAATACTTATCATATTACTTCAAGCTGACTTAAAATATTTATTACTTAAAAGCAACGTAAGCAAAACTTAATACTTATGTTAATAATTTGTATGGTTTAAAATTAAGGCCGTGCATTGTAGCTTTAGCATGAAATCACATTATTATTGCATTCAATGCATTGTTTGTTGTATGAACTGGGGGTGCGGTGAAAATTATGGTTAAAAGTTGGGTCACCAATATTGAAAGATTGAGAAGCACTGGAGGAAGCCATTTACATTCTCCAGCATTATTTCACTGCCACACACTGCTTCAATCAATTTTTTTTTTGATTTACTCATCCAACTTCTTTCAGTCAGAATGCACGACATCTTTTTAACTACAGCGTGCCTACAATAAATAGAATTTCTTCAGGTAGGTATTTCTACACGAGGAAACATCCCAACCCATATACTATATACCTTGATCGTCAATATAATCTTACTAATATAGAGCTCAGTATAAACCTAAAAAAATTATTGATTTTTTATAAAAACAGGGATAATTAGGATTTATTCAACAGTTTTAATGATATTAATGGTTGCACCATACAACCCTAAAGAAATGTTTCGAGCTTTGTGGATAAAGGAGAAAAAAGCGACTAATGAACAATCCTAAAGACTTTCCAATAGGGAAAAAAAACTGCTTGATCAAAAATTGATTAAATTAGTTCTTTAAGAAATTCCTTAGAAACACACAGATTCCTTTAAGTTTCTTTGACTATAAAAATAAAAAAATAATAAATATTGCATATTCCCTTTTTCTATTATTAAAAATATGTAGATACAAAAATTGATAGTGGATTTATTAGATGAGATTTGAACACTTGTGCAATACGATATTTCATGTAACCTTGAGTAAAAGTTAGTTTTTCATAAATTAACATTTAATAAAGAATAAAATGAAACATTTGGGTGGAAATATGTGCGTTATAATTCTGTCTAAATTTATTGATGTCTTTGTAAAAAGGGAAAATTGATTTTTTGAAAATATAACCAATTTTAGACGTTAAGTATTCGTTAATATAATAAAATAGCTATGCGTCTTGTAATTGCCAGACTATCTTGTCAACTTTAATTGGTTGCTGTTATCTTATGTGAAAGTTTTGACGAAGACTGGTTATCCCAAATTATTATGATAATAACAAGATACTATAATTTTGTATTTATATTTTTGAAGTTATACTTTTTTGGAGCGTTAGAGAAATAGGATGAAGGATAATTTTTATGATGGGCGCGCACACCGTCAAGGGTGCGAACATGCTTTGTCTAGAAATATACAGAACGTTACAGATCCTTGCCGCCTTCAATATTCTAAGAAAAATATTTCTCTTCATTTCCCTGAAGAGGAAACCAGGGTTTGAGCCGGAGACGTCTCGATCAGCAGTCGAATGCTCGACCACTGAGCTATATCCCCGCGTCAGTTAGCATTTGCTTTGCGTTCCATAGGATACGAAAATGCTTTGATTAAATATTATTAGAGTGGGACAGATTATTCCCGCCTTCGAAATTCTCAAAATCATTTCTCTTCACTTACATGAAGAAAGGGACACCTTGATTTGAACCAGGAAACTCTGCCGACTAGCAGTTGAATGCTCGACCACAGAGCTATACCCTCCGTGTCTGCGACCATTTGATTTGTGACGTCACTACCAGTAGAGATATATTGTCCTTCGCCTACGGAGCTGCTTTCATGCATTTGTGTTTGAACACTTTTTGTTATTTAACCAAACATAATTACAGGAAATAAAAAAATAGTAATTTAATCTTTAAAATGTGTTTCATGTACTTTAAACATAAGAGTAAATATTAGCTTACCTATTTAAATAACAATTGCAAGTATATGATCATAGATGTACACTGCTGGCCACCATAAACGCAATGCCCTGAAGGAAGCATGCAAATAACATGAAGTTTACAACATGCATTAGCGGAGGTGGGATATGTAAATGATTAGAATTTCAGGGCAGACACACATCACGCGCATCTGCGGCGCTTCCTCAAAGCGCTATTTAAGGCTTGGAGATTTCGAAGATTTCAAGTTTATCAATTGAGTTTTTCTTGTGTTGTTTTTTCAAAAAACGCGATGAGTTACCTCTCTTATAGAAAACAGTGATCAGCTTTTGATCAACTATCCGAGTTCGACAGAGAAATTATAAGTGGCATACCGAGATTGTGGATTATCTTTCAGGAAAATCGGTAGTCGTATTGGACGAAACCAGAGAACTATGTAACCGTTGGATGATGGAAGGTACGACGGACCGACGTGGTTGATCGCATCTACCTCAGTGTACCACTTCCCGTGAGGACAGGCAAATTGTGAACATGACAGTGACGGATTGCACAGTCACATTCCGAACCGTAGCACAACACATTGAGTCTGTAATGCACCATTGAGTGTCTGCGCGTACCATTCGACACCGTTTAAAGCAGAGTGGTCTGTCCGCAAGACGTCCATTGCTTGGTCTACCTTTGACTCAGAACCCCAGACGTCTCCGCCGTCAATGGCGCGATAAAAGAAGGATGTGAGCGGGAGAATGGAACGAAGTTGTCTTCACTGACAAGTCACGCATCTGTCTGCAACACGACGATGGTCAGATTCGAGTTTGGAGACACCGTGGAGAGAGGATGCTGAACAGCTGCGTTATGCACCGCCACACTGGTACTGCACCGGGTATCATGGTATTGGGCGGTAATGGATATCACTCTCACACGCCTCTAGTACGCATTACCGGTACTTTAAATAGCCAGTGTTACATTTTCGAGGTGTTGGAGCCAGTTGTCCTTCCTTACCTTCAGGGCTCGACCACAGTCATATTTTCACAGGATAATGCGTGACCACATGTGGCACGCATTGTCCAAAGTTTCTTCCGCTGTAACCAGATTGAATTGCTTTCCTGGCCGACTCGCTCTCCGGATCTTTAACCGATAGAAAACATGTGGTCCATGGTTGCTCAACGATTGACCCACATTACACTCCTATCTGCCACACCAGATCAACTTTGGCAACGTGTGGAAGTTGCTTAGTCTGCTGAACCCCAAGAACACATCCAAAGTCTCTTTGAATCAATGCAGAGACTTTTGACAGCGATGATCTCCAACAATGTCGGCTACTTTGGCTACTGATTCTGGCAGGAACCAAACTTCACAGAAGTCTATAAATTTAATCATTTGATACTTGGTCATCATATTATCTGCAAAATAAATTTTGTTGCGCTATCTCTTGTCTTTTCTGGTGTTGCATTTACGGTGGCCAGCAGTCTATTTACTACGGACGCATTGCGTTTAACATAAACACATTTATTACATTGTAGTAAATTATAAGATAAAGTTTTATACCTATATATATTTTTGAAGTTATCCTTATTTCTGAGCGTTAGGAAAAAACGATGAGGATAAATTTTTACGATGCGAGCGCACACCGTCACTAATGCGTGCGCATACCTTCACGGCACCGATGCGAGCACGCACACCGTTGTGTAATGTTTTAACATGCCACATTTTTGGTGCTATGGGCTGATATCTGGGGGATCGTAATAACTATTGTTATAAACCATATCTGTTGGGGCGCATACCCCCTCTACAGCTTTTTGGCCAATATCTCGGCACCCAAGCATCACAGTCCATTAGGACTGAACCAAGTGTTCCACTCGTCAAGACCAATCCAGTCATCTGCTTCATTCCCATTGTGTAGGCATGGGGAGGGCTTTTGCATTAAAATATGATGCTCCCTCGTTAATCCTATGAGGACTGGAAAAATTTTACCCCCTAAGCAATTGAGCTTAGAACTTGATTTTTGGAGGTTCGCTATATTTTCGTATTAGCGCGATTTTTACGTGGAATTGGCTCCCTCCCCCCTACAGGGCTTCCCCAGAAATAACTCGAATCTTATGGCACCTTGTTCGACCGCACCGGCTGGATTCGATTGTACTTCCTATGAGCATCCTAGATATATTTTTTCAGGACCATAGCCCCATTTATTTACCTATATTTAACATTTTAAAATTATTTTAAATAATAATTTTTTATAAAATCCTGCATAGTTCCGAGGAGTTTTGAGATTCGTTAATGAAACTCGGACTATATGTTCTCCTTGTTGAGCTGTTTCATCTGTTATAATTTGAGTGTAGCTAGTGGGCTTAGGGGGGCGTTATCACTAAAATTATAATCCCCATGTTTTTCCTATGGGGTTCGATCTTTTAATGACGTAACGATATTACAGAGATAGAAGGATGGAACTTTGGGATCACCTAGTACTCTGTGTATCGTTGGGATATACGTGACAATTTACGTCACAGTTGTCCCTCCCGAGAAGTTAGTTTCGTTTTCCTTTCCCGAGCTAGCACCGACCCATTTGCAACTACAGACTCCGGACCGTTTCTAATGGATTCCTCTTGTGTTTGATCACAACCAAGCCCAGTTTCGAGTGGCTGGCTGTCCTGCTTCTATTTTATTTAGTTGTTTTAAATTCTTTAATTATTTTAAAATGGCCATAACCTGGGGGCTCTTCAGGCAGATGCCTTATTTTTTTAGGAACGATTCTTCCTGCCTTGACATTCAATATGAGGTTTCAGATGTCTCTTTCGGCTCACTTCATCTCCAGATACAGTCTGATTCCCCCATGTTATTGATCCTATTGTCCCTGTGCGGGGGTGTTTAAATTTATTTAAATCGTGATATCTCAGGTTTGGCTGATCCAATTGACTGAAGGTTAGCATCGTTCAACTCTGCTCGTGACCGTCTTTTGCCCTTGACCCAGCTTGCCCTACTAAATATTTTTAGAAATATTTTAATCTTGTTATGCTAAAGAAGTATAACTTCTTACGAGCGTACATAAGTACACACACACTTTTTTTATACTGAACTTCATTTTTCAAAATATCATTTTCACTTTTAAATTTTCATTTTAAGAGTTAATTTACTCTTGTATTGATACTCTTTTTTCTTAGAATACCTACAATGTATATTTTTTTTTTATTTGTGAAATATATTTATAAATAACAGAAATAAAATGTATTTTTTAGCTTTTACTCTTAGTGTTAATAACCTTAATTAGATTTACTCTTCGAAATGAGATATTTATACTGAAAATTAATAAGTAGTCAATCACAACAGTTGATTTTCGCAGATTAAGCATAGTGTGTAAGCATAGGAATTTTGATGATTTCTAATTACTTGAAATATTTTTTCTTCAACTTGAAAAATATTAATGTTTCTTTTACAGTTTTAGAAATTATTTAATTTGCCTTAGGAATAGAGCTTAATGATACTTTTGCCTTTATAATTTGCAAAGTTATTTAGTCATATTTTTTAATTCTTGAGTTTTTAATACGCACTGTTTCAGCATTGTTGTTTTGGGTTAACACTGGAAGCAGAAATAGTATTGAAATTAACATAATACTTCATATTTTTCTGGAGCTGGTAGAAAAATGAGGTTAACAGTTTTGAAAAACTTAACGGAACCTAAACTTTATATTATAATAATAAAATAACAAATAATATATATATATATATATATATATATATATATATATATTGCATATATATATAT
Organism: Trichonephila clavipes; assembly: GCA_019973935.1. Classification (NCBI taxonomy): domain Eukaryota; kingdom Metazoa; phylum Arthropoda; class Arachnida; order Araneae; family Nephilidae; genus Trichonephila; species Trichonephila clavipes. The sequence goes on along the minus strand of BMAU01000700.1, from coordinate 261,806 downwards.
ATATATATTATATATATATATTGCATATATATATATTGCATATATATATATTGCATATATATATATTGCATATATATATAGTGTATATATATATATATATATATATATATATATATATATATATTGAGGTTATTTCTTTATTAAATTCATAAATTGAAAGACGTTCCTCATTTATAAGCATCGAAATAGTTTTATGAAGTTATGTGTAATAACTTTATTACTTTCTTAATTACTTCTCAAATCAATCAACTACTACACATAATTTATCTTGATTAACACATTTCTCTTGATTAAATACAATATAAATAACAATAACAATCAAACTACAATGTCCGCCGTGTTAACACACTCTCAAGAAACTCTATTCTGTTCTTTTACACCAGACCACGCCTGCACGTGGATCTCACCGAAATCAATTTCCTTCTGCCCAACAACAGTTTCGCACTTCCCGCCTCCCAAAACTTTAAGGACTATCTCTCTTCCCTGACCGTACTCTACAGGGTCAAAAAACCCTCTCCTCCAAAACACATGAACCCTTCCAAAATCGCGCAGATTTGCGCCAACATCCCATAATCGTCACCAAAAGTAGTCTCAGACACTACATTATATATTCATAAAATATTCAGTATTTTATCAACTAACCAATATATATATATATATATATATATATATACATTTCAATCCACACAATACGACTTTGTTTACATATTACGTTAACAAATGAATTAAAAATCTTGCAAATAATCGATTAAGGTCACTGCCTACCTTGAAAATGTCGTTTTTCAACTACATATAAGGCATTTTTTTTAAATTTCAAAATCTTATAGTTTGAACATTTTTCTTTCTCCTTTTGGGGAAATAGAAGTAAAGTTATAATGATTTTAAAATACACCACACTCTACGCAAAAAGGGCTTAAGATAAAACTTTAAATTAGTCTTTCTCAAAATTATGTTTTCGAAAGGAACTCTTTGCCAGATGCATGATATCTTAAGAACCAAACCAGATGACGTTTTGAAATTTTGTGGGAATGTTTATTTTACTATTTTTCCTAAAGTGGACTATAGGTTTTGTTATAGGATAAATATTTTTTTTTCATTTAGGGTAGTTTTTCATAAAAAAAAAAAAAATTTACTTAAATATCAAAATTTTCATATTATTTTGTATAATTGGCTGAAATATTTTTTATATTTTAATATTTCTCTTAGATTTTGGTTCATTTTGAAGAGCACCGTAATATGTGTGTATGTTGTGTATAAAGAAAATTATGATAATTGTATTAGAAATTTTTATATAGTGTTATCCGTTTTAGTAAAAATTTGGTAAAATGTCCTTGAAAACAACCAATTTTTCTAAAAATACAATATTTATTTTTTAAAAAAAATTATGTATTTACATACCTTTTTTTTATTTTTCTTCCTAAAAACACTCAATTTGTTTAAAAATTAGTTTTTTATAAAAAAAAATTGGGTCGGAAGGTAGACAGTTATCTTAAGTTAAAAAATAATCAGTCACTTAATAAAATTGGCTTCACACACACAAACTGAATTTTTGTTAAATAAAAACTGCGTGTGTGTTTTTTTAAACATTAAAATTACAATTCAAAATCCTTTTAGGACAAAAAAAATTCCGGAATTACTTCTTTAAAAGTTATAGGGAGTAAAATAAGTGTTATTTTCGTTTATTTCCAAAATTCCTGAAAATGTGACTCGACGGATTTATTTTCCGAAGTAGGAAATGGAAAAAATTTCAAAGTGTACTAGAAAAAAAAGTAAAAGTGCATTTTTCATAGGTCAGGGAGCAATGTATTCTTTTTTTTTGAAATAAATCCCGCCTGGCTGTGAAGAAAAACGAAATACCTTTACTTACGTAGTACGTGTCACAGAAGGAGGGATTTAGAGCGGAAAGCGGAAGTACAGTTTATGCGAATTTTCACCGAATGTATTTTTCTCATTTGGTATGTGCATACTTTGATGTTTTATATATAGCTATCATTTCTTTGTGAAATTTTGCTTCATTCTTAAGAATATCATACGAGTGTTTTTCACCAAAAATATATATATCAAATTTAATTGATGTGTTAATGTTTCTTGAAAAGAAAATCGGATCAGAAAACCGTTCCTTAAGTCGTTTCAGGTCTTTTTCACCTTGTTATATTTCAGAAAAGATAAAGCAGTTGTTTTCCAGATGTTTGCTATTTTAAATTATTGTTTTTTTTTACTTCTAAGTAATATATGAAGATTAAATTTACTTTAAATAGATCAAAAATTTTGCTCATTTCTTCTGGTTTTATTCAGGAAAGAAAAAATAAAAATATAAACATAAATAAAATAAAATTTAAAAAAAAAACTAAATTTTCTTGCTTTTTTGTTGGCATTTAATACACTCAAATTACTCCGAACGTTCAAAAACTACTTTTAATATTCAAACTAGTAAAATATTTATTTTTCAAGTTAAAAAATATTTTCTAAACAAAAAAAAAGGGAGAACTGAACATCTGAAGGACATCACACTTAGACATTGTTCATAAGCATATGCATTCAGTAATTATGATAATTTATTTAAGTGAAAAAGGGTTTTTTTTTTTCGCACAATAAGTTTGCCGTAATGCAGGTCGCTTTATATTGACATGACGGATACTTTATAGAATCGACTTTCACAGCTCTAAGATCATATTTCTATAAATCATTAGTGGATTGAGGTTGCAAAGAGCCAATCCATATGAAAATCCATAAAAATCTAAACCCAATTTTATGAAAAATTATCTCTTACTTCACAAACAGCTTACATAAATTTCGTATTGTACATGCCCGGAAAAATCAAGACTATCAAAATATAAAGATATCCCAATGAGGGATTGATTGAGGTGGTGATCAAAGCAAAGTAATCAATCAATGCCTATAGTTTTAATGTATACCGAATTCGACAAAAAACTAAATGACTATATACTATGTTATTTCTTTTAAAAATGTTAAAATTGCGTTGGTATTTTTTTTTGCTGTTTTCTTGTACATAACTGAGATCAATATGTGTTTCCGAAATTGTCTCCACTGAAAGGTTTTTAATGTCTTAAGATTATATAGATATAATAGAATGATGTACTATAGTATAACAGCGTTTCTCAAACTGTAGGGCGTACCCTCCTTGGGGGGAATAATAACTCTACGAGGGGGGCGTGAGCCTATTGAAAAGTCCAAAACAAAATACAGAGTGTTTTTTTTCCAGGTACAGAAGTTTAAGTTGGCATTACTTTCCAAGATGGCGACCGATTCAACAGCTGTCAAGTGATTTATTCTCAGTTTGGTTTGGCAATTCATTATGAATAGACTCACACCTGAACAACGCTTTCAAATTGTGCAATTTTATTTAAAAAAATAATGGTCGATTTTCATAAGCGAATTTTGTTTAGCGATGAAGCGCACTTCTGGTTGAATGGCTACGTCAACAAACAAAACTGCCGCATTTGGAGTGAAGCTAATCCACAATTGTATGCCGAAACACAGTTACATCCAGAAAACCAGACTGTTTGGTGCGCTTTATGAGCTGGTGGAATCCTTCTTCAAGAGTGATGAAGGCCACAACGTTACAGTCAATGGTGATCGGTATAGAGCCATGATTACTAATTTTTTCATTCCTGAATTTAACAACCATAATGTCCAGGAGCTGTGGTTCCAACAAGACGGTGCAACATTTCACACAGCTCGTGCCCCAATCGATTTATTGAAAGACACCTTTGGTGACGGCTTAATTTCACGTTTTGGACCTGTGAATTGGCCTCCAAGATCTTGTGATTTAAGACCGCTAGACTATTTTTTGTGGGGCTATGTAAAGTCATTGGTCTATGCGGATAAGCCACAAACGCTTGGCCATTTGGAAGACAACATTCGCCTTGTTTATGCCGATATACCGCCACAAATGTTGGAAAAAGTCATGGAAAATTGGACGTCCAGATTGGACTACATCCGAGCCAGCCGTGGCAGTCCGGTGCCAGAAATCATATTTAAAATGTAATGCCACAAGATTATCTTTCGAATAAAAAAAATTAATGTCAATCGAATAATACATCGTTGTTTTATTGCAATTTAAAAATCTATACCTCTAAAAAAAACACCATTTATTATTTAAAAAAAATATTACTAATGTACGGTTAGTAAGCAAAATACATTCTGACATAATAAAAAAACACATTTACACTGATATAATATACTTATAAATGTATAAAAATACTACACAATGTATTTGATAATTAATTTAACAATACCAGGTTAACAACCAGTTTAATATTTACCAGTGATTTTTCATGGTCTTGTCATATATAAAATTATATACAAAAATTAACACTTATCTTGATAATTTGCTCAGTTTATAATTAATCCCTTAACTGCTTTTTTAAAGTTACGCAATTCGCTCTCAATGCCACCAGATACAATGCCAAGGTCCGTTGATTGCTTTCCATAGCCTTCGGAATAATTTTATGGATAGCAGTGGGCAGAAACAATCGTACTTCGAAAACACGTGTATAAACATTTGGGAAAACCACACTTTGGACGAGTGAGACGTTTATATACGCCGGTGGTATTTAAAAAGTTAATGTCGGGTTGTTGTGCTTTAGAATAAAAGTATAGTATAGTTAAATTCAATAAATTGTTATTGAATGGAGGGGTTCGTGATGAAAATTTTGATTGAATATTGAAGGTTTGAGATGCGCTGTAGTACAGTATATGTTTCGTCTTATCAAAAATGTTTCTTTATCTCCCTATACCAGTGCTTCTCAATCTTTCCGCATTTTCGACCCAATTTCCAATCATAATTTTCAACGTCCCCCCCCCTCCATACGATAACAGTGTATTGAAAAAAAAATTCAACAATAATGTACTTTGATTAAAACTACAATATGAATTTAATTATAAACCATACACATTAACAAGACTAATATTAAATTGTATATATAAATTGTTTGCGACAAGCCCACATGAAATCACTAGTAATTATTAAAATTGTTCTCACCTTAGTATTTTGTAAATTAATGATCAAATACTTTGTGTACTTATATATTTATAAGTATTTTATATGATTGGAAACATGGGTATATATTTATTTTTTTACTATAAACGAATAAATATTTTGTTCTGCTTTCTTTCTTAAATTGATAATTTTTTTAAATGACCTGTTACTTTCGCTTTTCTTGCACCCCCTAGTAGGATTATCACGCCCCCTGGGGGGAAGCACATCACAGTTTGAGAAACGCTGCTATAAACAATTAGTGTTCTGCAGGTAAAATCCCGCTATCCGTAATCTAGTATTCATTTCCACAAATTTCCTAAATAAAATTGATTATCTTCTGTTGAGCTTAAAATTAATTATAGAACCAAATATATAATTCAAAATACAATAAATACATCCGTTATTCCTGTCGATCAATACTTGTTTATTTGTGAAACAGTTTCATAATATTAGCATAAATTAAATGAATGGAGAAAATATGAATGATGACAGTTTGTATTTCAAAATATTTGAATCAAGTGTTTATTATGAAAAAACAAATGTATATAATCTTTATCAGAACCATCATTAACATTATTCACTTATCTGAAATGCTTGATTTTCCTATATTGCGGAACATTTTCCATTACAAAGTCACACAGAAGATTCTACAAGTTAAAAATATTTAGACATCAGTTAAAGAACATTAATTCGTATAGTTATATTTTTACATATGTCTGTCTATTTTCATATGCATTTATGCAATTAATATCGAGTCAAAATTTATTAATTAAAAAATTAGCATAAAAATTTTAGTTCCATACCTTATTAAACTAATGTGTGTTCATGTATTCTTACGGGACTTATAGAGAAAACTTCCTATACAGAATCTTAACGAAACTTTTCCGCATATCGATACAAAAATTAATTACTTGATAAATTTATTATATTACCATCTTATTATACTTTGAATTTGGATTAGTAAAGCATGAAATAGACGTTGTTTGAATAGTGGGGAAAAAAACAGGAAAAACTGCTTATAGGGATATTGAATCTCATAATACTTTGATTAAATATTCAAAATTTGCGTGCCATACAGAAAACACATAAACTCTCTCTAGAAGTGTATAATAGGACCATCTTTGAAACAAAAACATTAATTTCTGTGGATAATTCGATATCCTAACTTTATGTATAATTGAAAAATTAAATCTTGTAACCCCGTGCCGAGAAAAGCAGAATTAGAAAAAAAAAGTGTTGCTTTTAAGGAAAATTTTAAATTTATTTTTCAGAATTTCAAAACAAAACTGTTGTTTTGTCATTTATCAAAATATTAAATTAGAAATAAATGTTAGCTAACTTATTTAAAGAGAATTGTTTTGAATCCAACTTTTCCACACGATCACAGCTCAATTTTTGAACAAAATTTTACTTCCTAACATTAAAGACAACTAAGATGCTTTCTGATTTATATTTTAAAAGGAAATAATACAAGCTTAACTGCTATAAAAATATATTTTCATAAATATGATAGATGTCCATCACAACATATTTTATTTAATTGAGCTTTTAAAATTATAACGAAGATCAAAATACAATAACTTGAAAACATTGAAATATTTCGCTATGAATATATATATATATATATATATATATATATATATATATATATATATATATATATATATATATATATATATATATATATATATATATATATACATATAGTATAATAAAAATATAAACATAGTAAATATATCCTACAAAACAAATAAGGAATAAAATAATGGAATTCATAACCGAGAAAAGCAAAACAATATATAAGTAAATATATAAAAAAAAAGTTAATTAACTTGTTACGACTTACGCGTCTTTTCTTTAACAGGCCCTTTTGGGTTCTTTGGGCCAGAATTAATGGCAACTCTTTTCCAACCAAATCCAAGAAACGAGAAGTGAAGAGATGTAAATAATATAGGATAAATATAGGATCTTAGAGTATGCAATAAGAGCAATGATAACAATGTAATGGTAGTGTAAAGGAATGTTCGACAATTAAAGTGCGTTTTGGTATTGGGTGATAATTGAAGTTCGCCGTTTAAAGATTGAAGCTCTACGTGTCGTGGATAAACATATTGGTGATCTATTGGGAGTTAAATGTACAGCTGCATACCGCTGTAGATAAAGACAAGTTTATTACAGAATAATATAATGTAGGATTGATTACTTACTATAATTATATTTGGAGATTAGGTGGTTCAATTATTGATACAGGTCTGTATTATATTGTGTGTTGCGCATTGTGTCAGCGTAGATTCTTGCATTCATTAATACGATTCTATTTGTTCAAAAAGTTTAAGTTGAATATCTTAATAAAGTCATATTAAGATAATGTTTGATTCTAGTTCTTACGTTAACCCTACACCTCTAGCTTGCGCTGATACTTCGAGAGATTTACTTCCAAGGGGAAGTACATCACAAACTGAAATGGAAAATCCTGCTTTCTAGAGATGTCACTGACTTAAGGGGGTGAAGTAAAGATAAACTTGCTTTATTGGATCCAACCTTCCCCTTCAACAGAAAGTTTCTGCACAATAGTGGAAGAAGTATTGTAGAAAAGATCAATTTTGAAAAATGACTTTAGTCTAAAAATAGCCTCTGTAAGCTTAAATTATGCAACCAAACAATTAATCTAACAGGATAACTAATACATATGCATATATATGTTTACAAGGTGGCCCTGAATTCATGGTACAAACTTTAAGGGTAGGTACATGACATTTTAACATTAACTTACTGTATAGGAATGTATAGGATCAAGTAACGTAGAGAGGCACAAACACAAATCATAAGAGACAAAAGGAAAGACAAAGTGTTTATTGAAAACTTTGTTTGGAAGTGAAATGTATACAATAACTGTTCGGCACATGAGTTATAATGTGCGGATGCAAAGCACATTGCTGTACCATCCACTGGCGGAAGGAGAAAAGAGTTTACCCAATTGGAAGCTTGTACTGGCTGAAAAAGGATGAGGTGTGAGCGATTTTCGTTTTAGCACTTTACAAATGATCTGATGACTAACATTTACGTCAGTGCTTCTCAAACTTTCTCTATTTTTGACCCAATATTCAGTCATAATTTTCATTGCTCTCCCCTTTCATACAATAACAATGTATTGAATTCAATAGCACTATTCTCTAACTCTAAGGCGAAACGACGAACACGAATTCAATCTCTCAAGTTCCACTGACGTATATAAACATCTCAATCAACCAAATCGATAATTGCCTCGGACATATATATACGTCTTTCCGAAGTACGAGCTTTTCTTTGCACTGTTCTCCATAAAATTATTCTAAAGGCTTTGGAATGCAATATAAGACCTTGACAGTGTTTGCGAAGGATTTACTTATTTCATAGGATTTTCTTATTTATTCCTTTTCTTCTTCCCCTCCCTTCTCCAATACATCACGCACGCGCACGTATGGGGGAAATGGTGGCATTGGGGGTGATTCACGCATTTTTAACTGGCAGTTAAGGTATTAATTATAAACCGTATAAATTATCAAGATAAATATTAAATTTTGTAAATAATTTTTGTGTATGAAAAGTCCGTGGAGTCGCTGGTAATTTTTAAACTTGCGCTTAACTTAGTACTGTGAAATTAATTATAAAATACATTGCGCAATACTGATACATTTATAAGTGAATTATATCAGTGTAAATGTGTATTTTATTTTTATTATATTAGAATATGTTTTGTTTGTTTACATTCCATACATAATTAATTTTCTTAAATAATCCTTTGTTTTTGACTATTCAATATGCTCGCACTCCCTTTTAGCGTTATCACGCCCCACTGTTTGAGAAGCGCTGATTTACCGGATAAGCAACAGCTCTTGTACTCTGATCAATCAGCCCCAACGTTCAAGATGCTTTCTTTCAGGCTTGAACTGCGAACAGCTCTTCTTGTCATGTATCACCAGTAGCCAGTGGCGCACACAAGTGGGGGGTCCTGGGGTCCGGACCCCCGCAAAACCCTTGATTTTTTTCCGATTGATTATAATTCTAAGTATATATGACGTAAAATTTAAATAATTACTTGCTATTAATGATTAATTTTATTAATTAATGCTAATTATTTATTCAAAAACTAGTTTTTTGCTGTGTTTTGTTACCGAAAATCAACAAAATCTAAAGGAGCATGATACAAGAATGGTGAACTTTCGACCTCGGACCCCCCTCCCTGAAAAATTCCTGTGTGAGCCACTGCCAGTAGCATATCTGGTGAGGTAGAACGAACGTGTTTCAAGAAGTTGACGATGTAACCTCAGAAAAATTCTGTCAACTAGCGTTCGTTTATCACAAAGGTTCCCAAACATTTTTGTCTCATAGACCCGTTGCCATGTTTTTCAGTTTCAGGTAGACCTCTCGTTACTTATATTGAAATTTTGCATATTTATCAACTTAAATGTCTTTTTGACAGCTGATACTACTACTTACTTTAAAAGAATTAAATTTCTAACTGTAGTGAAGTATAGCGTTTAAAACTAATGAAGCACATGTTAATGAATTAAATTAAAATTAAAATAAATCAATTTAATGCATAAAACAACTCTTACATAAAATAACTGAACAACAAACGTTTTTAATGAGAGGGATTAATCTGGTGCTTCAATGAAAAAAAAATTCAATATTTAATATCTATCTAGTTGGATTAAACACTAAATCTTCTTGGTTAGTAAGTGTCCTTTCCTCCCCCCATTCTATTTTTGTTTTTGAGATGGAAGAATTCACTGAAACTCTCTCTCACAATGAAAAGCAATTAAAAACTTTCTTACAATATTCCATAATTCACAACAAATAACATAAATGCCTTTTTAAAGCTAAAATTGCTGACATCTATTTCTAAACATTCTTTTAAGACCATTATAGCCTATTCTGATTAGCTCCTGTTGTAATATGCTTTTTTTTCAATGTGTGAAAACATGAATTCATTGTCAACTGCGGTATTACTAAAAAAAGTAATATCAAAGCTAATTTCAAAATCTAAGTAAAGGGCATTTAAAAATAGAACGTAGGTTAAAATATCCTGACAGATTGTCTGTGCAAATTGAGAAAATTCATGACGACCGTAATTTAATTCTGAAAAGAAATGCTCAAATGGTCCTTGTTTTACTAAAATTTATGCTGTCACCGAGTAGCCAAAAATTAACCTTACGAAATTTAGTAAAAAATCAGTTAAATACTAAACATGGTTTCCACTAGATTAAAAATGTTTTAAAGATTAAAGTCACAATCCGGTCTAAATAGAACCATTATTATAGACCCCCATTTACACCTCATGGACCCTCAAATTATTTTTTCGCTGCCGTGGACCCCTTGCTAGTCACCATAGACCCCTCGGGGGCTATATAAACCACTTTGGGAATCACTGGTTTATCAGAAAACTGGGAGTGATACTTTCGTTGTGCACCTCTGCCGTCACCATTTGCGCGGCAGTAAATATAATGTATGTCTGCATTTTGAAAAAGACGTAGTCTCTCATCGTAGACGTCAACACAATTGTGAATGGCGCTTTTCACTAGTATGATGCATCATGGTGAACGACCCCTAGTGGCAACGCTACCCTCCGGTACCTTTTTTTTTCTATCATTTTATTTATCCTGCTTGCACCTCACCGCGTCAATTGCGCCCATACATTCCTATGAAGTAAATGAGTGTTATAACGTCCTGTATCTAACCTTAAAGTCTGCACTATGAATTATAGATCCCCTTATATATATATATATATATATATATATATATAAATAAGTAATTAATCAAATTTAGTTGGTTAAGAAGTTATAAATGTATTTTCTCTAAACTTTTGAACTTTTATATTATTTTTACGTGAATGAATATCCGTGCATTTATATATTTGGCATTACTTATAAGTGATATCTAAAAATTTTTTAAACCATATTATAATACTATACCAAAAACGCAACGGATATTTCTTTTAAAAGTTTAAAGTCTGAATGTTTGGCAGCTGATTTTAATATCCAGTCTTATTTTAAACAGAGTAATTCAATGTACTGCCAGTCAAAAATAAATTCCTCCATTTTATGAAAGACATAAATGTATTCATGTTAACCTAATACAAAGATTTAAAATAACGTGCACAACTTTGGGCTTTAAAATTTAAGCAAAATGAAGTTTCAAGTTTATTTGTGATCCAAGTCAGAAAAATTTATAATAAAGCTTCTCTTCTAAAATGACATTTTGCAATTCATAAATATTTATGAGTGCTTCTGCAAAAAACATTCTTTTCTTTAAAAATGTATATCTTTGAAAGAGGACGAATTTCTTTGAAATGAAGGATTTAAAAGGAATTCGAAAGAGAAAACTGGAAGGGAGAAATGGACAGAGTTTCATAATGTTTCGACAACAATTTATAAAATCTTTTAAAATGTCAACATTAATTTAATAACAGAAATTTCTTAATGCTGCATAATAAGTAAAAATAACAAAACATGTCGTCTGGGTTGGGAAAAGAAATGTATTTTATATTTTTGTTTCAGGGAATAAGTTGTATTAATTCTTAAAATTATCAATACCAAATATTTATTTTAGTTCATGAAAATCGAAATAAAAGTGATAATGTAAAATTTGGTGGGGAAGATTTTTCGGAATTCCTGCCTATATGATTAAAATCTCGTAGTATAAATGTTTCTTTATTTAAATTAAGGATTATCACTCTTTTTGTGAATTATTTTGTAATTATGAACAAAAAAACATAATTTGTAAAAATCACGTCTTTGTTTTTATATAAAAGAGAAAGCGGGCTTTTTAATTTGCTAAAAAAATTCTAGCAATTTAAATTTTTCTCAGAGAAAATAGCATAAAATTAAAAAGAAACACAAACATATACTAAATAACATATCTTTTATTTATAATAATAATTTTTTGAAGAATTTTAAGGCGTTTCAACTGTACTTTTTCATTTTACAAATTTTATAACACGTACAGAGAACATTAAGCTCAATACAAAACATAACAATGGGATCTTCATTTCGAATAATATTAAGAAAAAGTATTACTATTTACGGAATTATTATTATTTTTTTTGTTAATGCCTTTTCTCAAGGAGTGAATGATCAATAGATTTCTAATCCAGTGGTCAACGACAATAAATTCTTAGGATCATATTATATCTTTGATAAGTAATTGATTATTTTTTTGTGCATCCAATCTAAAATTAACTGAATCACTGAATAAATATATTTAGTTTACAATTAAGGTATCCGACTACGCTTGGAACCGTGATTTTTTTAAAAAAAAAGCACATAAACGGATAATTTTCATGATATTTAGTGTCACTCAGATTAGAATACATGCATAAATTGTTTTAAGGATATTTTGACAAAAAATTTTTTATTTAAATATAATATTTTGGAAAAAAAATTAACTTAGAATAATCTTTTTGCCAAATGTTCTTCTTTTGTGAAAAATGGTTCTATTATAATATTATTTTACCTGTATATAGCTCAGATCTCTTTACAGAGGCTCCACTAGAATTTTTGAAAAATTTAGATTATTTTCAAAGTTACCACCAATTCAATTGATTACTGGCGTTTTTTCTTAAAATTGCTCCCCTCTATTGTCGTAAATTATGAATATAAACCCTCGTCTAAGTTATATATTTCAAAAATTCTAGAGCCTCAGAACAGAGGTCTGAGCTATATACAGGCAAAATATTATTCTAATAGAATCATTTTTGACAAACGGAGAACATTTGGAAAAAAGATTATTCTAAGTTAATTTTTTGCCAAAATAAAATTAAATAAATTTTTATAATATTATAATTTTTATTTAAATAAAATTTTGTCAAAATGTCCTCTAAACAATTTCATGTATATATTCTAGTCAAAGTGACACAAAGTATCATGAAAATTATCCATTTATGCGTTTTTGAAAATCACGGTTCCGAAAGTATTCGGATACCTTACATTTTGTCGTACTCTGGTCCAAATGTGGATTGAATTTCATCAATATTATACATATATGCTTAATCTAGACATGTAGAAAACTTCTAATTCGTATAAAATAGAAATTTTCAGTGTGTTCCGTATTAAATATTAGTGTTAAATAAGTTTGTTAGTTCATATGCATATTCCAAATTCAGTGAAAACATTTTACACGAATGCAACAGAATCCTGAAAACTCAGTCTGATGTACACTGAAGGGTTTCCCTGTTTGATAAAATGCCGGGTTATAGAGAATGTGTTTAAAAAAATAAGTACGAGTGATTCCTCAAAAAATATTTCGCTGCACTTGTGCGTATTGTTTGCTTGCGAATACATCTTAAATTAATCTGCCTTAATACCCTTGAACAAAGGAAAAGTACAAACTATGAAAACAGAATATTTACTACATGCAAATGAAAATTAATGAATACATATTATCTAGTAATTTAATTGATTAGAAATACGTCAAAAAAACACTTTATGAAGGAATAAATCTATGTATAAGGAGAATTAAGTAGCCGAGTTTGGAAAATCTGACTTTTTTTTTCTTAAAGAAATGTGTAATGTACTGTTATCTTTCGTAATGAACTCAGCATTTTGCTGCTTCAGCACAAAATTAACGAAGGAAAATAAGTCCATTACGAACTCACTTTGTTTATAATACTAAAGGGTGGTTTCGATAACTTTTAGTTCTCAAGCCGGACTAATTATCGAATGCCGAATTTTTAGTTCTCCATTGTATGAATGTTACAAAATAAATAAGTAAATCATCACATAAGTAGCATTATAGTTCAAATACACTGTATCACATAAATTATTTATTAACTTAATACTTAATGCAAATTGATTTATTAGTTACACAAAACAATTGTATGTTTTTATTTGAATTCACATTTATACCCCATGAGTATAAATGTTTTCCAATTAAATGTTGCGTTAATTTTCTTTTTTCTTTAAACTGAATGGATACAGTACTTAAGACAAGTTATTTTGAGTAAATACTTCATACTTTTATATTACTTCTGATATAATTAAGTATTTTTTATACTTGATTTCGAAATTTCGTACTTTTAATATTTTATGATAAATATACGTGTAGTAATAACTCATTAATTGAGTAAGTTCCTAACTTAGTAATATTTTTTCCAAGTGGAAAACATAATGCTTGAACCAAAATATGTTTCTATAAGATATATGTTTCTACAAGCATGAATTGTGGTGTGAATGGAAATGTGACTTTTTTAAATATTTTTCACATAGATGAAGCAATATTTCATTCTAGAATTTTATTTCTCCATATATATATATATATATATATATATATATATTTAAAGCCCGTAATCATACATTAACTTTCCACTAAAATCTTAGCGAAATGAGGTTGTAAATAAATAAGTCATTACAAGCTAAATGTTATTCCTTTTTGGTGTTAGAGTAACATACTTGTTAAGAAAAAGTGATAATATTTAAAGAGCGCTCCTAACAAATTTTATTTACTACGCACATAAATTCCTGCAATACATCACAACATTAGCTGTTCGTCTAAGAGTGCACAAAAGCTCGTATATCAGTTCATTATCTGATTTGTTGTATACAAGATAATGGTATAAACTTTTTAACAAGATGATGGATTATCTGCAAAGTTATTTAACTATTATGCAAGCATAAATGGAGTGTTGTAATTTAATTAATTACCAGATAACGAGGTATAAATTATGTACTACAAAGCCAAATATTTTCTGTTTTGTGTATAAAATATTTTTTTCTAAAATGAAATTATATATATTCAATCAGATTTATAAATGTTCGTATAAGAGTATATTTAGTTAAGATAAAATGAAGAATTTGTGTTTAGAATTCCTTGAACTCCATGACTTTTATTTGAACTTGAATTAGATATTAATTGTCATAAGAATTGGTATGTCCTTTATAAATCATCGATGTGCTCATTCTGAATTTAATGCTGACAAAGAATAAACACAAAACACTATGTGATATTTTAATAAATAGATCTGTATTTTTCATGGCTTAATTAATTAAAAACGCCCACTAAAAATAAAGCATTAATTTGTTGTACGTGAATGTTTTAGAAATATACAATTGTAAAATGTATGCATTTTTTGTATGGAAATAAAAGATGAATATATTCTTTTTTTATTAAGTTGTAGCTCGTTATCACTATGCCCCACATTTTACTTTGGAAATCTCTTATTTGTTTGAACTGTATAATAAAAAAAATATTTTGAAGAAAATCATTTTAAACTAAAGTTAAATCACGCATCTATAACATCATTATTTTTTAAAACGCTAATTAAGCTAACATTCTTATGCTATCAAGATAATGACAAACTTTCCCAATATACATTTATAATAAAACAAACAAGAGCTAATGATATAATTTAAACAACAGTCTTTTTTTTTTTTAAAAAAAAAAAAAAAACTAGTGCCAAATTGGTAACTTTAAATATGCGCTATAACTTTGGCAATAACATTTTATTGTATTATTAATGTAACAACAATTTTTGCAATTTTGTTTGTGAAGCTCAATGGAAACCAGTTTATAATAGATCAATCTATACTAGTTAGATTCAGAGTAATGAAAGTAGTTTTAAGTGAAGTATAGATTGTTTTGTAACTAAAATTCGGCAATTCAAGTTTTGTGTATGTTCTCAACAATACTTTGTACACCTGTGTACCATGAAAGTAAACAGTTCCCTACGGTTGTAATATAATGCATATGTATATAATAAAGAATGAATAATGTAATTCTTGGTGTGCTACCAGAATGACCATAGACACATAACACTGCATTTCCGAAAAATCCTCCCACGGAATTATGATCCTTGTTGGAAGAAACGAGATACTTAAGCAGCGTAAGAGCAGAATTACGCAAAGAAAAATGTACCAAATATCCCACTTGGCTTTGAAATATAAAGTATTTCTATATGAAACAGTATATTAAAATGGACTTAATCAATTAAAACTATTTTTACAAAATATTTTAAAAAACATTTTAGTTATAAATACAAAAAAAGTAAAATAAAAAATTCAATCAATTAAAACCATTGCACCATTATAAAATGATTTACAAATAAGCACTGTATAACATAAATAGTTGCCAATAAAAACTGCGGAATCAAATAGCTACGGATAAAAAAAAGCCATACTTGGTGTGCTGCTACTATACACAATGGACTAAATTCACGATGCTCACATGATAACGGCAATCACGTGTTTCCCATTGATTAAAAATTGATATACTAGTTGTTTAATTTGTAGATATTAGATAACATTTAAAATTTAATTATTAGATAATGAGTTCATGTGCAAAAATTCTTCAAACAGTTTTCAAAATTAAAAGAAAACTTTACAGTATACGAATACTTTTATATTAAGTGCACTTTTTAACTATGTGCATTATTATATAGTTGACAAATATGTACTTTTTAAAAGAAAGTTTCTGCTAAAAGCAAAAGTTGGCAACAGTGAAGTACATGGAATCATTGGCTGGAAACGCGTGTTTACATTTATGATATAATTATGACGTCGAATTAATTTATGAACTGATTGGCTGAAAACACGTGACTAAGTTACCATGTGACTATGACGCCACATGAAAAAGATAAACGCGTGTTGTCCATTGATTTCAAAACAAACATTAAACCAAATTTACTTGTTGTTCTATTTGTAAAACTTAGATAAAATTTCGAATTTCATATTTGAGTAAAGATGTTTAATTGTTAGGGAAAAAATTATTCAAAAACATTTTTTTTAAATTAAAAATTATCATATTTTATGCTTATACTTTTAAATAAACGCATTTTGTATACATATGTACTTTTTAAGAGAAAGTTTCTGCAAAGAGCAAAACTTGGCAACACCAAAGCACGTGAACTGATTATAAGGAAACATAATATAGTTTTTATCGTGTGACTATGACGTCACATGAGTTTTTGAATTGATTGGCTGGAATCAGGTGACTTTCACTATCATGTGACTTTGACCACACATGAATTGAGCCTATTGCTGAACAATAGTGCTTACTGACTGGAACCGGAATCTTTTCGCGTGAATAGGTCATTGCATTGTTCATCCAATGCAGTTGCTTTCCTACGGCGACTATCACTAACCTTCCTGACAGTTGTAACTCTTTTCGCGTGAATTGGTCATTGCATTGGTCATCCAATGCAGTGCACCATCACTAACCTTCTTGACAGTTGTAACTCTTTTTCGCGTGAATTGGTCGACCATCACTAACCTTCCTAACAGTTGTAATTATAGTTTGGAAGGCTTTCCAAGTGCGAAAGGACACTTTTGTTGATTCTGAATTCCTCATTTATGATGGTCAAACTACGCCCATACTCCAGATTTCCAATCATTCTTCCACGTGTGAAGATGGCCAGGTGATTTCTTCTAGCCATATTTCACATAAGAACACGCTTGCAGCGGATGTGTTTTATTACACCCCCGTTCTTCATTTTACTGTTGTCGTGAGCTGCGCGGGCCGACTACTTATATTTTGAGTACACTTACGTCACCTATGACGTTTTGTTCCTGACATTTGCATACACATAACCTTTCTACTGAAATGCATGTCCATTGAACTGATCCTTTTATGCAATTTTAATGGCTATCAGCTTAATATTTACATTGTTACTTAAGATTGTGCGTCAGTGTAAGAACTTTGTATAATGTTTTAATTTCTTCTAGAAGATAAATCCATATTACTACTTCATAGTATAGGGACCTTTAAATATGCTTCCTTTACCAGAATTATATATGAGAGTTTTAACAAGAATCTTAATTCTTGAATATAATGCGATCGTTTGAGGGTTTATTAGATAATGAAATTAGAAAATACGTAAATTCTGATATTAACTACTACAACTCCTGTCTAAAAACCACAGTCTTGTAAAATTAATTTATTGCCTTGGAAGCAATGCGTATCTGTTTTAAAAACTGAAAAAAATAGGTTTTTTTCTATACGCTGACTGAGATCTATATCATTTTATGCATTCAAAACTCAGGGTCAGTGAGAAATGCATTTTCTTCTGAATTTTATACTTAGAAATACGTATATGTTTTGTCGAAATATTGCCTGCTATTTTAGGAACAATAAATGAATTTTGTTGCAATTCAAATCCTGATTTGAAATATTTCATTGGTGTCTGGTATTTAATATGCAAAGTGTAATTCTCTAATCCGTTAATAGGAACATTATACTTTACTTCTTAAATATTATGATATTTGCACTTCCTATAGTAATAAAAGCAGATTGTGTCACATTATCTCGAATGGTTCGCATTTGTTATCCCCCCTGCGAATTGAGTGAATAAAAAACTGCAATATTTCTGAGAACGAACTTATTATTTCTATCTGCAAACAGCGAAGAAAGAGGGGGAGGAACCAAATTTCCTGACCAGCAGGGCTCCTGGGTTTTTATTGCTTCTTTCCGTTGCAACATTTTCAACGGACTGCTTACACAGCAGAAAAAAGGGTGGGGAATCTTACCGCATACCGAGAAATGGTGTCTTAAAAAGAAGTGGGGAAAAGCGAGGGAAACATTTAAGTGCTTTAAACATAGTTTGTGCTTTTTAACAAATTAAATCTTTCTGAGAATTATTTTTGTTAAATTTCTGGAACTCATATCAATAAATAGGGTGTTATTAATTTTTTTTTCAAATGAAACAAAACCTAATTTATTAAAAAATAATCGAGAGCATTTGTTTTGATATTTTAGAACATGAAGTTGATAGAAATGAATAATTGCAGGTGTTTTAAGTTTTCCAGCAAATGAAGACTCTCTTTAAAATTTAAATATTCTTTGATGAGTGGGGTTAGTACAAATTGTTTTTTTGAATATATATTTGTAAAGCTTTTGCTATAAATAGTTAAAATATCTAAAGAATTATTTTTTTTTCTTATTTTACTATTTGTCATGACGCAAATTGTTATCTAAAAACTGTCTACTTTCAAATGAACAGATTCGTTGATTTTTTTTCAACTTTAATAAATTAAATGAATAGCTATTCACATATTATTTGTGAGAAAGATCTTAATGTTTACTTTTAATTCTGAAGCGATCCTTATTTTTACTCACCCACAAGTCTCCCCATATCTGTACGTTTCACTATAATTCAAGAAATAATGTTTATTTCCACAACAACAAACACCTATGCTTTAGTTGTGACGAGGCTTTCATCGCGATTTCAGCTAACAGTCGTCTTGGCCTCTTTGGGGCCAGAATGGCAATTCCTTCCAACCAAATCAAGACGAAGAACTTGGTTATGCAAATTAGGAATCATATATGTGGCGGTGTGATATATATATAAACAAGTACCAAACATCACGCGAAGACGATCGTTTTGGCCTGGTGGATAAAATATTCGCGTGCGGAGTGGATGGTACCCAAATCGAATCTTCCTTCCTTCAATGGTGACTATGGCAGTACAAAGAACCGCACACTTCACGTACTGCAGTCGTGGCGCCATCTATCCACCGCCAAAGCAACCAAGTCGTCAAACATTGACACAAATCAGCCTTTACTTCTCAAAGCCGCTTCACACAAATAACGCAATTCTCAAGCCCTAACGCACGATGAAGCAACCCACAAAGTGATGCAGCTGCTCACATGCTAGTCACAAATATGACATATAGTATCGTTCGTTCACCTATTCGCAGAATCCCTGGAATGGGGCATGTACAACACCTCCTAGGAGGTGCTGGTATGTAGCGGTGTGATAACTATTTAAACTAGAACCAAACATCGCGCGAAGACGATCATTTTGGCGTGGTCGACAAAGTACTTGCGTTTGGAACGAAAAGTACTCAGATTGAATCTTCCCTCCTTCATATATATATTGGGAGTTAACAGTAGAGTGAGGTTTATGTCTATGTGCGGAAATGATTGCCAAGTGGGAAGTGAAGTCGCTAAGTAAAGAGATAAATGCAAAGTGATTAGATATAATGTTTAGAAGAATCCTAAGTCCAAAAATTAACCTAGCCGTGTCGGTACAAACAAACCAAAAGTGGGCTCGAGACTAAAAGGAACACTGTCGGATTAAAGCAACTACATAAGTGCTGAAGACGTAGCTGTCTACCTAGGATATAGCGGTAAGTGAATTTATATAAGCTATAAGGAAATTACGTATATTAGTGAGATAGGAAATAATATATACAGATAGATTCAGTGGTCAATTGCGTGATTATTCGGTAATACGTGTTGCATCTTCTCCTTTTAGATCACCTTACTTCAGTGTTTCTCAAACTGTGGGGCGCGCCCCCCTGGGTGGCGCGGTAAACCTGCGAGGGGGGCGCGAGCATATTGAAAATAAAAGGTTTAAAAAATAATTTTTTGGAATGAAGTAAAACAAGATGCTTTCTGACATAATAAAAATACACATTTACACTGATATAATTTATTTTTATCATCTGGTGATCATCAAAAAATAAAAGATTCCACTTCAAACGCTCATTAGCCATCTTTGATCCTATAACCAAATTAAACAAGTATTTTGTTTGCTTTGCGGTCAATATGAGAACGATGAGAGATTTTTTTACGCTTCTTTTAACGATATCAAACGATGAGAGATTTTTTATTACGTTTCTTTTAACCTAAAATATTACTTTAGCTGACCTTCGAACTTACTGGTATGGTTATCTCCGTCTTTTTTAGGGAAGTTGTAAATATATATAATATATTTCAATTTCATCTTTTTTCCATGTGAAAGAGTTTTATGATATATGGATAAGCATGAGTATTCTGAAACATATAATGCATAATGAAAAACGTTTTACACAATTATTTTTGAGAACATGCTACACTTTCTCCATGAACAATTTTGCAGTTTTGATTGCTGTGTTGTACGACTTATTATGGTTTATAAATATAAATAAGCAGAATATTAAAAAAATGGGCATCTGTGATACCTATTAAAGGAAGATGCAACTGATCAAGCAATTGAAGAACGTACTGAAATAATGCATATTAATCAAGATATATATATATATATATATATATATATATATATATATATATATATATATATATATATATATATATATAGCGAAAGTAAATATCAGAAAAGCGTGAGACATGAAACGTTTGAGTTGATTTGAGTTTAGCTGGAAAATAACGTTCCTGTGTTGTTAGCGAAAAGTGTCTGTGATTTACGTCCTTTATTAAGGGAATTATTTATTTGGAACATTTTCTTTAGTTTTATTGGATTTTTTCTCAAATTTTCAAAGAAAAATTGAAAAGTCCTTGAAAGTAGGTAAGTATATTTTCTCTTAATTAAATTATTCACTGGAATTGTGATTTTTATAGTGTATAGTAAAAATAACTATAAAATAAATTATAGTTTTAAAACGAACTAAAAACACGCTTTTATAGTGAATCGAACTAAAAAGCAAAAAAAAAAAAAAAAAGAATATTACTTAAAAAGTAAGATATACAAAATTTAATACTTATCTTGTTAATTTGTACGGTTTATAATTATGATCGCATTGTAGCTTTAGCGTCAAAGTGCATTATTGTTGCATTCAGTACATTATTAATGTATAAGGGGGGCGCGATAAAAATTGTGATTGAAAAGGGGGGCGCCAGTAGTGAAAGTTTGAGAACCACTTCCTTACTTAGATTATTATTGTTGTGTATTGTGTTTAAACTAAGATCTTAATAAACAAATTTTAGAATGAATTATTTAAGTGGTTCTTCGTTCTTTCCTACAGAAACAGATCACGTAGATAATGTAGAACGTGCGTCCCCACGGGTGGGGACTACACAGGGTGACTTAGTGGTCATGTACGCAATATCTCGGTTACAGTTTGGCTATCTCAAGTCATAGATTCAAGTCCTGGTGTCGTTGAAGATTTGCCGTGTAAAGCAGATGATGCACATAAAATCTGTCGAGGTTCAAAGTCATCGTGTTGGTGTGATTTTAGAAGTTAATATCAGTTGTGATGCCATCCCCGTCATTTGACCACAGTTCGAAAAGACAAAGCTATTTATAGGTCCCTGTGGATTTAAATCCCGATGTTAAAAATCAGTAAGATAAATCGATGGAGCACCATGTGCACAATGAAAGTAAACGAAGTCTAAATATCTTCTTCTTCCTAATGGGATTATGGATTGGTGAGACTATCATTGCAAACACAGTGCATTCCTCGCGAACTGGTATTACATTTTAGTGCGGCAACATATAGGTGGATACCAGAGGTGCTCACAAGGGAGTGTCCTAGGGGTCCGGACACCCCTTCCCCATAGCCCTTGATATTTTTCGATTGGTTATAATCCTATGTATATATTACGTAAATTTTAATTATATATTTATTATTAATAAATAATTTTGTATTGTTTTTGTTCCCGAAAATCGACAAAATCAAAAGAATATGTTGGGAGACGTATTTGAGCTTTATACCAAAATGATGGACTTTCGAACCTGAACCGCTACCTTGAAAATTTTTTGTACGCTACTGGCGGTACCAATTGCCGCAATGTAATTTTGACTACCAGTTTTCTATCCAGAGGGCGGCACCTGAGCTATAGCGATAGGAAAATGAACAAAGAAATAAACACAACTAAGAGCACTCAAGCCAAACAGGCATTCTAGGGATCATTAATATCCCGCAAAGTCATACGACATGGACACTTGTTTATTTTCTGCATCATGAAAATCCACTAAATTGGGCCAGGGTCAAACCTGCAAAATTGCACGTTCAAGAACAGTACCAAACCAACTATGTTACCCAACCGGATGCGTAGTCTAAGACAGTGGCGTAACGTACATCCCGCAACCCCAGCATTGCGGGGGCAGAGACTCTAGGGCACCCAAAGCTTGACTGACGCTTAGCACGCATTTGGGTTTGAGACCTAAGACCTGAGTTTTCAGGGGGTCCTTAGTTTTTCCGCTACGCCACTGGTCTAAAGTATAGCAATAACATTGCCCAAGAAGCGACAAAAACGGCAATGCATGTATGCTAATAGTTCATTTATGAAAGGGGTACAAACTTTAAGGTTGGCTATTTGCAGATCTAGAATAGAACTAAGGCAAATGAAGCAAACTATTATAAAACCTAAAGCAAAATATACTAAACCATGACCAAGCTCAAAGCAAATAAATAAATAAAAATGTGAACCAAACCATTGTAATAATAAAATAATCAAACTTTTATTTGAATGACATATCCTGTACTTAGGTGTATAATACCTTAATTACTATACATTATTTTTGCAAAGGGAAAAAAAAGTTAAATTGTCTTCATGATTAATAAAATTCGATATCTTTCATCTTTCAAAGAAATATTTTTTGGAGGCGTACAGTATCTTTCAACACTTTTAATTTACTAATGCCTATTTTTTAATTTTTGAGAATTTTTTTTTGTTTGTTCATATCAGTTAACCGTTAGAAATTTTTATGTTCTAGTTATTCCGAAATATGCATGTCAGCGTTTATTATAAGATTAAAGCTCTTTAATTAAATCATTTTTTTCTAACAGACATATTAAATTAAATAATAATAGTTTTTTTTTAGTTTTTAAAATTCTAACATGTTTTAGGAGGAAAGAAGAGGCTATCTATTTCCTAAAATAAGAAAGAAAATAAATATACCGTGCAAAATAAGATATTAGTAGAAAAACGAATGTTATTTATTTATTAAGTAGAAACAAATACTTCTCTCTATAAAAATGCAAAAAAAAAGTGGAAAGCATTGGAATAAAATAAAAATGTTCGATTAAAATCTTATCAAATTAACTATTAAAAAATCCATTGTTATTCATTTACTCAAATTTTATTTATTTAATTTTTCATAAAATGTCAATTCCTAGATTAAGTTTTCAAAATATATTTTTTATCTTATACATATATTTAAAACATTTTCCAATACTTTTTTTATTAAAAAAAATTAAGGATGAATTGTTGAGTGTGTTATCAGTTATTATGTACGCCATTCTTTGCAATTACAACCAAAAAAAAAACGTTACTGAAAATTATTTATTTTAAAACATCTAATGATCCATATGATCTTATTTTATGGCTCATTATGAGCTTTTTTCTTGATGTCTTGCTGTTGAATAAGATTCGATCTCCAAACTGGAAGGAAAAAAAATTAAACTGAATACATAAAACAGCAAAATAAAAACATTATTTTTCTTTAAAAAAATTATTCCTTTAATCTTTTTTGCGACCAAAAGCAAAAAATAAGAATTTTCTAGATCATTCATTAAAACTCTGTTGTTGAAGAGAAGGATTTAATCTGCGTACCAGAAAACTATGGTACGCTGATAGTAGTGTGCAGCGGAAAATAAAAAAAAAATATTCAGAGTCACTAAGTTGTTTTCTTCAATGAACAAAATCCAAGTAGGTTTTAAATAATATCATTTTTTTTAAATTTCAAATAGTAGGAACGGAAAAGCGAATGTCTTGTCTTTGTATATACACTGGTGTGCAAAAATTAAGGACGAGGCGGTTTTATCAATATAACTTTGTACAAAAGCTTTCCAAATCAACACATTTAATACCGTAAGATCCCTAATACGTAAGGACATGTGTAATGTAAGCAACACTTACTAAAAGAGAAATCAGAGGAATAAAAAGAAGCTGGATTGAAAAAGTAGCATGGAGCGCAATGCGACTGAAGGCCGAAACATCCTTGTGATGGGTGTCCAGCAAGAAACATCCGGTCTTTAGTAGGGGATATGATCTCCCCGGACTGCTAGGTAGGTTTCACAGCGTCTGCCCATGCTGAGAATGTGGGTGTCAATGAGTTGTTGAGGCATTGCTGCCCATTCGTCTTGCAGCGCCAATCGAAGCTCCTGAATTTTTTGTGGTAGTAAGGTACGAGCTGCCAAGCGTCTGCCTAGAAAAACCCATACATGCTCGATGGGATTGAGATCCGGAGATCGTGCCGGCCAATCCATACGTTCAATATCCTCATTCTCTAAGAGCTGTTCGGCAGCTACTGTGCGATGGCATGGTGCATTGTCGTCCATGAACAGGAACTGCAGACCGATAGCGCCTCTAAAAAGACGCACATATGGAAGAAGAATCTCGTTACAATAACCGGTCCCATTGACTGAACCTGCGTCGAAGATGTGAAGTTCTGTACGAGTACCAAGCATGATGCCTTCCCAAACGAGAACACCGCGACCTCCATACCTGTCCCTTTCAATGATGTTCGAGGGATGATTGCGGCTTCCCCGCTCTCAAACTGAATCTGCTCTCATCTGTAAAGAGTACTCGTCCCCATTCATTGTCTCTCCAATTCCGGTGTTTCCGGCACCACAAAGAACGCCTTCTCCGATGAGCAGGCGTTAAAGGTACACACCGTACAGGGCGTCGTGCAAACAGACCACCACCGTGCAGTCTTCTGGCCACGGTAAAACACGATATCGGTCGTCCAGTCGCCTGTGTCGTGTGTCTAGCGATTTCTCCCGCTGTCTGCCGCCTATTTCTTCTGGCCTGTAAGACAATGTACCGGTCATCTGCGGGTGTAGTTCCTCGTGGACGACCACGACTGAACTCCCGGATAGCTGTTCCTGTAGTTTGAAATTGTCTCCAAAGTCGTGAAACGATGCTGTGAGAAATTCCGAACTCTGCAGCCACACTTGTCACACTGCTGCCTTCCTCCAACTTCCCAATGATTCGACCTCGGGTAAAAACATCCAGATGCCGTCTAACAGATTGATTATTCGCCATTTCTCGCTGAGGCAGCAACTCGGTGTGATTTTTTAACTGCTATACGGCGTGCAATATCTTTGCCAGAAATACTGATCTTACAGCGACAACATGCTTTATACACTGCTGGACAATTGCTAAGGACGGATAACACTATCATTCATAGCAACCACAAAATGAAAGGAAGCAACATGTGGAAAATTAGAATAAGTGCGGGATATTGGTAAGAAGAAGTATGAGTATGCAAATTTTTTCCACGTCTGTTCATCACGTGATAGCGTTCATAAGAGCTTTAAAGGTTTTGACGCGTGTGGACAGTTAATGTTTCAAGTCAAAGTTTTACAGGAAAGATTTAATAGACGAACTTAAACTTTTTGGCATGTCTTCCCGACATCACATAGATGATTTTATTGGAAAAATCGAAGAAGGGCGAAAAATAACAGATGTTGCCAGGGAGTTCGACATCGCTCACAGCGTTGTTTCACGGCTGTGGAAGTCATTTAAAACTACTGGAATGTGTAGAAGACGGCACGGGGGAGGTCGTGTTAGAAGTACGACGCCTGCAGAAGGCAGATATGTCGTCCTATCAGCAAAAAGGAACAGGCGCACCACAGCTCAGCAAGTGGCAAATCAGTTTCTTGCTGCCTCAGGAAAGCAAATCTCCCGAAAATCTATTGCCAGACGTTTGAGGGGAGGAGGACTATACGCACGCAGACCTGTTGTGTGTGCCCCATTGACCAGACAGCACCGTACTGCCCGTTTGCAATGGTGTCGTGAGCATCACAATTGGACTGAACAGGATTGGGCATGCGTACTATTCTCAGATGAGAGTAGGTTCAGTCTGTCATCGGATTGTAGACGCCAACTGATCTGGCACGAGAGTGGTACTGCTTATCGTCCAGAAAATATCCAGGAAGAGGACCGATATCCGACATGCAGTATCACGGTGTCGGCCGGCATCATGATCAATGGCCGCACTCGCCTACATGTGGTTGTGAATGGGACTATGACGGGTTAACGATACATTGATGAAGTTCTACTTCCTCATGTTCGTCTTTTCCGTGGTGCTGTCGGTGATAAACTTGTTTTTATGGACGACAACGCAACATGTCATCGAACACTTGCTGTTCAGGATTGTCTAGACAGCGAGCGTATTCAACGTCTCGTATAGCCAGCGCGTTCTCCAGATCTAAAACCCATTGAAAATGTGTGGGATGCTTTGGGGAGGCAAGTTGCTGGTCGTAACTATCCTCCGACAAACAAGAACACCCTCATCCGTGCACTCACAGAGGAATGGTATAAATTGCCTCAACAGCTGCTGGATAACTTTGTGCAAAGTATGGTATGACGTGTGGAATGCTGCATCCCACTCCACGGTGGACATATCCCGTACTGATAACTTTCTTTAAGTTGCCTGCTGACTTTTAGATGCATTGTTCCATTTCTCCGTACGCAGATCAAATGAACATTTTTTTTTTCTTTCAGATGTTTCACAGTTTTTGTACTTTCCAGAACAATAAATATTCTTTATTCTAATGTCTGAACAGTGTGGCAACTATATTTTATCCTACTGGGCCTCATGTCTCGCTTAATGTTATGCTACATAGCAATTTGTGATCCATCCTTAGCAATTGTCCAGCAGTGTACTACTCAGACACTCCCCCACTACGTCTACCTGCATATCTGCGCATGTGCTACCGTAAATCACCTTACTTAATCTCCCGATTGGTCTTTCTGTCCGCTCTGCCTCTTCGTTCAGCTGATATGCTAATTTTTCGACTTCGTCCTTAATTTTTGCACACCAGTTTATATATATATATATATATATATATATATATATATATATATATATATATATTCTCTTCATTTAATTTGTACATATTTTTCAAATTAAGAGATGAATGTTTTTTTACAAATCAATGTATAGCTAGTGTACTCTCAATTCTGGATTCTTTTCTCAATAACTTATTTATTTTTACCTTTTTTTTCTGACCCACTGTTTTACACACGTTATAGTCATCTTCGGAAATTAAAGTACTTTTTCCTTTAGAGAAATGACTTTTTTCGGAAGTCAACCTGAAAAATTATGAGTAGTTGACAGTTAAAATCTTACCACACGTGCACACACAATACACTCATTTCGAAACAAGAAAGAATTTGTTGAAGTTTTTCACATTATATTCAGAACATTTAATGGGGTGGAGATCAAATTCGCTCTAAGTTTCACGCAGGATGCTATAATTTTCATATATATATATATATATATATATATATATATATATATATATATATATATATATATATATATATAAGTATATATATATATAATCCAATATAAAAGCATTTCTTCAATATATAATCATATACATATACATACACATATATATATATATATATATATATAAATGTATACATATATATACATATACACAAATACATAAACAAAAATATAAAAATAAACATATAGTTATATACCTATATATATTTATATATATATATATATATATATATATATATATATATATATATATATATATATATATATATACGTTTAGAAGCTGAAATTTTTGTACTGATGAGTAAACGTTTTCTTTCGTTATATGTTTTTCATTTTTCTTTTGTTGTTTGTTTAATGTGTAAGTGGGTATGCTTTTTTTTGTATAATGTGTCATCGAGAACCTTCATAAGCAAGTTCAATTTCTTTATCAATGGGCTACCATTAATGTGTTTCTCAATAACACCAAGAGCATATGAAGAACATGAGCTTTCAGTAATCGATTCCTCTAATTTACATAAACACATAACATTAATTACACATTACTTTGACCTTACTTTAAAATGCATAACCAAATTACATTGCTTGTTGTGCATGCTTGTATATGGAACCTTCTAGTTCTCCGGAAAATGTAAAAGAATCGCATAAAATGAGATGACTCTATTTATAAAGTATATGTAGCAACCGTTTGTTTGGAGACCTCACAAGTGTGGATATTTAAAAATAAATCCAATGGATATACTCAACTTTTTTCGCAGAAACTTTTAGTAAGAGGGTCTTTTAGAAGTCTTCTCAATATTTTTTACTAAATTTGAGAGAGTATTTGTTCGATGATTCTAAGGAGTGGTATTTGTGCAAAGAAAGAGCATGAAATCTGAAAAATTAGTCTATGACACCATACAATAAATTACCATGATAAGAGAATAGCCTCTTACACTACGTTACAAAAAAATAAGAAAAACTCACATCTGCTATTGATTGTGTAATTTAAAATATCATCAAATGATATTCTACCTCTCGCATGATTTTTTTCTTAAAAGAACGTAGAATATTTTTTCCCGTTCTGTATACCTTCCTTGTCATTTGGATGGATTGGCTTATAGATGGATTAACTTAATCTTTAGAAAAATCGTATCATTAAGTCATTAATAAAACAATTCTAAAATCAGCTAATTAGCTTACACGCTCCATGCAAGGTCAATCTTTATTTAAAGTGAAGGTGCTGCTACAATCAGTTCCAAAATGCGTAATGATTACCCAAAAGCAAAAAAGAATCAAGTAGTTAATTTTATTTTGAAAGGTCTTAAAGATATATTTCGAGAAATGAAGTGGAAATAGAAACTGAATTCAAGGAGGAAAATTCAGAATTGAATACGCAGTCTGAAAATGTCAATTTTAATATTCCATATTAATGACATATTAGCTCTGAAAAATTATCCCTTTTTAGTAAGTGATGCATGCAGTTTTGGAATCATATCCAATTATTAACAGACGGCATTTCAATACAAAGAGAAAATATAAAAATATGGATTTTCAGAAAGTAGATAGATAATGACTTTTATTCCAAAAATAAAAATCCCATGTATCACTTACCGTGCGTTTTATTTATATTTCTAGAAGTAAGAAATTATTTAGTATCTTGTTGGGATATAAAAACCGGAAATACCTGAAAAGAAATATTAATATTCACGAGAATTTAGCTGAATGCATAAGTAACTAATTTTTTTTGTAGAAACTATTAGAAAAATGATTTATAAAGGTGGTTTATATGTACCGGGTGCCTATAAGTAAACGACCCTACTTTAAAATAGTGTATAGACGAAACTATTGTTCACAAAGTTCTAAAATTATGTGTACGACATAAAGAAACGACGTGAATTTGTTTAAGCAAATAAAAACATTAGTTCAAAATTTAGCCACTATGTGACGAATCTATACGGAACTTTATCACTAACCTTCTGAGTCGACCTTTTTAGGGAAATTTAATTCCCTACCTATTTCCAATCAACTCCAAAAAGCGGACAGGATTCCTTGTTATGCAGATTAGATTCAGTATTTAAGTCAAACGAAATAGTAAAGTTAGAGCAGTAGGAGATAGAGATTGAAGCAGAAAGTTATCGTGGATGTAAATTGAAGATTTCTTGTTAGAGATATTTAATCTCAAGAATTGAGATTCCGAGTGGTAAATATTGTTTTGTGTTTAAAGTCTCATTAAAGTTTTAGGAGTGAGATTAAAGTTAAATGTACAATAAGAACGTTATTAAATATAACTCTGGGATCTCTTATCGAGGTAATTTCTGCGTGATCGTTATTTAATAAATAAATTAATTAGATCATTAATTAATTAAGTTAATTTAAAGGATATTACCTTTAAAACCTCATAATATTAGTAGACGCATTTGTTAATAAGTCTTTGATTCTATTTGGGAAAGATAACCAAATAAAGAAAGTTATTTATAAAAATGGCTACTTGTTCTTCTTTGACTCAAAATTATTCTCGTTCTCAAAGTGAGGTCCTAAGAGACCCTTACAATGGCGCCCAACGTATAAATCCCGAGAATAGAGTCGGATCCAGTTTTAGAATCATTCCGGAACAATATTTTCGGGGATTGAGAACATAGATGATTTTTTGGAGAATATTGATCATAATCTCGCGTATTATGAGATACCTGCACAACTGGCATGTGCTTACTTGAAGGGTCATCTCAAAGGACGGGCACTCGACTGGTTCGAAGTTCTTGGTTATAGAGTCATTGAAGATAAGACAACAGACTACGCGCACTTAAAACAGGCATTGTCGGAACAATTCCCTGTGATCAGAAACAGGTCAGAACTAGAAACGCGATTTTATTCCTCATCACAAAGACGAGATCAACAGCCTTCGGACTTTATTTATGAATTGTTGAAAATTCATAAAGTCCTTAAACTGGAAATGTCGGAGGAAAAATTAATAGATCACGTCGTTAGTCGATTAGAACCTCAAATTTTGGATTATGTCGAAATACATCCACGAAATACTGTCAATCTCCTACAAATCGTTGATAAATACGAAGAACGTTTTATGCATAGACAAATCAGAGGTTCAAATGAGGGATTTAGAAGTTCAGGCCCTCATGAAGGCAATCGTTTTAATACCCGGCATAGACAGGAAAATTGGAGGGAAAACAGAAATAATGAGAGATACGCCAATAATAGCCGAACACAAAGGGAATATAATCGATTCGAAAACCAACGTTTCGCAAATAATCGCAGATTCGAGGGTAGACGCCAAGGTGGACAATCGGATCAACCATTCCACAGTCAAGGCGGTCGACAAAGTGGGTCGAGAAATAGTTCATTTCGAGGTCAAAATGAACGAAGTAGAAATTTAAACTTTTAAGCGATCGATGTGAATATGGGGGTAATCGATCGCGGGGTACGGAAAATCCTCCAGTTTGGGATCATCGGCCTATCAGAGTATCCTCTATAAGGATGATTCCAGTCGAATTACCGTATGTCCCTATTCTATTAAATGAAACCTTTATTACAGCACTATGGGACACGGGAGCGGAGAAATCTTTTATTTCGGAGGAGGTATACAGCAATTATTTTTCATACCGACCTCGTCAAAAGACGAAAGACAGAGTCGTGACAGCACAGAGAGTAGAGTCGAGTTACAAATTAGAATCAGGGAATTTCAGAAACCCTGGGAATTCCATATACTTGATAACATGCAGTATCAGTGCATTTTGGGGATCGATTTTATGAAGGCGTCGCGATTAACATTAGATTTTGATCAGAAATCCTTGATCATTCCCGATCATCTGATCAAACAAGTGCCTAAAGAGGAGAAACACGTTGATATTGATCTCACAGAATCACTACTTGATGACGAGAAACAGAGGCAATTAAAAGCCTTATTTAATAATTTTAAAGGGTTATTTTCCGATCAACCGGGATTAACGCATGTTGTATATCATGAGATAGATACTGGAGACAAGGGACCGGTAGTGTCGAGACCATACAAGTACAACCGGATCAAACAAGGCATTATTGATTATCACATAGATAAGATGTTACGGGATGGTACAATTTGTCCTATTAATTCGCCCTATGCATCTCCAGTCGTTCTAACGCGAAAGAAAAATGACCTTCAGCCAGATTCTCCCGAGGCGTATCGTTTCGCGATCGATTATCGGAAACTAAATGGAATTACCAAATATCCTCGATATCCATTACCAGTGATTGATGACTTACTCACCAATATTCCTCACACCAACGTTATGTCCACTCTAGATCTCAGAAGTGGCTATTTTCAGTTGGCGATTAGTCCAAGGGACATGGAAAAAACAGCGTTTATCACTCGCAATGGCACTTTTGCATTCCTACGCATGCCTTTTGGTCTTTCTGGGGCGGCGCCTAATTTCCAAAGGGCTATTGATATAATTCTCAAACCTGTTATTGGGCGTTTCGTGTTGGTATACATGGACGATGTTATTATAACATCTCCATCGTTTAAAGACCATCTCGATCATTTAACTCAGGTTTTTACCTTATTGCGAGACGCAGGGCTAACGTTAAATAAGGAAAAATGTCACTTCGCCCGTGACAAACTCAAATATTTAAGCCTGATTATTAGTAAAGAAGGAATCGAAACTGACAATAAGAAAATTCGGGCAATTACGAAAATGAAACCTCCCAAAAATAATCGAGAAGTGTCAAAATTTTTGGGGATGACAGGTTGGTACCAAAAATTTATTCCGCGATACGCAGATATATGTGAACCATTGTACCAATTTAAAAAAAGGGGGCGAAGTTTAACTGGTCGGGAGAAGCACAGGATTATTTTGATCAGATCAAACGCACACTAACGGAGGCACCGATTTTGCAATTACCAAATTTTTCTGAACAGTTCAATTTATTCACTGATGCTAGTGGGGTCGGAATTGGTGCTGTGCTTCAGCAAAATCAAAAATCTATTGCTTTCGCGTCTCGAACTCTTAATAAAGCAGAACGTAATTATACGGTTACCGAAAGAGAATGTTTGGCGGTGATATGGGCTCTAAATAAGTTTAAAACTTATTTTGGACCCCTACCTGTGAAAGTGATCACAGATCACGCAGCGTTAACGAAGTTAACCAATGGTAAGAATTTATCAAGTAGGATGATCCGATGGGCATTGAAATTGTCAGAGTTTAACATAGAATGGGAGCACAGACCTGGTGTTCAAAACGTGGTCGCAGATCTTTTATCGAGAAATCCAGTAGACAGTGTCGAGGGGTCACAAATTTCATGCGCAGCTCTTAGAGCCCTCGCAATAAATTCCCGTGAACAATTCATTAAGGAACAAAGGGAAGATCCTGAATTAGGACATATTTATCGATACTTAAAAAACCCTGATGACGGTTCTGTTAATGCGACGGTATGCGAGAGTTGGTCCCAGGACTTCAAGTTAATAAATGGTCTCCTCTTTTACGCGAAGTATTTTTCTAATCTGGGAGAACTAAGAGTTTATATCCCTGGTTCTCTTCGAAAAGATATAATGAAAGAATGTCATGATCTACCACTGGCAGGACATCTCGGAAAGAGGAAGACATATCTTAAACTTCGTGACACGTGCTATTTTCCATTTATGAGAAAATATATATTTGAATATGTTTCAACCTGTGACCGGTGTCAAAAGTTTAATTATAAAAACGTGCTACCAGCTGGTCGTTTAATGCCTATAGTTTCAAAATATCCAAATGAAATTGTAACGCTAGACTTATTAGGCCCCTACCCCGCATCCCGACTCGAGAGAAATAAATTCATATTAGTTATATCTGACCACTTCACTAAGTGGTGTGAGCTGATTCCTCTTCGTAAAGCTTCAGCCCAGGCAATAGCTAATGCTTTTTTTGATAACTATATAGCGCCTTACGGAGCTCCGATTTCTTTGATAAGTGATAACGGCCCCCAATTTATTTCTGACGTGTTTGAACATCTCAGTCACAGGTTGGACATCAAACATATGAAAACGGTAACATACCGACCACAGACTCATCTCACGGAGAGAGTGAATAGAAATTTAGTTCAAATGATAGCTTCTTTTGTTGAAGAAAATCATGAAAACTGGGACCAATTTCTACACGAATTCGCTTTCGCATTACGCACGGCGGTAAATGAGACGACAAATAAAACTCCGGCTGAGTTGTTTTTGGGAAGGAAAATCATAACTCCGTTTAGCAAGCTCATAAATGTTACGGAGGATGCGAAATATGTTGGTAGGAACATCGAAAGATTATTCGATGAGGCAAGATGAAATATGCAAAAAAAGCATAAGTCTTGGGAAAAATATTACAATCTCAGAAGGAGGGATGTTCACATCAAAGTGAACGATTTAGTTTTACTTTAAACACATTTTTTAAGTGCTGCGGGTAGAAAACAGGTTGGAAAATTTATGCCTAAGTTTGAAGGTCCCTATAGAGTTTTGGAAGTCAACAAAAATAATTTAGTTATTCGGAAAAACGGAAGAAATATCACTGTTAATATTGATCAGGTTCGAGTGTACCGACCTCGACAGACAGACACGATTATTTCGGATAGTCCGGTAGAAACTCTGTATGACGAACAAGAAGTTAGTCATGGGTCGAATAGATCGAATCAAGGGCAGTTTAAAGAGCATAGGAAAACCTCTAGTCAGGAAAGTGAGGGGTATAGTAGGGTCGTTTAATTATGGACACTCGGTATATATATATTTGAGGATCCCGAGACATAAAAAAAAGAAAAAAGAAACTCATATATATTTTTACCAATAATTTGAACGACTAAATTTTGAGCCAAAAATACTTGGGAATTGCGTGGAACTAATCATAGTATTAATATTGGGTTGTTGGGAAAGTAATTTCGTTTTTACCCGATAGATGATTGAATTGTAATGTTTTGTACCCAACTTCACATTTAAGCCATACAATTTTTATATGCTTTGAGAGCTCATATAACAAGGCTTGTTTTGTGAAAAATTCCAATTAATTCTACGCAGAAGTTTTCGGTTGGTGTCCTTTTAAATATGGAGAGCGATAAGCAGCATTTTCCACATATCTTACTGTTTTACTACAGAAAGGGTAAAAATATTGTTCAAGCCAGAAAGAAATTGACCGATGTGTATGGAGAAGGTGTGTTGACAGTACGCCAGTGCCAGAACTGGTTCGCTAAATTTCGATCTGGCAATTTTAAAATCGAAAATGCACACGATTCACGTTCGGGAAGGTCGGTTGAAGCTGATAAAGACGCGATAAAGGCATTAGTTGATGCGAACCGGCAAATAACATCACGTGAGATCGTATTGAGGTTAAATTTATCAAATTCAACAGTTTATGACCACTTGAAAGTCCTGGGATTAACCTTGCAGCTCGATACATGGGTTTCCCATGTTCTCACAGAGAGAAATCTGTGTCGCCGCATTGACGTCTGCGATTCGCTTCTCAAACGTCACGAAAAGGATCCGGTTTTGAAGCGCACCATCACTGGGGACAAAAAAGGTCATGGAGCAAAAAAGATGAACCGGCTCAAACCATTTCCAAAGCCGATATTCTCCAAAAAAAGGTGATGTTGTCTGTTTGGTGGGATTTTAAAGGAATAGTTTTTTTTTTTAGCTTTTACCGAATAACACAACGATTAATTCAGAAGTCTACTATCATCAGCTGGACAAACTGAATGATGCACTTCAACAGAAAAAGGTCAGAACTAATTCAACAGGAAAGGTGTAGTGTTTCACCAAGACAACGCGATACCTCACACAAGTTTAGTCACTCGCCAAAAGCTTTCACAGCATGAATGGGATGCAGTGCCACACTCACCATATTCTTCAGACCTGGCACCATCGGATTATTATTTGTTCCGGACACTTCAAAACATTTTAGACGGTAAAACCTTCACCTCAAATGAGGAGGTCAAAAGCACCACGATCAGTTTCTTGCCAGCAAAGACCAAAAAATTTTATGAGCGTGGAATTATGCTACTACCAGAAATATGGCAAAATGTGTTGCACCAGAACGCCCAATATATAGTTTAATAAAGTATTTGGTTATTATACGAAAACTGTCTTTCATTTCCACAAAAAAAAAAAAAAAAAAAAAAAAAAAAAAAAAAAACGAAATAACTTTCCGAACAACCCAATAAAAATAACTATGGAATATTTTTAAAATGTTATAAAATTTGAGAGCGGATTCGAAATCACGCCTATACGTTTCAGTACTCTTTGAAACATTTACGGAACTCCAGAGCATAACAACAATTTTCTTTATCAGGATAAAATGGGTTTTATGTTTTAGACTGTATATATAAGCTTTAAATGAATGCAGTGAAGTAATATAAATAAAGTCAGGAGGCAAAATATTGTAGAATAATTGTATATATCATCCGAGGTATTTCGCACAAGTATCAATTAACAAAAATGACATTTTTAAGTATTATAATAAAACATATATGTTGAGAGGTAATTACATCCTAAGTTAAGGAAAAGAATTGATTGAGGATATATTAACAATAAAAATATTTGTAGCCAGGTTTATGAAAACGGGGGAATTATGCATGGAAAATATAAAACTGCATTAGTTGCAAGAAATTAAATTCTTTTTTAAGATACTCACTATCTCGCTTACTCATTAGAAATCTTGTTATTGTATTATGTAATGTGGTTTTTTTTCTAAAAATATAAATTAACGTTTCTGTTTATTTTCTTTATCTACTAATAAATTAGGAAATTATCATTTGTTATAAAATTAACCTGAAATCTGAAGTGAAATATTATTTTAAGACAAATACAGTCAAAAGACAGTTTTTGCTCAATCTGAAGAAATTGTTTCGGGATTTAGAAATTTGTGTGTGCGTGTGCGTGTGTGTGTGAAAAACGACGATTATTTTATTAACTCGCATGGCTCGCAAAATCGTTTCAAAAATATATGTTCAATAATAAGTTAGTTATAAATTCGAGCTCCTGTGAATAAGCTATAAAACTCATTAAATAATATAAATATATTATTTCAAAAAATTGACGAAATTCATGCACCTTTTTGATAATTTTGAAGATTTTCAAAGAAAAAAATAGATCAAATTAACAAAAACTCCTTAATGATCAGGAGATAAATTTAAATAAAAGCGTTACTATTATAAAACGTAATAGGGGATCATCGAATGATTTCTCACTTTTATGTTTCATTAAATGTCTTGTTTCAGCATTTTATATTTTGTAGTAAAATGATTAGAATAATGTATTTTTGCTACATTCCACAGATTTCAGATGAGTTTCATTTTAAGCAAAAAAGATGTATTTCCATCATCTACAAATGAAATTTGTGACAGAAAAATGAAATCTGTTGTCGGCAGCAAAACCAAGAAATAGTAAAAATATGTTTATAATCATATGAACTGGGATTCTCTAAATAACAAGCCAAAACTTCATTGGGAAACAAAAATACGAGAACTTTTAATATATATTTTGAAAACATTCTGTAAATGGGACTTTCAATATTCAAATTCAATTGTTGTACAAGATATACGCATATTTCGGACAACATCTACAATAAGTACGGTGGAAAAAGTCCTTACAAGAATAATCAAATATTATGCGAGATTTACAAGTGTAAAATATCCTATTTTGATATTGAATCTTTACTAAATGGATTGTAAATTAAAAAGTGTTGAAATTAAATGGTATCATAAAGTTAAATAAATTAAAATAAAACGTTAGATTCAATTCTTTGTTTAAAATTTATAGATTAGTTTAAATCATTAATACAAACAAACACTATGCTTTCTTGAAAGTACATGCTTTACATTTTTCTTTTTTTATTCAAACCTTAATTTTGCACACTTTATTTCCCTACAGTAAGCAATTTTTCTTAATTAAATACTTGCTTATTTATATATTTACTATTTAGTTCTTAAAAAAAGTCTCCATGTTAGCCAAGGGCATCAAAATAATTGTTAAATAACCATGTATATCCAATCAATTAATTGCTTGATGAATTTAGAGATGCTAGTATTAATTTTGCAAATAATATTATTTTGCAGCTTGTTTAAAAATATTTTAATATTGATTGCATAAAAAATTAATTCATTAATTCGGAGTTTTAAAAGAAATAGAGGGAAGAAAAAGTTTTCCGTTTGTCACGATGTATTTATAATTTTTAACTAGTTCAATCGTAGTCAATATTTAATAATTTTCCTACAAATAAATATTTATTCAAATCATCTAATTATATAAATTCCTACATAAAACACAATCATATTTAATAAACTTTAAGTAACAGTATTGATCTAAATGCAAACTATATACAAAAATAACATTCAAAACGCTATTTCATTGGATTTAATAGAGTATGTTCTCTATGTAATTTTTTTTGAAAACATAATTTATTAGAAATTTTTTAGAGTCGAATTGCTCTGAGAAGCTTAACGTGAAAAAAATGAGTGTTAGACGGTTAAAGCGTTGATATTTTTTCTGAGTCACTAAACCATATCCTCTTGAAAAAAATGACTGTCCAAAAATTAATTACAATCTCATTTTCTTTTACGCTCTCTAGATCTTTCAGGTGTTTCATTTCCCCGTAAGTTTTGACACGGAATCATATGTTAACTTCCTTGTAAAGAGCGTGGAAAAAGTGCATAAATATAAGACAAACCCAACTAAATATATTTCCTCTTTAATGCAAGAATTTATTATTTCCGCAAAAAGTAAAAAAATAAAGTGCCAAACAGTACTTCTAATTAAATTAATTGCTTTCGGTCCTTAAGTGCAGAATGATGTAACAAAATTAACTGGTAATAAAAATGGGCTCATGAATATTGCTAATCCATTTTTACATATTTTAAATGAAAAAGTTTTTCTTTCATAATTATAGGAAATGAATGACTCAGCATGTTATGAACTCAGCCATTTCTGATTCATACTTACCTTGCTTTAGAAATCTATATCTAGAACTAGTAGGTAACCCAAAGTGGTATTATATATATGCATACATAAATAGTGGCTCAAACAACGGGGGTAAGGGTCCGCGGATCACCCCAAGGGCCTTGATTTTTTTCGATTGGTTGTAATTCTATGTATATAGTACGTAAAATTTAATTAAGTATTTGTTATTAATAATTAGGTTTAATAAAAAATGCTAATTATTTATTTAATAATTAATTTTTTACTGTGTTTTTCCCGAAAAATTGACAAAATTAAAATATCATGTTGGGTGGTGTTTCAGAGAATAATACGAGAATAGGGGACTTTCGACCTTGCACCCTCCCCCCCCCGGAAAAATTCCTGTGTGCATTACTGTATATATGTAATAATTCCCCTTAGCATACTTTTAATTAACTATTTTAATAATATTCAAATATTCTTTTAATTATTTGGTTCGAAACTAACACCCTGATTTTAATCGTAATCGACTAATAATATTACATCATAAATCCCTTTTCCGCCCTTTGTAATCAATCAGAGCTCTTATTACAAAAATGTCACGCCGTCTTCAACGTCAGGTATAAAAGCCGATGTCTCTGGAAACCTAGCGCTCTTCGCTCGTTTCTCTGTAGTCATGTAGCCGGCTACAGCGCATTCTGTGTGTGTCTTTGTCTGTGTTGTGTCGTCCATGTTTGCTTCTTGTATGTGTAATGCCATCCCTACTGGATCTTTATGTGTTTCTGTGTGTGGATGTGAATAAAAAGAAATTTCGATTTCCATGAGTGCCTCTTCGATACTACCCTGCTCCACGTAACACAATTACTCGCCACCGGTCACGTCCAATCCTTTGGTTCGCTATAATAGTAACATCCACTCTCGCCACGGCTTACAATTAGTTTTATCAATCTCAAGAAATTTTATATATATATATATATATATATATATATATATATAATATATATATATATATATATATATATATATATATATATATATGTACATAATTTAGTTTTCATGATAAATACCAAAAAATCAAGATCGCGTATATCCACAGCAGCTATTAGCTTATCAGGGTGAATACTGCTTTCAGAGGGATAAAACCAGTTTTAGCAGCTAGGCAACCTTTCACTCCTGTCAATAGTATTAAGTGAAATTCACCAGTTTCTAATGAATAGATCTTCTGAATTCGTTATTAATTACTAAAGGTGCCATAAGTATGCGTAAGATATATTGGAAAACGTATAGGATCCTCAGCACGAATAGACGAAAAACTAAAAATTTATGGCCAGATCTAATGATATGTAAGAAAATTCCGCAATTAAGTTACTACACTCGAAAAGTATGTTATTAGTAATGATAAAATAAATGTCAAGAATTAAATAAAGTTTATAAAAAATTTAAAAATATTTTGAAATAATATTAAAAGTTGACCTAAAGAAAAATCTAAACATTAATATATAATTTTATTATGTCTGTGGAACTGAAATTTTTTTCTGTATGTATTCACACATTCCATTCTCTCACAAATTATTCCCTTTCCTGTATTCAGAAAAAGTAATAATCTGAATTTAATAGAAATGTTCGAAAACCAAATAAATAACTAATAACATTATATTTTTGTAATGTGGCATTGTAGAATGTATGAATAGGTTCGGAGCAATTGCTGCTAAAATGTGATTCGAAATAACTTATGATTTTCTAAAACTTCAGTTAACATATACAGCAATTCTAGTTTAATGTTTTTAATGATTTTTTTCAGTTTTAGGAAACTGCTGATTTTATTAGGATTTATCAAAATATTTTTTTTAAAAAATTAAAGAAATTGTTATATGAAAGTGTCTTTATAACTCATAAGAGTAAATACCTTCAAGTGAAACACTACAGTGAGATATTCCTGCACCTATTTCCATATTTCTAATTTCTAATATATATAGCTTCACTTCATAGTTTTATATACTTCAGTTCTAGTAACTACTCCTAAATGATTTATTGGTTTCCAAATGCTTTCCTCTTATGGACCGTTTACAAGGATAGTAGAGCACAGTGTTTTTGTCACAGATTGTTTTTTACCGTTTGTGTGTGAATTTGTTTTTCAAATTTTTTTAACAAGAAAAAAATGCAAGATATAT
Organism: Trichonephila clavipes; assembly: GCA_019973935.1. Taxonomy (NCBI): domain Eukaryota; kingdom Metazoa; phylum Arthropoda; class Arachnida; order Araneae; family Nephilidae; genus Trichonephila; species Trichonephila clavipes. The sequence continues at coordinate 220,827 of BMAU01000700.1, read as the reverse complement.
ATAATGCAGCGTGTTTACTTTGCAAAGGTGCCGATGGACATAAGAATATTATCCCTTACAATTAAAAATGTCATAGTCATGTCTTAACCAACCTCAAATTCTTACACTATACTAACTACACTTTAAGAGCACATACGAATGTATAATGGTGAGATATCATTTAGGAAAAAATAGAATTTTAAAATTAACAAATAAATCTCAAACATATTCGTGTGTATGACAGACTTATAAACTGAATATTGTCTTCCAAGATATCTTTACAGGAATATATTGAGAAATTAATTAAAGTGACTTGGTACCCCCAAAATGACAAACCTATATATGATTTTTATTTTTATTTAATCTTATTCTTTGTATTATTATCTTTCGATTGATGTATCATTTGTGTGAATCGGAAAGTTAGAAATTAAAAAAAAAATGCATTTAAAAACTAATGAGGCAATTCGGCCACGCTCCCTTTTTAGAAAAAAAGCTAAAAAAAGTGTTATGATAAAAAGTCTACTTTATAAAGATAAATAATAACTATAAAAAAGAATGTGTAATACAAAAGCAGAATATGTCAGAGACAATGCAATAATGTGATTTTTCTTTATGTGAAATGCGTGCATGTAAAATTTTGGAATTAAGGCATGTTATATTAATAATTTCATAATTTTAGTTCTTATTCCTGATATGTTTTTCATGCAAATGTAATACTTCAATATTATGTGAAGAAAAAAACTAAACTTTCTGTCGTGAGAGAAAAAAAAAAATTTTTCTTGAATTTTCTTGTGCAATTAATACCTTCTTAAAATTGATCATTTATAAAAATGTATGGGCTGAAAAAATACGAACATGCAATTATTTTAAAGAAAAAATATATAGCTAATATCTTAAAGTTGTATTTTAAGTTTATTTAAGCTTTTATAATTTTTTTTCAGAATTATAACTTTTAAAGGGGGTTTTCTCAGTTAGTGTTTTTCGAAACATTAGTGCATTCAAAATGCTACTTCTTCCACAGCTATTTACCTTTCGCTTCCATTTCTTTCCCTGTGTGTTGCATATAAATCCTGTAAAAAATAAGGGATCTATTTTGCTGTAAACTGAATACTTTTATTTAAAAAAATTAAATGTAAGAGATGTTGGCTTTTTCGTTGATTTTTAGCATGCATATCAACATTTTATTTTTTTTTCTCAAAAACGAATTAAGTTATTGTAAATTCGGTTCCTAAAGTGGTTTATAACATCTATAAGTATATTACGAAAAAATTTTGGCTCAAAAAATTAATAATTACAAAGGAGTAAAATTTTAAAATTTTCCAAATTTTCTTCAAAAAATTTTAATTTTTAAAATTGTGTGCATAGTATGTGAAAAATTTCACCTCGTATCATTTTCTTGAATAGAGACATTATATAAAATAATAAAATATAATTTTTAAATACAAAAGAAAGAAAGTAGTTTAAAAGCTAGTAATCCCTCTTAAAAAAACCAAAACAGAAAAATAATTGCGATAGATAATTTCCATAACATTAAAAATGTATAATTAAGTTCAACCTAATGTATTTTTTATGTTTTTTTTCAAATAGTTAATATTTGTGGTTGCGAAATTCTAGAACATATACATTCTAAATATTTATAAACAGTTATTTTTATACTCGGAATGAGGAAAAAAATTGAAGAAATTTCAAGAATTCGGAAATTTTTATTATTAAATGAGTCATTATGAGAGATATTTATAAATTAGATATTTCTGTAATTTGGTATTTGTGTTTTTGATAAAAGGAAGTAATTTTATTATTCTTTAATATTGATAAGTATAAGCTTTTTTGTACCAGAAGCATCTACAAAACTGAACAAAGCCATTGCACGTAAACTAATCCTTATATAAATATATTTTTAATACCTCAGATTCTGCCTGTAAATCTTATTGTAAAACAAATAAATCAACTGTATTTTATTAAATTAAGCTAGGTTTTACTTACTCTGAATCCGAGAAACATGGTATCATTTAACAAGATATTCAATAATCTAGTCTCACAAAAGCAGTATTACTCATCTCGCCTACATATATTTCGAAGGAAGAAATAGGATCATATATACATGTTATATTTGGATATGGTAATCTTTTGTACGAGGTACATGCATTATAACTCGTCGGGGAACACAGAAGTTGTCATTCAATCCTCAATCCTAATGCTTTTGTACTGTTTGCTCTTGAATCTTTTGACAAGTTCTCAGTAGCTGGTGATACGCGCAGTCTACCGGGCTCTGTGAGGTATTAACAAGATTGAATAGTTCCCTTCCTACTGTTAGAATAATAAATTAATAATGTGAAGGTCTGTTTCACAGCGTGTGTTTATTATAATTGATTAATTTTGATATAAAGTAATATTGAGTATTGCAGAAGGCTGCTGATGGTCTGAATATTATTTTTACTCTTTAAATTGATATGTTAAATGAATGTTTCAATTAAAGCTGATTTACTTAATTTTATCTAAATTACATTAATCTTCCAAATGATTCACGTAACATAAGTAATATTTTTGCTAATGTTATTTTAAATTTCCAATTAAAATACTTCACATTATGAGAATGTGTCTACATTTTCTTTTAATGGAAATATTTATACATACAGGTTAATTAATTCAATTCCCATGATTTTAGTGTAAAATTATCAGATGCATTTATATTGATTTTTTGAGGATTGGGGATTTTTTAGAATAATATGATATAAAAAAAGATATTATTTGTTGCATTATTTATATATTTCATTTCAGCATGTAGTATAAAATGCGGCAGCTTGTAGCTAGCAACTTGAGTAAAAAAAAATCACGGTATCATTTCTATATAATCATTAGCTAGCGATTGCTACATTCACTTAGAAATGAAAACATTGTGCTACAGGAAAAATGAATGGAAAGGAGGCCAATGAATATTATTGTTCAGAAATAATTAGTGACAAATGGCGAGAACTACGAGGTATGCCACTAAAGTCCCTCAGATTATTTTATAGTGCGAAAACAATAAACACTCATTCCATCTAAGAAAGATTCTGAGGTTGGTATAAATTATCTAATTTTTCTTGACTTTACCGTATTATTATCAGTTAACTTATACTCTTCTAAATATAATCTTATTGAATAAATCGGGAATAGGCCTATGATTCCGTTCAAAAATATCTGCTCATTGCTAAAGGCTTCAGGTGTAAAAAATAAAAAAAAACGAGTTTATAATTTTCAAGTAAACCATTTTAAAAAAAGAGAGAGGAGAGGGCTTACACATTTGTATTCACGCATCTGAAAAATAATTTCATACATAAAACTACTTTGCATAAATAATTATGTGAACAATTTGGGCAATTCCTTTTTATTTAATTTTGTTTACGTAAATGAATTCTTAATACTTACCTGCTCATAAAATAAAAATAAACTGTCTTCCTTAACACATATGATTGTTACATAGATCAAGATATGCCACCTGAGGTATAATTTTAAATAATCATTTATATTAAAGTCAGCTTAGGAATTTGACATTTTTACAAATATTATTTAAATAACATAAGCATTTTTGATTTTTAAAGCCAAATGCTGAATCAACTTTTAAGCTTGAAAGCTTGTTATTAATTTTTTTCTCTTTTTAATACCTTTTTAAAGAGTCTCAAAGTCATTCGCAAAATATACATTTTGATAATAGATTTCTTAGACTGATTTAATAATGTTTGCCTTATATTTTTGAATTATATGCAGTACGTGAAATAATTTATCATTTTTATTACGAAAAAGTTCCTTATAAAGAACAAGTAAAATAAGTGAAACTGAAAACTTTAAATGACAATATTTAAATATAAAGAAAGTACGAAATGGTTGTAAAATAAATTTCAACAGAAAAATTGTTATTAAATAATTATACATGCATTTACCAAATTAAAATCATTCTAAATGCAATTATGAGTTATTCCATTGAATTTTAAGAAGATACAGGTATATATACATCAACGTAGGGAGCATAACTAATGTTTATTCTACAAGAGGGAAAAAATATATCTGTTTTATATCGGTCCATACTCAATGGAACCAAAAATGCTTTGATGCAACATTGGTTTTGAATGCATTTCAAGATCAGCATATTCACATCCCCCTGAATTGTTGTTTACAGACTAAAATTACCTCACTTTTAAAGTTATTGACATACAAAGCCCTGAGAAAGAAGTGGAAATTTCCTTTCTTATCACATTTCCTGAAAAAGCCATTTGGGAAAACGGGATTTATTCTACACAGTGAAATTGTGACGCGAAAGCAATAATATGTTGTGGAAAGGAAGAAATAACATTTTTCTCTATATAGTCACTGAATGAGGTTTTCTTTTTTGAAAAGAAATTCTTTCTGACTGTGTTTAAAAATAAACTCTTATTCCAAAGAGAAGAAAAACTAAGAACGAATAGAAGATGTAGAGTCCATACTGGTTTCAGTACCATACTTTTTAAAAAAGTAATTTAGTAAACTTATTTGTACTTATACATGCATGAACAGATGCATAAATGTATATATCAATTAGATGCAAGCTTTTTTTGAACATACTTAACATAAAATATGTTTTAAAAGTATGAAAAAACAAGAAAGAGAAAAAACATTTTTCACTGTTTTTCAAGGAGTATACTTATTTTTAAGAGTTCGTGTTCGTAGATATATTTATCACAAATTACATTTTCTTTTGATTACTCAAACAATTTACTTATTCTTTGAGTTTGTATTCGGAAAAAAAAGTTTTCATTTATGCAGTGAAATATATAAATCAAATGTTTTATTTTCATTTCACACAACCCACACATACTAAAAAAAATATTTCTATATTTTTAACTTAAATTTAACCAGGTAACGTCAGCTCACTTTTCCTTTGATTCTTCAAATAAGAACTTTATAGATGACTTAAAGTCGACCAAAAAGAAATTACATCTTGTTCCTCATTTTTCACACTCAATGTTTACTGGAACTATTTGAACAGAAAATATGTATTCCTTTCTAAAAATATATATATTTTAAAATATTTTAGCATAAAATGAAAAGTTTCATTTTTGGAAAATTCTTGATCGCTAAAATTTTATCCTGGTCATCATATGCATTGGGTTGAAAACTATAGTCCTTGCTTTGCTTTAGAATGTGACGCCAAAAAAATCAAATGATAATAAAAATAAATGTAACAGTAAATTTTAAAATTTCAAATATTAAATTCACACCGGAGTATACCCATTTTACAACAAAACAAGTTTCTTAATTTTTTTTCTCGAACTAAATCATGTATCCCGCTGGAATGAAAAGGTAGATCATTCGATGAGCAGTCATGCATAATCTCTAGACTAAATACAGTTTATTTGTTTTGAAAATAGACACTCTATACAGTTCATTCTATATAGTCTATATGATATATCTAGGATATATATACACTGCTGGACAATTGCTAAGGACGGATAACAAATTGCTATGTATCATAACATTAAGCGAGACATGAGGCCTAGTAGGATAAAATATAGTTGCCACACTGTTCAGACATTAGAATAAAGAATATTTATTGTTCTGAAAAGTACAAAAGCTGTGAAATATCTTAAAGGAAAAAAAAATGTTCATTTGATCTGCGTACGGAGCAATGGAACAATGCATCTAAAAGTCAGCAGGCACCTTAAAGAAAGGAATCAGTACGGGATATGTCCACCGTGGAGTGTGATGCAACATTCCACACGTCGTACAATACTTTGCACAACAATATCCAGCAGATGTCGAGGTAATTTATCCCATTCCTCTGTGAGTGCACGGATGAGGGTGTTCTTGTTTGTCGGAGGATAGTTTCGACCAGCAACTTGCCTCCCCAAAGCACCCCACACATTTTCAATGGGGTTTAGATCTGGAGAACGCACTGGCCATACGAGACGTTGAATACCCTCGCTGTCTAGAAAATCCTGAACAACGAGTGTTCGATGACATGTTGCGTTGTCGTCCATAAAAACAAATTTATCACCGACAGCACCACGGAAAAGACGAACATGAGGAAGTAGAACTTCATCTATGTATCGTTGGCCCGTCATAGTTCCATTCGCAACCACATGTAGGCGCGTGCGGCCATTGATCATGATGCCGGCCCACACCATGATACTGCATGTCGGATATCGGTCCTTTTCCTGGATATTTTTTGGACGATAAGCAGTACCACTCTCGCGCCAGATCAGTTGGCGTCTTCAATCCGATGACAGACTGAACCTACTCTCATCTGAGAATAGTACGCATGCCCAGTCTTGTTCAGTCCAATTGTGATGCTCACGACACCATTGCAAACAGGCAGTACGGTGCTATCTGGTCAATGGGACACACACAACAGGTCTGCGTGCGTATAGTCCTCCTCCCCTCAAATGTCTGGCAACAGTTTTTCGGGAGATCTGCTTTCCTGAGGCAGCAAGAAACTGATTTGCCACCTGTTGAGCTGTGGTGCGCCTGTTCCTTTTTGCTAATAGGACGATATATCTGTCTTCTGCTGGCGTCGTACTTCTAACACGACCTCCCCCGTGCCGTCTTTACACATTCCAGTAGTTTTAAATGACTTCCACAGTCGTGAAACAACGCTGTGAGCGATGTCGAACACCCTGGCAACATCTGTTATTTTTCGCCCTTCTTCGATCTTTCCAATAATTCGGCCACGCATAAAATCATCCATGTGATGTCGGGAAGACATGCCAAAATTTTTAAGTTCGTCTATGAAATCTTTCCTGTAAAACTTTGACTTGAAACAACAACTGTCCACACGCGTCAAAACCTTTAAAGCTCTCATGAACGCTATCACGTGATGAACAGACGTGGAAAACAAATTTGCATACCCATACTTCTTCTTACTAATATCCCGCACTTATTCTAATTTTCCACATTTTGCTTCCTTTCATTTTGTGGTTGCTATGGATGATAGTGTTATCCGTCCTTAGCTATTGTCCAGCAGTGTATGTAATATAAAGACAGAAACAACATTTGTACGGATTCCCGCACGATATTCACTCTAAAGTATCCGCAGTCTTAATAACTCAACTACCGGTTTTTAACGAGAGGGAAACAGGGCAAGTACTCTGTCTGGTGGCGCCATTTAGTAGTTATTACAAAAATAAATAATAAATATAGCCATTGGCTACAAGCTTATATTTTGAAGAAAAATTATTGTAAAATTTGTTACGCAAAACCGATCGAACATTTCTATATGGGTGAATATTTTTATTAAAATAAAATCGAAAAGCGGACAAAAACATTTTTATAATATTTTAATGATTAAATTAAACTTCAAATTGAATTGATTTCTATTATCTCTTAACTAAAGTTTCCAGGTTTTTGAATCCGATAATAAATTACTATTCATTATAAAATAATGTTTTCGCTCAATGTTTTTTGTTTTGAAAATTGTTGTGAATGGTATTTTTACAAAATTAAATGAAGTTTTTTTTTTAAAGTGTCCTTGAAAATATTTTATTTAACACTAAAATCTATCTGCACAATTTATTTCAACCTTCATGCAATGATAATATCTTAGGATGTATCGAAATAAAATATGCTGAAAATTCTGCTCAAGAACTCAAACTTTGGCAGTCAAGGAACTAAAATCAATAATAAACTTATTAAATATTTTGACGATCTCTGATATTTTCGATCTTTCATGTTACCATGTATCTCTAAGAAAGAGAGAAGCACACAATCATAAATTAACTCCTTTTGAAGTCTCATGAAAAAGTGCATAAATAAATATCACTTAAGCTGAATTTATTGCTTTTCTGATGTAAGGGTTCATTGTTCGTTGGATAAAAAATGGGAAACTGTTTCTAAAGTGCTTCTGGCAAAATTAATTAATCTCATACATAAAGTGCTGTATAATGTTACAAAATAGCTGATCGTCTAAATATACCGACAAAGCTAATATATCAATTTTTATGTGGTTTAATTTAGATGGTTGCTGGCATCTGATGTAAGCTTTTTAATAAAGGAAAAACTGGAATTTTTCAGTTTTGCTTGGGATAAAGGCAGTTTTTCATTCTTTCCTTGACATGAATGCTACAATGCATATTTTTATGCTTTGTGGAATTATAAAGTATTCAAACTGTCTTTAGATATCATTTTTTCCCATAATTGTATCAAATATTCCTTATAAATCACTGGATGTGACCATTCTTTTGTTAACGTTACAGCTGTGCAGGAATGTTTAAAGGGATTATACAGACTCATTTGATTTTTATTTCTTTCACATATCTGCAAAAAAATTATGAAATGAAAGATGTGACACAGTTCAGCATTAGAAATTCATATGTAATTGTATGCAATGTTCTTTCATTTTTGCTACATCTATAAAACTGATGCAATTGATTTATCTTTCAGAAAAGAAACTGTTATATAAAGAAAACGATATCTAGAGAGTGAGAAAATAAATCATATATTTTACCCATCTTTTCTTCAAGTTCTACTGTTGTAAGAGAAACTACTTTGTGTGTGGAAAAAATACCTTTATTTCCCAAAATAAGGAGTAATTTCAGTCTAAGAAGATGATGAATAATTTATATGGAATTTTATAGAATGATTTTTTTCTTTATATATGTATAGATTTTAGGTGGTTTCTATTTAGTATGTTTTTATTTACTCACAAATGCTTCAAAGATATTTTTTTAAAGAAAGATTATTTAAAAAAAAATGTTTATTACATGGAAACGTAAGAAAATCACATTTTTAAATAAAATATTTTATTATTCATTTGCCAGAATATTAGAAATATTAGTGGACATATTAGAAAACTGCATTAAAAATCTATATTTTATTTTGTAAGCATTTTTTTAAAAAAACAGAACTTACTATACTGACATATTCCCACTTCATTTAATTATAGAGACATATTTGTTTAATATCCAATTTTTTCAATCGTTGAATTATATAGTTGAAATAAAGAAATTTTTGAATTAGAAAAAACTTTTTAGTTCCAAATTCTAGCCCCTTTCTGCTGACCTTTTTCCTTTTTTTTCTAACTCATAATTTGTTTCCTTTTTATTTAAAAAATCATAAGCTAACTTTTAAAGCTCAAAGATGCAATATATTATTTAAATATTAAATTTGACTCTGTCGTATGCTCTGTGAAAATTTTAATCTATTTTGGAATTAATTATAACTCTCATGTACAAAAAATGAACATTCTCTTAAAATAAAACTACTTCTGTTTTTTCTGAATTCCAATATTGCCGTAACTGTAAATTTTTCATAGATAGTAAAATCTATATCCGAATAGTTGTTCGTATAAACGATTCATTCATAATTCATAACTTTATATTCATAATTATTTTAAGCAATTAATTTGTTCTTAAAAATATAATACATATCAAGAAACTGGCTTTATTGGTTTAAATATTTAGTATGGAAATAAATATTGTAATAAATATTTTAATTAGTTCTGAAATATTTATATATCCATTATCTCATTCTGAATTCATTATTTTTGCACAGTTTAACGTCATTTAGTGTAAAAGATTTAAAGCTTGATAAAAATTTATTTCTTTTCATGCCTTTATAAACCATCTAAGACAGTTTTCTAGGTGTGAAGGTTGAATATATATTTTTCTAAGAAATGAATATTTTTATCTAAGATCTATCGTACGAATAGAATACTTCGGATAGTTTGCATAGATATAATGCATACCGCTATATTTTTCTAAGAGTCAAACATTAAAGCAATTAGAGGAAATATTTTTTGAGAAGAACTAAAGCATTTCTTGTTTTCAAATTTTATTTTGGATTTATTACCTTGCAATAGAAAATTATGAAAATCTCAGAAACCTTTTGTATGTACTTTAAATGACAAAATGGTGCACATTTTGCCTTTGGGTTTTAATTACAAAAAATATCTAATTTATTAAAAAATTATCATCTTTAATAGAACAGTGAATTATTTTAAAGTTCAATAATTTTTAAATTGTTTATAAAATGCATGTTGAGTCTTTGTTACCCTTTCTTAAATACTTCTCCATATAATCAACTACTACACATAATTTTCTTGATTAAATACAATTATCTTGATCATCACTATAATCAAACTACAATGTCCGTCGTTTCTCAAATCAATCAATTCAAACACAGTCCTCCGTGTTAAAACACTCCCAAGAAACCCTATTCTTGGTACAGCAAACCGCACGCCGCTTCTCCCGGAAAGAATTCCAGTTCATTTGGCCCAAAACAGCTCAACGCCTCGTGCTTACAAAATTAATTGACTTTCTCCCTTCCCTGGCCGTACTCTCCGGGGTCAAAAAACTCTTTCCTCCAAAACACTGTAACCATACCCCTGCATGTGGTATAACATCGCCAACTCTTAAAGAATCTACCGTCAAACAGTACGCCAATGATAGTCAGACACTACAATGCACATGTTATATAAATTTGGTTGGCTCTATTTTAATCTTCTACTATAAAGTAAGTTTATCTTGAATCTTATATCAACAAGAAATTAGGTACCTAGAAATGTAGTTTCATATATGACCATGATTGAGGCGATATAATTATTTCATAATATTTTTTTTTACTTCTAATCATGCAATTTGGGAATAAGAGTAAATGTAACAGATCAAATTTTTGAAAAAAAAAATATGCGTTTTATTTTTATATTTTGCTCTATTTAGTTCCGAAGTTTACACGGATTTTGATGTAAAAAGTAATGAGTGAACAATGTAACATGGAATTAAAACATGTATAAAATAAAACATTCTGCAAAACACTCAGATTTTAACTCATTTTTAATCATTATTTTTTATAAGAGACTCTTATTTTCATAAGTGCAAATAAATTGAGAGTTATTTCACAGACAAGCCCCAGCAATCGTTATGGAATATGACAAAGTATTGAAACTCTAAAACGATAAAGACGTTGTTAGTTTTGTTTTTTTATGTTTTTTTTGTTTTACTTTTCAAAGCAAAATTTCTAGGAACATAAAATATTTTAAATTTTAAATTGGCTGTTTGTTTTACGTGGATTCACATCAAATTGTAATTGAAGATCTTTGATTTTGATTATAAAGAGACAAACATATTCGTTAACATTTTTAGAACTCCTCAGAATAATTTTACAAAATAATTCTGCATAGAGAAAACAATACGAATATTGTAGCACAAATATATTTAAAGTAAAATCTGAGTGTTTAAATATTGCAAAGGCTTAAAAATGTTAAATAAGTTAAAATGTTACATTTATTACTTCTAATTCAATTTATGTTGCTATATTTAGCGTGTTTTTTGAAAATGCATGACATGCATTTCCAAAATGCCCTATAGTTAGAGATTGATAATTATAAATACTGTAAATGGTTATCATTTTATATTTAATCAGAATAAAATTCAGTAAAGTACATTGTTGCATTTTTTTCAATATATAATTAGACAACGAAAAATAATTTACTCATAGTAATACTTTTGGGAGAATATTAATTCTTAAAAAATATTTTACACATTTGAAAAACAACGAATCTTTAACAATATAATAAATGATGTTAACTTTCACAACAGCTGAGCTTTAACCAATATGTTTTCTTTTTTCCTTTTTTATTTAAATATTTTAAATACTTTTTAGGAAAATAAAGATAATATGTTTTATTCACATTTAAGGGGACTTGGCACCTTTCAAAAACTGAAAATCGATGAAAATATCGATTTTTCAATTTTTAGTTTAAAATGAAGTTTGATACATTTGGTATAACTGAGTTAAGTTTCGAAACGATCTGATTATTTTAAACGCAGTAAAAGGCATTTTAAATATTTTGATAGCTCTGTCAGCAGTTTAAATGCCACGCCCACCTCAATGTTTACATTTTTTTACTTGAGAATAAATCCATTATTTTACATTAAAAACTACAGAGAAGAAGAGGAATCCGTTAAGCTGTGACTGTAACTATCAGCAAAGTTGTTTATTTACATTAGCTTTGCAAATTTCGTTTGCTGTGTGATTTTTAGTTTCATTAGTTTTTAACTTCATAGAAACCTAAAACAGCATTTTTTAATGCTACTTCAATCATAATTCATTTTATTAGTTGTTATTATCGCTAATATGCCTCTTAGAAAACGTTCAGTACGTTCTTTGCAAATGAATGAAAACCGATGGTGTAAAGCGAAAGTAGATTGTGAAGTGAACAAAAATTCAGTTCTTTCAAATGTATGCCTGGAAAAATTGAACACTGTTGTAAAAAAGGATACCTCTGCTATTGGAAATTATATATTGGTGGACTTTAACCAAGTTAACAATCTTCTTCGTTGTGCAAAGTGCCAATATTGTGAAAAACAAACTTTAAACTGGAGCTTGGAGCCAAGTTGGAATTTTCATACAATTTAAAACTATTGTGTAGCAATTGTGGTGAAGACAAAACTGTTGTAAACACATCTCTAAAGTCTGTTCCGACCGGTCATGATGTGAATTTGAGAATAACTCAAGCTTTTTCACATATTGGGAAAGGTTATTCAGCTATAAAATTTTTTGTATGGTGATGAATATAGATCCTTTTTCATCAACTACGTATGGGAAGTGTGCGAGACGGCTGGATAATGCATATACTCTAGCATCTGAAAACATATTTGAGGAAATCCACCAAAAATTAAAAATGCGTACGAGAATGGAGCTGAAATCGCAGACTTAATTGTTAGTTTTGATGGAACGTGGCTAACTCGTGGTCACACCTCACTTATCGGTGTAGGACAGTGTTTCTCAAAGTGTGGAGCGCGCCCCCTGGGGGCGCGATGACCCCTAAAGGGGGCGCGAGCGTATCGAAAATTTAAAGATTTTTTTAAAAAAATAACCGGAAAAGAAGTAAAACAAAATGCTTTCTTCCATAATAAAAAAAAAAATACACACAACAACACTGACATAATTTATGTTTATTATCTGGCTTTTTTCCGTCATCAAATAGTTATCATTGATCCCAAAACCAAATTAAAGAAAAAAAAAACATTTTGATTTATTTGCTGTATTTCCTCAATGAGAGATTTTTTATTAAGTTTTAACATAAAATATTACTCGTTAAAAGAAAAAACGAAACCCAGACCCTGAGAAAAATTCTAAGAAGATAAACAATTCACCACTGTAATTATTATTGAAATACTGTACATTAGTTGTAGAAAAAGAAAAGGAAGTCATGATTCACTTTTCAGCCAGGCTGCATAGTACGTTTGCTAATCATTAGATTGACCTTCATTCTTATGGTATAGTTATTATCAATATTAGTTCCCTCCCATCTTTTATGTGTTTGCTTTTCGCTTAGGGAAATTGTAAATAATTGAGTTTTGCGATATTTGGAAAATAATTGATTGGTCTAACATTTCTGTAGGATAATTGAAAAGTGTCTGATTTGCGTCCTTTATTATGGTCTTGTACTTTTGAATAATTTTAGTTCAGTTTTATTGGATTTTTCTCAAATCATCAAAGAATTGAATAGTCCTTGAAAGAAGGTAAGTATACTTTCTATAAATTAAAATATTCACTAGAATTCCGATTTGTATAGTGTACAGTAAAAATATTTCTAAACAAATGATTGAAGTGTCTGAGTCCCCCCCGCACTACCATTAATGTTAGTATCAGTACGCGCCTGCTCCCGGGTTAAAACATTTTGAAGTCTTCTCGCTTTAAATGTTAAAAATAACGCAATTATTCTTCATCGGAATTTTATATTCTTTTCATAATTTAACATTAATTCTAAATGCTAATTGTGTGAGGTTTAAAATTACAGTTCTTTTAAACAGTTATATACAATTATAGCATTTATCTAAAAAAAAAAAAATCATTTTACATTTTTGTATACAATTTCGTGCCCACAGTTTTACTCTCCTTACAGTTCAGCTATTATATCAAGAATAATGTTTTATTTTTAAAAAAAATGAACTCGTGCGAAGAGTCGTGTTTCAGCCAGTATACGTTTAATGTATCAGTACTGAAGAAGGTATTTTATAAATAATTTCTTATTACTGAATTTGGCCGCGGTAACCGAGTGGTATAGGTATCAGATCGTGGCTTGCATTGTCACGAGTTCGAGCCCAGTACCACTAAAGATCCGCCGTGTAGGGCAGCGATGCACGTTAAATCTGTTGAGAGTTGAAACGTTTTCCCGTTGTTGTGGTGTGGTAGTTAGGAGAGAGGGTGCCAGCTCAGGTGTCATCCACGTCACTTGACCATGGTTCAAAATTACGTGGTCCGTCGTCAAAAGCCCTCGTGCAGGTGAACAGTGCGACGTTAATATTCAATCAATCAATCTTATTACTAAATTAAGAACAAGTTTAATAATTATTAGGGACTTCCACGCTCTTGTCTTGTAGAGGAAAGTTTTTCAAAGGAAGGTTTAATATCAGAAATTGACACTTAAAGAGTTATTTTTCTATATTTAGCTGAGATCTATATTTTGTCTTCAAGGCATGCACTGCAGAAAATCCGGTTTGAAAAAGGCAGGATGTTGAAAATGGTAATAATATACAAAGTGCTTTTGTTTTCAGTACAGATAATTTCTCATCCACCTCTACCCCAAACTCAAAGAGCGATTTATTACAAAATTGCCTTTTAATTTTTCACTGGATGTGAAATCTATGAAGATTTCTTCTTCGGAAGTTGAGAGCCCTTCTGGAGTATCTTGAAATAGATCCCTAATCCACTCGTAACTTGCTACCAAGCTGTCCTCATCCAGAAAATACTTTTTAAAATTCTTTGCCAAGATAGCTAAATAATTTTACATGTTTTAAAACAACTTTCACATGTTGTTCTACAGATTTGTAAGTTTTAACACATATCGAGTTATGGCTTTTTTCCATCATTTACTTCAGTAGTGGTAAATCCAAAATTTAAGTATTTTTGAGAAGATCGCCTTGATTTAATTTTCGGAACCATGCTCGTTCGTCTGTGTACTTGTTGATTCGTTATTATGGTCGAATGTTTGCTTACGACTTAAAAATGTATGTATGATATTGTTTTAATCTGCTGCCGTAAATACTTAATTACCGTGAATTACAATTAACGTGGAAATTAAAAAAAAAATGTACATTCAAGCTAGATTCGGTAGCTATAGGAGTATGGAGTCGACCAAAACTGACTGGAATTGTACGAGGAAAAGCATTTTTACATGTTTTGCGCAGACGTCCGATAGGTTACCCAGACTCACACAAACGTACCCTATAATGCCAGATGTGATGGATATGATAGAGAGCGACATTGACTAGACTATTTTTCTAGTGACATATGTACTTTGAGAAATGAATGCTGAAGGAAATAAATCTTTAATTAAATACATCATTTTGCGATCTGTTTCAATATAAAAATTAGAGAAAGAAAAATAACATAATTCTAAGTAATATATATTTTAAGTAATTTTCTTAAAATATATATTACTTAAAAGTTACATATACACAAAATTTAATATACTTATCGTATTAATTTGTACGGTTTATAATTAAGATCGTTTTGTAACTTTAGCGTCTCTCTCTCAAAGTGCATTTTTATTGCAGTAAATACATTATTGTTGTACAGGGGGCGAGACAAAAATTATGATTGAAAATTGGGTCGCCAGTATTGAAAGTTTGAGAAATACTGCTTTTAATGTATGAGTGGTGCACAGAGTATTTTATGACTAATTAATTAATACTAAATTAAGAACAAGTTTAATAATTATTAGCTACTTCCATGGGCTTGTCTTACAGAGCAAAGTTTTTGAAAGGAGTTTTAAGATAAGAAATTGACCCTCTGAGTTCATTTTCTATATTTAGCTGATATCTATATTTTGTCTTCTAAGCAACCACCACATTTTGTAATATGTTTAATTTAAAAATCAGAGAAAGGAAAAATAACTTAGTAATTATCCTATTACTTAACTTTTTTGCTTAAAAGTAACATATACAAAATTTAATACTTATGTCATTGAATTTGTACGGTTTATAATAAATATTGTTGCTTTATCGTAAAAGTGCATTATTATTGCATTCAGTAAATTATTATGTATAAGGGGGCGCGATAAAAATTGTGATTGAAAAGGGGCGCCAGTATTGAAAGTTTGAGAAGCACTGGTGTAGGATGTGTTATAGATATGCTCACCGGATATGTTGTTGACTTTGAAGTGATGAGTAAGGTGTGTCGTCATTTCTCTGTGGCAAAAAATAAGCTAGGCCAGTCAAGTGCTGAATTCAGCATATGGTATGGAGGACATAAAAGCGAATGTGATATAAATCACTTGGACTTATCTGCATCAATGGAAATGGAAGCTGCATTAACCTTGTGGAAAAGATCCACATCACTTGGATTCCGTTATATCACAGTATTATCTGATGGTGATTGTAAAACGTTTAACTACTTGTGCGAGAAAAAAGTGTATGAACCTGACATTGTGATAAAAAAGGAAGAATGTATTAATCATGTTAGTAAGCGGTTAGGAACAGCTTTGAGATCTACTGTAAAAGACTGTCGTGCTCAAGGTATTTCTTTAGGTGGTAAAAATCATGGTAGTTTGAAAGAAGCCGCGATTAAAAAATTAATTACTTACTACCAAAAGGCTATTTTGAGAAACAAAGGGGATGTGAATGCTATGAAAACAGCAATATATGCTACATTGTTGCATAGAATTTCTACAGATGCTAAACCTCAACATTCGAAGTGTCCTGCAGGAGAAACCTCATGTTGTTTCTTTCTACCAATCTGCGATTGCTAATGGTGAAAAACCTAACAATCATAAATTAAGTGTAGGTACGCCAATAAATGAAAAGTTTCTTCCAAAAATTCAACCGATTTATCAAAGACTTGCATCTAATGAATTGTTAGAAAGATGCATTCGATGTGGAACACAAAATGCAAACGTAAGTTTGCATAGCATGATTTGGGCAAAGTGTCCGAAAGAAATTTTCGTAAACGAAAGACGTGTTAAAAGCGGGCAGTAACAGATGCTGTCTGCGAATACAATATGGGTACAGTACGTACCATTGCAGAAACACAGAAAGCTTTAGGTGTAGCTACTGGAGGTTCAACGAAACAAATTGCTACTATCTTAGATTGTCGAAAACAAAAATTTAGAAAACGTCTTCAAAATGCAAGTAATAAGCTGGCTCTTAAGCTTATTAAAAATAATACATAGAAAATAGTTATTACCTAGGAGGAGAGAAGGAACGACTTATGGCGCAGGCCAATTTTAAAACAAACATGTTTTGAAAAAATAATACATTTTAGCATAAATTTGTTTTACTTTACTTTATATTAGATATTGATTTAAGTAGCAAATTAATTTTATAAAAGCTTTTAAATTTTCTATTGTACATTTCATGTACTTTTATAACATTTATTTCATGTATTTGATTAATTTTTTAATATATTTAATACATGTTTCTTGCAAAAATAAGTCACAATGATATTTCCTATTTTTCGTAATTTTGGGCTCACAGACAGGCACTTTAAAAAAAGCTTATATTTTTGCTTAATGTTTTGAAATTGAATTGTATTATGTTTTATTTTAAAGGTATATAATTATACAACATATTGAAAAATCATTACAAAATTTAGACATTGTTTTGATATATATTTGCTGATTGGTATTCTTGAAAATGCATTTTCTCTCAGTTCAAGTTTTTTCATGAAATCATGGTCTTTAAAAGTACAAAACTTCTACAGATATTTATCAAACAACTTGAATTTTGGTGTGTATCTTTATTACAATGTGCTTAATTAAATTAGGGATCCATTTTTCATTATTTTGAATAGAAAAATTTTATAAAAGAAAATGTAGCAGAAGTCATGTTTTTTTAAGCTTTTTTTCAATTAATGTTTACATTTTAATTTTTTTCCAAACTGATTTGTTTGTTGCAAAATCGATCCCTTAAGTTATTACTCATAGTCTAATAAATCCAAAAAAAATTTGGTGTCAAACTAATGATAATTGTAAAAAAAGAAGTATTTTGAAAATCGGTAAAAATTTAAATTTTAAATTTTTTTTTAAATTTAGGAATTTTTTTCATGGTGAAATTTCTTAGTTTAGTAGTAACTGTTAATAATATACAAAAAAATATTTTAAAACCCTTAAATAAATAAAAATTGAAAAAAGGTGCCGAGAGAGAGAGAGAGAGTCCCCTTAAAATATCCTTTATGGTTACGCGTTATAAAACTTGAGCACAGCATAATCCATTGAATTTTACCTAACACTGAATCTTATTGAAAAATTTTAAGCTTTAATTTTGATGAAGGTAAAGTATTTAATCAGAAATTTATTTTTTATAATTAGACTTAACAACAAATGTTTTCTTTAATTGCTATTCGCTCAATATAATGTGCTACCAATATTATCACCGAATAATATTCAATTGATATAGTTAACGTTCGTTGTTAAATCAATATAATTCATTTTTCTTGTTTTTGGTGTTCATTTTTCTTTAAATATTAACATCTATATAACATTTTCCTGATTATAACTATTATATACTTATTTTGTAAAATAAGTATATAATAGTTACAATGGAATTAGTAGTATATTCATATCCCATCATTATATTCATACTTATATTGGAATATTTATATTTTAATCCAGTACATTTATCACTATACTTTGTAAAAAGAAACAAAGTATGTTATACTCATGACAATATTTCAGTAGTATATTAATATTTATATTTTAATCCAGTACATTTAACACTGTACTCTGTAAAAAGAAACAAAGTATGTTATATACCTTAATATATTTGGTCAAACTTCTCATTATATTTAGCAACAGATATCATTTATTGTTCTTTACAATGGTACATTTTGATATTATGTAACATTTAAAGATTCGAATAAAGTAGTCTTATTTATTTTTACTTTGTTATTTTTTAAGAAAATGAAAAAAACAAATGTAATTCTGTCACTTTCGCATTCAGTTTGGAAAACAAAAGACCGTAATAGTAAGTCTCTCAGTTATCAGGTGAAAGGTGGACAAAATAGCGTGCCAAGCTTATTTCTTTTTCAAAAGAAAAATCTTTAAGGTAAAATGTTTCTCTTCAGGAATGTCTTTTTACAATTCATAAATATTTATGATGTTAGGAAATAAAGTATTCTCTAAAACGTCTTCACGCAAAGGTACAAGTTACATCAAATAAAAACCAATAATATTACCCATGCTAGATAAACTGAATGTGAGTAAAGAAACTTGTTTAAAGTACTTTGTTTCGTAACGCCTCAGAATTAATTTGTAAGGTATAGAATATAACCATCTACACACAGATTTTCCTCCCTCATTATATATAGATAGCTATGTGTATTGACGTATTTCAATTAAAAATATATAAATAGTTGTTGTTAGAAAAAACAGTCTTAATTTTTTAGTGAGTTAATATTAAGGTCACAATTAAGCTACTCCTGGAATTTTGGCGACGGACCTCGTAATCTTGAACCATGGTAAAGTGACAAGTACGACACCTCAGCTGGAATTCCCCTCTTCTAATTTCCACACCACACCAAACCAAAGGGAGAAAGTTAGAGTCTCGTCAGGTTTAATGTGCATCGTCTTTCCCTACACCAGGGATGGAGAACCCATGGCATGCGTGATATTGATTGCACGCGACACAATATTTTGGACACGTCAACGATTGAAATGGTTTGTGTTTTAGTTCAAAATAACAAAGTTCACAATGAAATATAAAATGTACATAAGAAATCAGACGAAGCAAAATTATTGAAGAATTTATTTCCGTAGTTAATTTTTCACTCATAAATTTTCAGTGCGAATTTCTCAGTTCAAAGAATTGTCGGGAATGCTCAAGTTTATTATGTACTCTAATGTGACTTCATTTGATAAAATGAACTCGTCCTAATTGGATTATTTGGAAATATAATCATTTTAAATGCAACATTCTAGTTCAATATGGGTCCAAAAATGTATTGAATGAAGAAACAAGTTGGAATGAACTGAAACAGAAAGGCTAACGAGCAATATAAGTAAAAATGCCATTAACGAAATTTTGGAAATATGGAATTCAATTCCAGACACACTTAACTATTTTCAGAAGCTAGTTTACGCTATTTTAACCAAATTTTCATCTAACTATGCCTACAAGTGTCATTATTTTCAGAGAGGAAGAACATTGGATACCCGTTCAGAAACGGTTTTGCGGATGACTCAGGAATTCAGGAATTTGGCGGAATTCAGAATGCATTCTACTAAAAATAACATCCTATAATCCTAACATAAGTTATTTGTTATCTAATATGCAACGACTGAAGTCACACTAATATTACTTTAATTTGAATTACTTATAACTATATATAAAACATTTACTACTATACAGTGCAAAATGAATTTTTTTCGTAGTAAATAAAGAGTCTTAAATTGTTAGTATTTAGTTTTGTGTTATTTTTCCATTAATCTTTAATCAAAATGTTTAGTCGGCACATACGTACCTCATTAAACACATCCTTAGAAAAATGACACGCTGTTCCAGAAAGGTCACCCCCCTGCCCTACACGGTGGTTCTTTAGTGGTACTAGGCTCGAACTCATGACAAGCTTGCCCCGAGTTCGTCACCTTGACTACTAGCTATACACCAGTCTTCTTAATTATGGAAGTAATTTACTGTCTTTATTATTTGATGTTCAATAATTTTTATCTTTTTTCCCCTCATACTACAGAAAAATTAATTTTAAAAGTATTAGTAAATATATATATATATTACTAAACCTTCGAAACATTATTTTATACGTACTTTTTTACTGTTACACGATTTTACATGTATGCATGTTGAAACAGAAGTCCGTTTAAGAAAACCTAATTAATTTAAACTCCATTTTATAACTTTAATATGAGATAATGAAATATCTTATTTGTTCGAAAATAAATTACTAGAAATATTCCAAAAGAAATCCTACAAAAAGTATATTAATTTTCTATTTTTAATCCGTAAAAATATTATTAGACGATGATATCCTTAATTTTTGCAAAACACATACCAGTTAATAGTTTAATATGTTAATGTTCAAAATATATGTTGTTATAACGAAACTCGAGAGAAATTACCATTATACACCACTTTATGACACTTTAATCAACAGTGCCATTCCGTGAAAATGCTCTTTTTTCTGAAGTTTTCACATATTTTGTCAATATATTATTTTGGGTTTTACTCCAGCAGTTTTAAGAAGCGAAGTTTCTATTTATCTCTAATATACAAGCCTACCTTTCATTTTTTTCTACTAAAGTGTAAAAGTATCGTATTGTCAGAACATGCATTTTAGATTCGTCTATAAAATTGATCAAAATCAATTGCATTCCATGCAGATTTATTAAAATCCATATCATTTCACAGAATGCAGATCATCCATTGATATTAACGGTGGCAAATGCATGAATTACAGTATTTTAGTATGATAATCCATTCTGTCAAAAACACGAAGTCGTCCTTTCAATAGGCAATCATTCATCGAGTCTCGCCTCACCACAAGTTCACGCCTCCTTTGAACGATATTGCAGAACATGCAGATTTTAGACTACCTCTTCAATCTACTCTCTAACTCAGTATAGATTTCGATTGTTGAATGTGCTGGAAAATTATGTCATTGTCATTCAATCTCAAAGCCTAAAGCTATTGAAAATGTTTTGCGCTTCAGTATTATGATATGTCCTCAGCAGCCTATAACATAAGCCCTTATCTTCCTCCTAGCTATGTTAACAATGTTTAGTAATCTCGACTCGAGGGTTATGGTAGTAATTTGATGATTTGTTTGATAGAAGATTAATTGTTCAATTGATTACAACTAGAAATGGTAGATGCACATAAGAATTAAATGGTACAATTGATGCATGGTACAGCTGTTTCTTCTTGTTACAATTACTTTTACTTAAGATTTCGCGAGTTTTTCTACAAATGTTGGAGGAAATAAAATCTGAAGAAATTAGGTATAACTATTAAAATTGTTTTTCTTAAATATAAGAATCATATAAACAATGCAATTTATATGTCTAAATAAGTATTTAGTTGTAATAAATATACTTTATTTTGTAACAAACCATAATATACACATTTTAAATATATATACATACATGTCATTTCCATATATATCATATATTTCATATCATTCTCTAACTTCGAACCAAACAAATGTTTTTAAATTTCTCTAGATTGGAAAAAATGTATATCAGGATTCTTTATTTTTCCTGGGGTAAATACTCCGTTAAAGACATTTATTGTATTCAGACAAATTAAGTAATTGTAGGATTTTACATTTAATGTAATAAATTAATTTTGAGATATTTAATAATACTCCCTAATTTGTATACACCAATTTTTTAAAAGATATTTTAATCTAGAGAAGAGAGAAAAGTATGTAATAGATCATTTCAACATTCCAGCAAAATACTGCTATTTAAATAGCAGATTAGGTTATTCGAAATAAACATTGATCAAACGTTGTATGGTTGACTTCGGAGAAACATTTTTAATTTGAGTCATGATGATGTGATACATCTAAATACTTAGTTTAGCTTTTTATCTTAAGCTTTACACAAGGGATTAAAAGAGAGTAAATCATTTAAGAAATCATATTATCCAATCCTATTATACACATTAGCATTATGTTCCAAGAGAAGGATGATTTATTAGTTAAAGAAGATACGAAGCAATGGTTCGTATACTGTTCATCACTGGTTATAAAAACTCTTCATGCAGTAAAGCATGTTTCTGTGCGGTAGATATATACCACATAAGAAAGAAACCACACAAAAATATGCAAAAATTTCATAAATATTTACATATAACTATGTTGACATACTGCAGACTTTTTTTTTCTATGAGGTGGAGGAAAGCCCGTAAAAGAAGCCTCACTTAAAAAGTTTTTCAATTATATACGAAATTTATGAGAAAGTACTTCCAAGCAAAATAAAAAATTAAATTCTACACGAAACATTTTAAAAACATTTACCGTAAAATCCGGTGTATAACGCGCACACCAATACTTTGAAGCTGCATTTTCTTTTTATTTTTACGTATATTAGCCTTATAACGTGTATTCCTTTTATTACGAAACAACGTGAAGTATACGCGAACAAAATTAATTCCCCTTTAATTTGAAGTAATTTATTCAAGAAATTATCCCATGCGTTTGAAAAAATAGTATGTTTCTAAATGTCGGGTATGGCATTTCTTTTAACTAAACTATGTTCCGATGGATGTAAAAGTTTAATTTTACTTGTGCTTAATTTTATCTTTAGAATTTTAAAGCTATCATTTTTAAATTCAGTGTATAACGCGCACTCGTATATTTCGATCTATTTTTTGTGTTAAAAATGCGCGTTATATATACGCCTGATTTTATGATAATTTCTAATAGTACACAAAAGGAAATTTTCAAAATGTGTTCATACATAATTCACCACTACACAACGGAATCAAAAACGCTCATCTTCCTGAAATTAATTATTTCAAAATCAATTTCTTCATTTGAACATACAATTTTAATTATTTTTTTTGCCACCATAAAGTAAGTGAAGCATTTTTATGACGGCAGTTGCTTGTAAATGTCACGATAACCAGGTATGCATGATTGAAGTTCTTTTTGGATTTTCACACTCCCTTTAGAATAGGTATCTATTTTCAGAAAATGTTTTCCCGATTTGTTGGAAAGCTGGATCCATGCATACATTTTATCCGTTCTCTAAGAATCCGGTTATTCTTCTCCGTATCCATAATCTCTGAAATTATTCATAAAATCACCGTCATTGAAAGTTTCGTCTTGGATCAAGTGCGTGCTGCTATCGCCTAGAGAGAAAGCAATCGAACGTTCATTTTTGAGAGGCTGTTTATAGCCAATGAACTGTATGTCTTGAAGTGTATATATGTACATTGAAAGAAGACATTAAAGTGACGCCAAAGCCTTTGAAATTCATATACCACATAAAAAATCATGCAAAAATAAAAAAACACGGAACATAATCATATAATAATAAAACCACATAAAATAAGACCACAAAAATAGGTTTAACTGTATATATTATACATTTATTGTAAATATTACTTGTGTAATGAATAAATGCATAAAATCGAACTCAACAACTCCTTAAAACCGTTTATAAAGTAATCGTTTTTATCTTGTCACATAAAACCATGTTTGGTGGAATAGAACTTCAGCACATTATGGTGGAACCAAATTTTTTCATCAAAAATGGCTAAGAATGTTATATAAAATGCAAGGGAATAATTCGTAGGATGAACAAAATGTAGTGGGTTGTTTTTATATCCATTTAAAAAAACACACGTTACGTTACCTCAGAAAAATCTAAAAAAATACAGTGTAAAGTTGGATGTAACTAACCCTTAAGTCTTAAGCAAAAAACAGATTTCTTTAGTTACCAAATGGACGTTCTTTGAAAAGTTTTAAATTACATGAATCACAGTTAAAAATCAATTGGTAAGAAAGTATTTTAAATAAAAATATACTTCAGAACTTTCTAGGATCTTTTTTTTTTGACTCAGTCCTTGTACAAAATTGTTATACAGCTTTTTTTGTTATTTTCCCATTTAGTTTTATTGAGGTACAAGAACACACACACACACACACACACACACATATATATATATATATATATATATATATATATACATATATATATATATATATATATATATATATATATATATATATATATATATATATATATATATATATATATATATATATATATATATATTGTTTATAGATCTTGCCTATGATAGAAAGCCATATACTTATCACAAGTGTATAAAATTAAAGCTGAGAACGTCAGAAAAAGTTATTCATTAATAGAGAATGATATGATTGTTTTGTCCGGATTAACATTCTGAAAGAATGTAAAGAAAATATATCATGCATCTGTGATGACTGCTAGTAAACAAAACAATATTAGCTCATGCATATGGTAAAATAATTCAAAATAAATAATAATACATTAAACTAAGAAGCTTTTTATTGTTTTTAACAATAGACTAACGCCTAGACGCTACTTTTAGCTAACAGTAAACTGCATCTGCTAACTTTTCACGCTCCTGTTTTCTCCAATAAAGAATATAATTTTAGAGTAATATGTTGTAGTAGTAATAAGCTTTCATTATACATTTTTTTCGAGATTAAAGTAAAACTTGAAAGAAACCCTATGTTATTTTTCTTTCAAAATACATTCAAACATTATAATAATTTATACATAATCAGGCATTTAATAAACAATAGAAAAATAAAATTTTAAAGAATTCTGTACTATAGTTGTAAAGTGCCAAGTTTTTCTACATAAGATTGTATTGTTCGTAATTTCCATAAGTAGTGAACCAAAAGAGTCTCTGGTTTCATCAGGACAATGCAAAGCTTCGTTTGGACTTGCAAATTTGTAAAAAAAAAATATATAGTATGTTCTACCCCATCCACCACATTAAATAGACATATGGCGCTCAGATTTTACTCTATTGAGATCATTGAAAAGTTATTTTTGTTCAAAAAACTACAAGTCTTTAATCGACATAAACCATAACTTAGGAAAGGGGTTATAAGATAAACCTGAGAGTTTTTGGAGAAAGAAACTTTCAAGTTGCCTGATAATACCTACACAGTTTAATAAATGTGCATGGCGACTTTCATATCCAATACCTCATTTTCCATTCGAGAAATCGGCATAAACCTTCCGGACTAACCACAATATATATATATATAATATACCTAATAAACCATTCATAAAACATCCAAACCTTACAATTGTCAGAAATTTGATCCTCAGCGTATTTAATATGAGCTTATTTATGCGAAAGTTTTTAGTGGCACCAAGATTACAAAGATATAACGGTAAGCCACAGTTTAACCACCATGACAATTTGGCTATAACATAGCATATCGCAGATAACAAGTAGGAACATATTTTCATGTAGACTACTAATATAAATGTTCAACTAAGTGCAAAATATTTCGATATACACTGCTGGTCATCGTAAATGCAACACCAAGAAAGACAATGATATAGCACAACAAAATTTATTTTCTAGATAACATTTTAACCAAGTACACACACAAAATGATTAAATTTATAGACTTCTGTGAAGTGTCGTTCCTGCCTGAATCAGTAGCCAGAGTAACCGCCATTGTTGGAGATCACCACTACCACACGCATCGGCATTGATTCAAAGAGACTTTAGATGTGGTTTTGGGGTAGAAGAGACCAAGCAGCTTCCACACGTTGCCAAATTTGAACTGGTGTGGCAGCTGGGGTGTAATTCTAGGTCATTGGCTTAGCAGCCATGGACCTCATGTTTTCTATCGGCAAAAGATCCGGAGAGCGAGCCGGCCAGTCAAGCAACTCAATCTGGTGATTAACGAAGAACCTTTGGACAATGCGTGTCACGTGTGGTCGTGCATTATCCTGTTGAAATATGACTGTGGCTAAGCCCTGAAGGTAAGGAAGGAAAACTGGCTCCAACACCTCGGAGATGTAGCGCTGGCTGTTTTAAGTACCGACAATGCGTACTAGAGAAGTGCGAGAGTGATATCCAATACCACACTCCATACCATCATACCTGATGCAGGACCAGTGTGGTGGTGCATCTGTTCTGCATCCTCTCTCCACGGTGTCTCCAGACTCGAATCCGACCACCGTGATATTGCTGACAAACACAAGAAAAACACAATTGCCGAACTTGAAATCGTTGGAATCTCCAAGACTTAAATAGCGCTTTGAGGTGGCGCCACAGGTGCGCGTGATATGTGTCTGCGCGAAAATTCTAATCACTTGCATATCTCACCTCCGCTAATGCATGTTGTAAATTTCATGTTATTTGCATGCTTCCTTCAGGATTTTGCATTAACGGGGGCCAGCAGTGTAACTTCTGCAACTTGATGTCCGTGTGATTGTAAAGATAGGTTGAGTGTTCATCAGTTTTTCATTGGCTACTTTTCGTTACATAGATGTATAGCGCTACACAAAATAGTATCTTATAAATTGCTAGAACCTCAATAAACGCTATGGTTGAACTAAATCTATATGTGTAAGGATGTGAGTGAATATCTTCGACTCACCCCTTCATTGCCTTCATTACTGAACTGAAAATAAGATTATTTTCGGTAAGATTATTCGGTAAGATAAGATTATTATCTTGATTGAGATCTGCGATAGACAAATGAAAATAATCATAGCGGACCGAAGAGTTGCACTTTAAGTGTTATAGGATAAATAGGAGTGTTCACATGGACAGAGGCTTCATGCTGGATTAAGGGAAGTCGGTAGGGCCCATACCGGCAATGTTAAATTGAGCCATTTTAGGTTCAAGTTTCTCAGAAACTGTTAAATATATAAACTTCAAATTTTTGTCTGTATATTAATTAGGCTTTTTATTTAAATACTGGTAAATATATTTAAAATATATTGTTTACTTTTTAGAGTTACATATTATTTATGTGCAGTAAAAATTGCATGAGCACTCATTCTGTAGATTCTGAGAAAACTGTACCCGCAGTTTGAAAACAACCATTTTGAGATAATTGCATTTTAGTGTAAAAAGCACTTGATCACAAAAATAATGAATTACAACAAGTATTTGCCCTATTTTATTAAATATTAGCTTATTCTCTATTACTTTTAAGGCTTTTAGTTTTTTCTTATACTTAGATTTCTCAGAAAATACATTTATAGCATTTTTCACTTTTAAGTTATCGAGGTATTTTTAGCGTTTAATTATTTTACTCAAATTCTGTATCAATTTTGAGGAATTTTCAGTTCTGATACATTACTTTCATCAAATTTTGACTATAAAGCATCATAAATACCATGTGAAAATGTGTCAATACATGAAAATATGGCTTTGGTAATACATGATTATACACTATTTCGAAAAGTTTCATTAGTGTTTTATATATTCACCTGTTAACACAATGTTTTACAGCAGCAGAATTAAAAATTTTCTTTAAATATTTGGTAAATGGTATTCAAAACAACAAAAACATAAAAACAGATTTCTTGAACATGAAATTTATGTATTTTTGTATATGTAACAAGATATGTGCAACGAAAAAGGCATTGCATTTTTAGATATTTATATATAAACCTTTAACTAAAAAACTATTGAACACCAAAGCTTAAAAATTTGTATAAATACACAATACATATAAAATATATAGTAAAAATTTCCAGTTCATGCACAGTAAAAGTATAGAAAAGGAATACACAATTTATTAAAAATTGTCATTTTCTGTGTCACGACATGTGTTCATTAGTGAAAAATGTCTGAGAAATATTTTTAAATTTTTACATAAAGAATAAAACATACAATACATATGAAATATATAGTAAAAATTTTCAGTTCATGTATATGGTAGATTTATAGAAAAAAAATACACAATTTAATAAAAATCGTCATTTTCTGTGTTACGACATGTGTTCATTAGTGAAAAATGTCAAAGAAATATTTAAAAAATTTTGCATAAAGAATAAGAACACACAACAATATGTATGAAATATATAGTAAAAGTCTCCAATTCATGCATACAGTAGATTTAAAGAACAAAGAACAGATTACTTGAAAATATATTAATTAGAAAACACAGTAGCTTTGTATAAATTTTACCTCATCAAAAAGATCCTGCACTGTAGCCGGTTTTTTACCTTATTTTTCTTAATATTATCTTCTTCTTTCTTTCTTTTTCTTCTTTTATCTTTTCTAATTTTCTTCGAGCGTCCAGAAAAAGCATAAATTGCTTTCATTAGTCTTTCCCTATCGAGAAGTTTCATGGCACTTACTGAAAATTCCCCTGGTTCTACGCCCATTTTTTGAAGCATTTTTAATTTCGATACATTATCATCGTTAAATGAACAAACAGCATCATAAACACCAAGTGAAAGTGTTTCAATCTGTACAAATGTTGCTTTGGGAACACGTGACCAAACGACATTATGAAAACTTTCATTCAGGTTTTGTGTTTTTCCATGCAAACATTTTTCAACAGATCAGGATGGGAAAGATCTCTAAATATAGGACGCATTGCTTCAACAACAGCGACCGGAAGACTGTTTTTATGTTTGTAAGACTTACCTGATGCTTCAGCCTTTTTAAATCCACACCATGAATCTTCCCCGATGGGACAAAACCATGTTGAGGATATTCATCAGTTGATAACTTATGCAGAAAAATGGCCCAGATAGCTTGCCGCATATTCTGAACACTGTTGTGATTTCTCCGAATAGCTGATCCATAGTATGACTGCAAGTTATCAATTTCATGTTCAGTCAAACGATTTTTTCCCACTTAAACACTTACCGTCTGACAAGATTTGCCCTTTCAATTGAGCTTTTAATCGGCGTAATCTTTGTTCCCATGCGTTTCATTACATGGCCAATACACTCCAATTTTTCAATTGGATATTCATTTCCATAAATGTTTTCTTTTACCGCATCAAATGCTTTGCAATCCCCATCTCCCAAGTACGTAATGTATCGGGCATTATGTAAAGATAATGACCGTGTTGAAAAATTTTAGACGCACCTTGGATTTCCATCGCTCCACTAGATCCAACGTAGTTCCTTTTACAATCCTTTTCATGAAAAGGCAAGTTTTTACAAGCGCAATATTTCGAAAGAATATCAACATCTATCACCTTACCTGTATCAATGCTGCTCACAGTAACTACACCATTCAAGGATGTGTAACCACGCTTCTGCCATGTCCCATCTACAGCTACTGCTATATTGTTGTTACCTTCATTTTCACAAATAGCTTCCTTCGCAGCATTTTGAATTGAATCCTCATAAACAAGTTTAGCAGCATTTAAAATTCGCTTACCGTAAGGAGCAAACCTTGTAGGTGGTTGCGGAAGATTCATTACGCCGCAGAACATTCTCCCTGCTTTTGCACCTTTTCCAATTGAACGCATAGCATACACAAACCTGGTATTTATTGTAGCAATTTGTGTTCCTTCATGAAAATTTGAAGAAGAGAATTCTACACGATATGGAGAAGCAAAACATTTCAGGACAAACGTAATAGCCAGTCCAGACTTACCTTTTAAAACTTGCATGTCTAAACCACTGTTGCACATTTTACAGTGAACTTCATTCTTGAAAACGAAAGCAAGAATATTCAAATTCATGATTGCATTTAAAATACCTACGCTATCACCAAAAAAAGAAAAACTCTCATTTAAATCGGGAATTTTCTTTTCTTTTGCACATGACTGCTGAATCATGTGCATGTTCAGCTTGAGCATTTAATTTACAATCAGTGGTACTTACTTTGCTATTTAATAGTATTCTTACGTGGATAATACTTACCTTTGCGTTTCTTGAATTTTTTGTAATCTTGGCATTTCAAAATTTCAGAAATTTTAAGTATCGATAAAGGACAAGTGCTCAAACACAACGTGTTTAGGTAAACAACCTTAACAGTTACACTTTTACAGTTATTCTACAGTTAATTTCGTGGGAATATATAAAACAGATAATGGCTTTGCAAGAGCATCCCAGTTTTAAAAGGCCAATGTTTACATTTCTATCTGTCAAAGTAGGCGTGGCAAATCAGTTGATTATTTTTAAAAAACATTTTAAAATACTTCTAATTCAAAAATTGACTAGTATGTTACATCATTGGAAAGGGCGTAATTTGGAGATTTGAGAAACATCAAAATCTCAAAATCGATTTCTGGAAGGTGTTTACCATACCGACTGTCCTTAAGCTTGTATTCTACATTCAAGAAAACAAGTTTCCTATTTGATAGCTTACTGGTTTTATCAGATATAATCAGTTGGAACATTAGGTTTGCCATCAAACGTCTATGACTGAATAAAATGTATCTTCTTATTCTTTCCGTCGAAATATGCCCATGTTAATTAAGTTATAGATAGGATCTGCCTGCACTACAACTAAAAGATCGAATACTTTAGGGTTATTGCTCTCCACTTTTGTACCAAAATCCTCAGATACGAGTATGAACGTGATAGTTCAATACTTGAATATCATGTAAATTGGAAATAAACAACAGGAAAATATTGGAATAAGAAACAGCTGAGTAAAGATAGACGATAATTAAAGTAACTATTACTTTGTACATATTTCCTAAATTGTAACCAAAAAATTTTTAGTTTCCAACGACTGGAGAAATTACATTTTTTATATTTAACAATAATTATTCTACACAAACAGAAGTACAACGTTTATCAAAATACATCTGTCACATCGTTATTAAAAAGTAACATAATATTTTCATAAACACCATGGGATTTTTTTCCAAAAAAATTGTAAAACATTTTTATTTAAGTTCTATTAATAATTTTCTTTCTCTCACTAATTCAACACTAAATTTAAGGGTTTTTTTTAAAACTAAGTATGTTTACGAAATGTAACATTCGATTGAGACTTATATTTTGAAAGGATGATTAAAATACATACCACAGAATTTAAACTCTATGTTTGAAAAAAGAAATTAGCCGTTTTATGTGAAAAACATACGAGCTATTTTGATGAAAACAAAACAGTTTAAATTGTTTTCATCTAAACGTTTTAAAAAAATCAATGTTTATGAAAACTCCAAAATAATTAAAAAGGACGTACGACACAAATGAAAACATTAGGGATTTTCTTTTTAGTTAAGAAATAATAAAATAAAAAATAAACACGATGCATATAATTTTACATTTACACAAACAAAAAAAAAAAAATACTACACTTGATTTATTTTATGGGACATCTTTAGTTTAAATTGAAAATTACTTTTCCTCGAAATTTAACACATTTTTTGAACATTGGAGAATCTGGGGCTTCCGCTTCAGCTACAGGACACTTAGCAAAAATTCAAGTAACTATCCAGTATAATTTTAAACTTAAGAATGAAATTTAAGTAATTATTGATTTTTGATAAAAAAAAAATTGATAGCTAATGTATTTTAAAAGCCATATGTTGCGATTTCTTTATAGTTTTATTTTATGAGGAATGATGCACACACACACTAGCTATTTGCAAATTTTATGGAATCTGATTTTTTTTTTAATATTGCATATATAATACAGTTTAATTTAATTTATGAAAATAGATAAATTCGACTTTATTTTCTAGATTAGGGGGAAAGGAGGTTTTACATATGATGTTTATTTTAAACAAATGCATTCTATCTTTTTTTTTTACATTAGTAATTTGGAAATAGTATTGTTCTTTTTGGGAAATGCTCCCTTTTTTTAGATATATAACAATTTTTTTATTGAATTTTTAGCATGATTGTATTTTATTACGGAATAGTTTTCAATCTTTTACTTGTAATTTTAATTTATTAACGAAATTTTAGTTAATTATTAGCTAAAAGTATTTTTGTAAATATGCTGATTTTGATGAATCTACCTGAAAATCATCGAATTTTTATGTCAGAATTGTGAAAAAAAGACTAAAAAGAATTTACTTCTTTTGCTACTAATTACATATTTTTTTAAAAC
This sequence comes from Trichonephila clavipes, assembly GCA_019973935.1. NCBI lineage: Eukaryota > Metazoa > Arthropoda > Arachnida > Araneae > Nephilidae > Trichonephila > Trichonephila clavipes. The sequence goes on along the minus strand of BMAU01000700.1, from coordinate 188,422 downwards.
AAATCTTTTTTTGAGATACCTTTTTTATTAACACAAGAGAGTGAATTATATTAACGCCGTACTATAAAGAAAGTTATGTATGTATATATATATATACAACCCGTGGGCAGAAGGTGAATGGGCCTGAAGAGGTCGCTGATGTACTAGTAGTATATGAACGCGTCGAGCGTGGACGAGGTCAATATATCTTTGAACATGTTTGTAATAGGCAAGGTTCCGCGTTTATGCACTGTTAATTTAACGCCGAGCGCAAAAGGTTTATTGTGGATTGTAACGGTGTAAGAAATGGATCATAGAATAAACGTGTTGTTTGGTTCAAACTTGGGAAGTGCTGCAGTATCCCAGGGGTCAAGGTATCGGATCATGACAGGCATGTCATGAGTTCTATCCCAGTACTACTAAAGACCCATCGAGTAGGGAAGCGATTCCCGTTAAATCTGTTGACAGCTCAAAAGTCATCCCATTGGTGTGGTGTTGTAGTTCAGAGAGAGGGTGCCAGCTCAGATGTCAAGCATGTCACGTGAACATGGTTCAAAATTATAAGGTCCTTCACCAAAAGCCCTCGTGTTGCTGAACAATGTGACGTTAATATTCACTCACTCACAATTCAAACTTGGTAAATCGGCAAAAAGAAAGACTCATGAATTGCCCAAAAAGTTTATTAAGCTGTAGTCATCACATCAAAGAGTGTTTATGAATGGTTTAAGTGTTTCCGGGAAGGGCGGATTAGCATGGAAGATGCCCTCCCCACCGAGCCGGCAGGCCAAAATCTACACGCACTCCAGAAAACATTCAAAGAGTTAAACAGCGTTAGGAATACGATGGTTGTCTGACAAAGCAAATGATTGCGGGGGAACAGGGAATCGGCACAAAAAGTGTTCGTCTCATAATCACTGTGGATTTGGAAGAACGAAAGCTCTGCTATAGACTCGTACCCTTTCGCTTATAGCCTGCACAGATATATAGAAATGCGGCTCGGCGCTTGCAGAAACCTCATTGACATGACATATGGAGACATAAATTTCCTGAACAATATCGTCACAGGCGATGAAAGTTGGTGTCTGAAGTACGATCCCGAAAGCGAACGATAAAGTTTGGTGTGCGGAGTCTGTCATCGCCTAAAAAACCAGGCTACGGTCGGAAAAATCGCGCATAAAGTCAATTCGCATCGCATTCTTTGACTCTAAGGGTTTCATTGACTAAGAATTCCTCCCTGAGAGTACCAAATTAAATGATGTTGTCTACGCCGAAGCTTTGAAGCGTTTGCTGCAACGGATCAGTCGCGTTCACCCTCAGTACGGCAAGCAAGGCTCCTGGAGTCACTCCACAAAAATTCCCGGCCACACACCGCTATGGTTGTACTGAATTTCCTGGCAATAGCTCGGGGGAAGACGACGATTTGTTAATAGAATTTAAATATATCGATAGATGGTAATTTTGAGCCACTTGAGTGAAAAGTTTGGTTCGACATTGAGTGTGGCTTGTTAATTTATCTGAATTAATCAATCGGCTTTATTTTTTGATTTTGTAAGCATTTGAACGGTGATTACAAATTTTATAATATTCTGTTCCTCATACTTAAAGTTTATAAACGTATTTGTTATTTTAAATAAGATATCAGCAATATAAGTGAGTTACGCATAATGTTACACATACGACGCATGTAAAAACGGCCATAACACTACATCAATAAAGAAATAAGTATGTGTGACATCGGCACCATATACTCTAGGAAGGATTCCACATGACTCAGAAATAATTGTAATGAACTTTAATTTTTATCTTTATATTATTGTATAAAATATAACTATATTTAGTAATTAGGCTGTGAGGAGGACACAGGGGATCTCCATAGAAAGATGATGTGCAGGACTGAAGTCGACTACTACTTCAGCCTGCCGTAGACCGTTCTGCAGGAAAATTCGTTTTTAGCAAATTAATTATGAAAGAATTTATTATTATTATTTTTTTGTTTTGTATTTCGACAGTTTTCGTTATTTCACATTTAATTTGGTAATGATTGTTTTACTTTTTAATTTACTATGGTGTTATTGCAACTACTCAATGACTGGTGGCATCTTTCCCATATATATGGGTAGATATCACAATTAAATGAGTTTCTTTAACATTAAATTTCTTATTTATTTTCATACTAATAATAGAATTTACTTCTATACATAACCAATTATATATTGAAAAATAGAGGTGTATTTTTTCATGGTTTTGTTAATTCAGTTTTGAATGTACTAATCGAAAAATTATTAAATGAGGCAGAACGTACCCCAATTTACCATACATAAATTCTACATAATAATATATGCAAGTAGTTATAACCTAAGTATAAGTACATTTAATTTTTCTAATTATATTTTATTAAATTAGTAATAGTATTTTATTTTTTAAATATTAGATATGAATAGTATTTTTCCTCCTTTCTCCATAGCCCAGTAGTGCATTGGCAAATTACACATGCCCATTGGATGGCAGTAAAACGTTATTTAAACCTGTATTATGGGTTCCTTAAGTCAAACGTTTGTTATATTTTTACTCTGGCTAATATTTATTATTGTATTTCTGTATAGATATACTGAGTTTTATATAACTACTTATACATATCATCATAGATTATATATAATTCACGCAGCGCGCATATGGATTATTATACATTATAATAACACACGCACAGAAGGAATAGCTGTATGAAAAAATAATATTCATATCGTGTCTCTAGCTCTTTGATGTAGAATGAACTCAGTTATTCGAATATAACACATTAATCTACTAATGAATAAATATTTGAGGTGTAAATCAAACGATCAGTTAAATGATTAACAAAAAAAAACCACCAGTTTGTTATAAATATAACATGAAACATTTAAGATTGTAAGCATAAAATAATTGTATGACTTTGCTTAAATTATTTAGACGATTTGTTATCATATATATTTAGACCAAATAATTATTTAGTGACATAAAGACACACTTGCTTTCTATTAAAATAGCTACATTCTTAAAAAATAACATACGTACTACAATCTTTAGTAAACAAACTAAAAACGTTATTTAGTTAAGTATTTTCTTTCCTTATTAAATATTAAAAGGATTTTTTTCATTGTAAAATGGTTAAAAAAATAACACGGTATAGTGCGTTTTAGAAGCATTATATTGCATTAAACGAAATATTTTCAAGTATATTGTGCAAATAACAACAGCGTATAAAATCATTATTTTAATCATATATGTGTATAGGACCTTTATTAATAATTAATATTCAATTATATAAGACTAAATTACAAACTACTCAATAAATTTTGGAAGGAGAGCACGTAAACATTATGCGTTTCTTTTATCAATAGCACATTACCTTTTCTTTACATATCATGCGAATAAAAGTAATAATGCTGAAAAATTTGTAATTAAGAAGCAAAATTATTGCATAATTGAATTAGAAAAATGCAATACCTTTCAAAATTAGTTTTTTACATAGTATGTTTAAAAGAAAGCATAAGTCGGGGCACATCATGCGTAAGTTCTTAAATTAATATTGAAGAATTAAACGCGCGTTAAAAGTTCAAACCAACATTTCACACAATTCCAAACATCCTGTAATTTCAATCTAAACCTCATATTTAAATCGAGCAAAGTTCACATTGGGGCTTATTTTGCATCCAATTAAAGTATTAGTATATTTCAAAACCCCGTATCCCGTTATATTCGCACCAGATGAGAAGCATGATGTAATTTTAAATGATATTTCTCTCGCGCGCGCGCGACTAGTTTATCTCTACTTAACCCATAACAATTCCACACCTGTTTTACCCATTTTAAATAGCAATACATTATATGCTACTAGCACTAGCTGTATATCAAGTTTACTTTTGTAATAGAATCCGAGATATATAATAGATTGTAGAGCATCATTAATATCATTGAAATACAAAGCTTATAATTTACGTAATATCTGAATTCAAATCTTGAAATTGGTTATTCAGACCACGAGAAATTGATATACTATACATTTCTAAGGTATAATAAGGGAACTTATTAACTGGATCTCAACTGTTCAAATAATAAATTGAAAATTATGTACGTATTCATTTATTATGATTAGGCACAAATTTTGATAGACGAAACATATTGTTTTATCTTGTATTATAAATATGTTATCAATCGAATATTCTGGAAATCAAAATTAAATTTGCAACGCGTATTTCTATGGAATTACTCTTTTTTAAATATGGACTTCGAATACATTTTCATAATTACATTAATTATCTAGAATAGGGGTGGCCAACCCAAATGACCTCGTGGGCCACTTCGGATGAGAACTTTACAATCCCGCGGGTCACATATAAAATATATATATATCTTTATATTAGATTTGGATCCATTACATATATTTGTCGGAGTGAAAATTTAAAACATACTGATATATTATTATTGTTTTCATTGTTTTTCAAGTATATAAACACATATAATATAATAATAATAATGCAATGATCAAATAATATTTAATTTATTTAATTAGTGAGATATCTGTTTCGCAATACTTTCACTTAGTTTCTGCAAATCGATCTTAGTGCATGTGTATTTATGTATCGTAAGTGATGTTCCAGATTTTCGTGCGTTAAGTTTGAGCATGATTTATGTTTGATAAATCTCAATTTAAGAAACAAAAATATGCGCAATAAAATAAGGCACATGATAAAATAATAAGAGTTATTGGATTTTTTTTTCCAAAAAAAGAAAATCTTCAAACAAAAATAATGTACAAAATAGTCGCAATTTGTAAAGTTGTAAAGAATCTCGCGGGCCACAAAGTTATTAAAGGTTAGTCACATGCGGCCCCGGATTGAACACCCCTGATCTGAAATATAAATTATTGGCTGTATGAAAAGTATGGCTGCCCTTTCAAATATTATTTGCAAATATGTAAGCTAAGATATTTATTGCGGGGCTTTACTTGATTTTCTATTAATCCTCTTGGTGAATCTTTGGAGCCAGCTATTGAGTTATTTTACAGACATCCCTATCAAGAAGAAATCTTGATATGCATATTAGCTAGTATATATTTGTGGAAGCTAAGTAATCGTGAGGAGGAAGGAAAAAATCGTAGATGCGGAAAACAGTGTTGTTACGGTAAGGATCAAAATTTAGACGTGTGAAGGACGTTAAAAAGGACGTTATAAACTAAGGACGTTAGGATTCTTAAGGTAACTTTGAGTAAAGTTAAGCTATTAGGATTTCATGCGCTTATTCGCATTGGGTTTCAAGCTATCGTTTATCACTCTGGACTTTCCCTGCATAATTGGCTTGTCTTAATTTATTATATTTGGTACTAATAAATTAAATTTCACATTGCTAATTTGGATCATCAATCTTTAACTCCTACTGATTTAGGTTGAGTAGATGAGGAGAAGGCTTCTCCATGCGGGAGGCCATTACATACTCACCTACGGTTTTTATGTTCCATAAAGACAATTGCAGTTTTTTTATAATGTTTTATTGTGCAATTTCAATGTGATCCGTAATAGTAGCGCGCATTTAATCTATGCGAGATTTCTAACCATGTTCCATGAAGCATTACAGAGTTAACTTTTTGAATGGCGTTTATAATTCGACTTAGTCATTCATTAGTGTTACGAAATTATTAAACAATGCTTCTCCTAAATCACCACAAAATGAAGTCCAAAGGTGTTATTTCCAGCGATCTAGGTGGACAAGGTGTAGGATCTACCTTTCTCATAAGTCGACAAAGGAATTTTTCATCTATAACCTCACTTCTAAACTTCCTTGTAGGGGTGCCCCGTTTAGAGATCAAGATTCGTTGTATCGGTGACTTAAATTGGATAAATTATTGGACAACTTGCGGTGACGTATTTTGAAACGAGAGTTTTTCAAAAGTTGGACAATGTGTCATCTATAACTTACGTTCCATTAAACAGAAAATTTAAGGTGTTTGACGTTCTTTATTGAACATAAAAAAATGTAAGTGAATTGTTTATTATTAATTCATTTAGGAAAGTGTACCCATATTTTTTGGTTGCCCTATATATATTTCCTTAATAAATACACATTTTTGGAAATGATTTTTTATACTTATATTTTAAAAATGTAAGATTTTCCGAAATACACATATAAAAAGATTTTAATATATGGTTAAAAGATTTACCGTTTACACTAATTATTCCCTAAATGAATTTTAAAACAAATATGACTAGATTTTTGTAAAAAATAAAGTTTCTGTACTATTTTTTTCTTCTTTAATTTCAAATATTTAAGTGTTTAAAATTAGTACTCAAGCTCCGTTACACTTAAATATCTCCTTCTTTAAAACTCCGCGTGTCTTTGGATGATTTATCTTAATTATTTTACCTAAATTTTCGTTATTGGTTAACATTTTAATTTCGCATTTGTCTGTATTCTTACATTCCCGCACTTTTTGTTCTTTGACTCGATCCTTCCTAAAATTTGTGAATTGTTAAAGTTTCCTGATAGCTGGAGTATGAGTAAAATGGACGAATTGAATGAAAATGTATCATATTTTCACTATAACTATACTAAAGGAAAATGCAATCCTTGTAGCAAATCTGAACATTTTGAGAAATTACTGTCGTCGTTCCAAAAACTATTTGAAAATGTATTGGAAACATAGACAAGAAGATTTATACATTACTCTTAGCCACACAGACATAAAACAAAAAAATAAGAACATCATGTCTATTAAACTTGTCTACTTTGCTTTATTAAGACACATATTATTTACTAAAAATTACGCTAAGACCAAAATCCTTTTTAGATAACCTTAAGGCATCAGTGAGATTTTTAGCTGCCAACTACAAAGTCCATGAGAAAATTTGACACTCTCACACATATCAAGATAATGATATGATTCAAGAATTCATGCTCGAATGAAAGCCTCGTGTAAAAAAGTATATAAATTAACTGTGTTTCTTCAAAAACGTGTAAGAAATCCATGTAAAAAGAGTTAGGTGTTAGTTTCGAAACTTTACATACAATGGTGGCAAAAAGTCCTGAACACACTCATTTTTTTAAGTAATTTTTGTGTTCGACTTCATTTTTCGTTATAAAATTATCGCACTATCTTAAATATTGTTATTGATTTTAATGTATTTTTTCATGCTGATTTCAAATCTGTTAGTAGATTTCAGTTAGTAGATTTCATCTAAAGTAAATAGTTTCTTCGATATGTTGAAAAAACCTTGACAAGAAAGCACAAGTTCACTGTAAGAATGAGTAAGTGTGCTTTCAACCAAAGAAATACTCCGTTATTTCAACCAATCAGAGAGAAGTAGCAATAAAGGGTTGAAAGAAAAAAGTAAAACGTGGTTTATTGTATTGAATGTAGTTGTGTGCTTGTGGAAAATAGTGTATTGAAAGCAATTTGAAGTGCGTTTGTGGAAAATATTGGAATTATGGCTAAATTTTCATATCTGCCTGAGAATAAAAGGTACAAAACAATACATTTGAAGGAAGAATGTTATTCTATGCGCCAAATTGCTGCCAAAGTACCATGTGGCCTTTCTACAGTTGTGAAAACTTTGAAAAGATTTTCTGAAACCAATTTTATTGCGGACAGGGGGCGATAAGAACAGCAAGAAAAACATCTTTGCGTGAAGACAAGTTATTGCACATAATTTCACTTTCAAACAGAAAACATAATTCCTCGCAAATTTTGAAAGAATGGACTTTGGCATCAAATGTGAGCGTGTGTCCAAGAACTGTTAGAAAAAGACCGCTGGAAATTGGGTTACGAGGATATAAAGCGTGCCCAAAACCATTACTGACTGAATTTCAACGCAAGAGGCGATTGACGTGGGCAAGGGAAATTCATTATGGACTATGAGTCAGTTTTGTATTTCTGGCAACCAGAGTAGTGCCTATGTAAGACGACGCACTCATGAGGAATTCAGCCCTCAGTGTCTGAAGCCCACAGTAAAGTACCCGATAAAAGTGATGGTATGGGGTTGCATGTCTTCTCATGGTGTTGAAAGAATTCACATCAATAGCGGAACAGTGAAGGCCATGGATTACATTGAAGTACTACAAAATAAATTGCTACCAACTGCGAGAGATCTTTTTGGGAATCAGTCATGGATTTTCAGGACGATAACGCCCCTTGTCAGCGTGCAAAGATTGTCCAGAAATGGTTGAAAGACCATATTGTGAATAAAATGAACTGGCCAGGACAGTCTCCCGACCTTAATCCGATAGTTAACTTATGGTTTAAAATTGGTTATGAAATTTCAAAGAAAAAGCCTTCAAACAAACGTGAATTAATTGAAGCTTTAATATTTTCCTTCAAACATATTGTAACGAAAGATATTCTTTTGAAATTGGTGCATTCCTTGCCAAAACCATGTAGAGCCGGAATTAAAGCAAACGGCTGGCCCATAAAATATTGATTTTCTAACATGTGACAACAATGTAGGTTTCAAAATGCTTATTAAATGTACCGTATTTGTCAATTTTCGTGTTATTTTCTTTTCATATTATGTTATTCTATATTGTTTTATTCTGCACATATTTCACATTATTGTGTTCAGGCAGCCTTACTACAAAAAGTAATTTAGTCGTTAAGAAACTAGTAGTAGATTTGAAATCCGCATAAAAAATACATTAAAATCAATAACAATATTTAATATAGTGCTTTAATTTCACAACGAAAAATGAAGTCAAACACAAAAATTACGCTAAAAAATGAGTGTGTTCAGGACTTTTTGCCATCACTGTAATTAATACATTTTTAAAGCAATGAGAGAAAGACCAACAGATGTAATGAAAAGTTTAGAAATGTTTCTGTAAAAGAAAAAAAAATAATATATTACTTAACATTATTCTTCATTGTACCTCAATAAATAAGAACAAAATAGTGTTTAATTTTTTTCTAAGTATAAATTAGTTTCCATTCACGATCACAATGTTTCTAAAAATGATGAAAACTGTAAGACATCGTTTCGCAAATTGTGGGGGGTGCCCTCTAGGTGGGCGTGATAAACTTACGAGGGGGGGGGAAGTGAGTATATAGAAAAGTCGAAAATAAAGTATTTAAAAAGTTATAAATTTACTGAAAGGTAGCAAAACTAAATACATTTTGGTACAATAAAAAATAAAATACACATTTGCACCGATATAATATACTTATAAATGTATCAGTACTTCACAATGTATTTGATAACTTATATCTCAATACCAAGTTGTAACAAATGGTAATTCTTTATTTCTCTCGTGCTTTATATTAATGCTTTATATTAATGTTCGCGCACGCGCACGCGCGTGCTTTTATTTGTAAAAATTCACTGTAATTTTAACTATGGAAAGTTCTGGAAATTTCGATGGAAATAGATAAAAAGTTGGAATATTGAGTTTGAAAGAATAAAATCTTGAGTTATATGTGGCAAAAGCTGCTGACATTTTATTTTTTATTCTCGTGTTAAAACTGGCGCCCATACCCGTGGTCAAAGAACTACGACCCCGTAGAAACAGAAACCGCGGCTGTGACGAAACGCCGCAGAAAAATGAAAATGGAACCGGCTCTGTAAACCTTACTGTCCCGGAAAGAAAAATTACTGGTATTGCGCCGCAATCCTTCTAAAGCAAGAGGAAATCCCTGGAAATCGAGAGACAAAGTGAATCATCCTGACTTCAATTGTCTGAAGAAAAGAAAAGAAAAAATGAATATCTATTTCCTGTTAAAAGTTTTTGCAATAGTGTTTTGTGCATTTTCCATATACAGGTGATAGCAATCCTGCTACAGTGTGTTAGTGTTATGGGTAATTTTATTATTTTATTTCATTGATTTTTTGGTATTCTTATGCAATGATAATTCTTAATTTTGCTGTATATTAATTTATTTCTTGTGAGATAACGTTTCCTGATTAATATTTTGTGAATTGCACATTAGCAATTACTATTTTGTTTGATATTTTACTGATTTCCTATTGAATTTAGGTAGCATTACATGCCTGATTATTTTAGTTTTGTTTAGTATTTTCATTGCATTGAATTTTTGTATCATTACAACTGATGATTCCTAAATTTTCTCTATATTGTTTTATTATTTGGATTAATGTTCCGTGTAGGTATTTTGAATATGTTATTAATTTATTTACCCGTTTTAATTGTATTTTGAAGTGCATAATAATTTATAATATTTTAAAACTAGCCATATTTTTAAGTGTATTCCCATATCTGTGAGAGCTTTGGTGGACAATAAGGACTGGACCTTAGTTATTTATTTTAATTATTTGCAACTCTTAAATTTCTCAGTCATGTCATTTCTGGGAAGATGGGAAAAAAAGCTGATCTCATTAAGTTTGCTATTGAGTTAGGTGAATGTGAGTGGAATGTGGCAAGAGTTGCTGGCATTTTTTTTATTTTCGTGTTAAAAAGTTAAGAACCAGTTTAATAGTTACTAGTGACTCCCATGGGTGTGTCGTATACAACGCGTTATATACAAAATTTAATACTTATTTTGATAATGTGTACAGTGTTTAATTTAAATCGTATTGCAACTTTAACGAGAAAAAGCATTGTTATATCGTATTCAATACGTTGTTATTGTATAAGGGATGGTGCAGTGAAAAATCAGATTGAAAATTGGGTCGCAAGTACTGAAAGTTTGAGAAGCACAGCTGTAAGACAACATTTTCAAATTCTAGGGGAAAGTGGAAACTACTTAATATAAATGTCATTAGATATTGATTTATTATTCATTCTTAACTTTACGAATAAACCCAAACTGCGTTTTTCAACTCTTTTAAAGTAATAAATAGTTCACATCTATTTTCACGCGCAAAAGAAATGAAATATAGTCATTCTTGCAATAATTTAATTCAATGAGCATAGAATTTAAATTTTTAAGTGTGTATTTAAGTAATAAAAAATAAATTTTTAATTTCATTGCAACTCTTTATAGCGTCAGTTACATGATCTTGTTTATACAAATGATTTTTATCACATGTATGTTGTAATTCAACTGGGAAAAATACACTATTAAGAAAAAATAAAGAAATATAGGGTGTTTTTTTTAGAGGTATAGAACTTTAAATTGCAATAAAACAAAGATGTATTACTCGATTGACATGAATTTTTTTTATTCGAAAGATAATCTTGTAGCATTACATTTTACATATGATTTCTGGCATACGACTGCCACGGCTGGCTCGGATGTAGTCCAATCTGGACGTCCAATTTTCGATGAATTTTCCAACATTTGTGGCCGTATATCGGCAATAACACGGCGAATGTTGTCTTCCAAATGGTCAAGTGTTTGTGGCTTATCCGCATAGACCAATGACTTTACAAAGCCTTACAGAAAATAGTCTAGCGGTGTTAAATTACAAGATCTTGGAGGCCAATTCACAGGTCCAAAACGTGAAATTAGGTGATCACCAAACTTGTCCTTCAATAAATCGATTGTGGCAAGAGCTGTGTGACATGTTCCGCCGTCTTGTTGGAACCACAGCTCCTGGACATCATGATTGTTCATTTCAGGAATGAAAAAGTTAGTAATCATGGTTCTATACCGATCACCTTTGGCTGTAACGTTGTGGCCTTCATCGTTTTTGAACAAGGATTCCACCAGCCCATAAAGCGCCAAACAGTCAGTTTTTCTGGATGTAACGGTGTTTCGACATACACTTGTGGATTAGCTTCACTCCAAATGCGGCAGTTTTGTTTGTTGACGTAGCCATTCAACCAGAAGTGCGCTTCATCGCTAAACAAAATTCGCTTATGAAAATAGGGAACAACGGCAATTTCGTTTTGGGCCCATTCTACGAATCTACCCCTTGCTTGATCATATTTAAAATGTAATGCCAAAAGATTATCTTTCGAATAAAAAAGATTCATGTCAATCGAATAATACATCGTTGTTTTATTGCAATTTAAAGTTCTATACCTCTAAAAAACACCCTTTATTAAAGATAACAAACTGTTACTTATTAGAATTAGCGTTACTATGCTTTGTTTTTAATTTTGAGTGATTAATGAAACATCTAAAACTTAAATTCGTGTTATTCGCAATTATTTGAAGTGTGTTTATGAGTATTATTTGCATTATCCTTGTGTGATTAGTTTAATATATTACCTAATTTTGTATTTATATTCAATTGAGTAAAGATGAATTTATTTCATTTTACATCAAATTGTGACATTTAAAGAACCATTAATTAAATTATACAATGAATATTTTAACTATATAATCCTAAATATAATATAAATCAACCATTGTTATTTTTTTTAAAATTATATTTTACTATTAAAAAGTTAACACTTGGTCGGGTTATCCTCTGAACGAAACAGAATCAGACACACTCTGCCTGAGAGGCCAACGACAAGTTTTGTTGTCCCCTCTAATCAATCAATTTTAATTCAAAATATTGGTAGGACCACCTTGGATCATATTTAATAAAAGAAAATATTCCAAATAGTATGAAAAAGAGCAAGTTTAACCTTTTACACGCCGAACTATGATTGAAAGGTAACATAAATTAAGTTTTGATAAAATCAAATTAAAATTGAAACATAAGATATATGTATATAAAAGAAATTTTTCAAAAAAATTTATTTTTAGCATGTTCCAAAAATGGAACATTGGCGGGTATCATTTAGTTTTTTCACATGTATTAGACTTATTTTGAGTAAAATGAATGGTTGCAAAAAAAATGTTTGAGCTTATGAGAGAAAGAGAAACAGAGAGAGACCACACAATAGAAGTGATACTTTCAAATTGTGTAATGTTTTTTCAGGGATTAGTTCGGTGAATAAAAAATAAGGGGATATTAGTATTTCTCCATATAAAATTATTTATTCGTATGTCTGTACTCACTTAAAATAATATTTTCCCCAAATATACAATCATTTGTGAATTAATTGTATTCTAAGAAGGATACAATAGGTTTATGTTAGCTGAGAAAGGTTATAAATACTTTAGATTCAAAATTATTTAAATAGTTAAAAAAAACTGCGTCAAAAAAGCTTTGTTCCGTACTTGGCTGAGCTTTGATTTGTATCATTTAACATAATTAAATTGAATTTTGATTTAAAAAATCAGCTAAAGGTTTTAATTTGTCTTTTGAAAAATCTACATTAAAAAATCCCAGCTTAAAATAATAGGTAATTTGTTCAGAAGAGTCGATCCAACATTGGGAATTTTGGTTGTAATTTAACAATATTGAATTATATCCATTAATTAATTCAAGCAAAGGGATAGTAAGGCAGATAGTTGATTGGGAAGAGATGAATCTAGGTCATAACCTTAAAAAAGGGATTTAATCAGAACATTTATATCACATTGTCTCTAGCTTATACTAGCTCTTTTGCCATATTATGGCATTTTTGTGCAAGTGCATCCGGTGCTGGTGCAAGGTAAGTCGTCTTAATTAAGCTAAGATAAGTCTTTATAACTTTTTCTTAAAACATTTATGCTTATTTTTGTTATTTAAATTTTTTAATTGCTTTAGTTTTCTTTTTAGACTAAGTATATTTAAGTAATTATGTGATTATAAGAACTATTTGTTCTCATTGCTATTCTGATTCTATTATAAAAATAGATTTTTATTCTTAAATTCACTAAAATATATTGCTAATGATAATTATACTAGTTACTTAGTTCTAAAACTTGTGTCCTTTTTCTAAAATTAAAAATTTAATTTTAGTCTAGGGTCTCTCTCTCTCTCTCTCTAAGCCTATTTTTTAAAAATATTACTTGCATCATTTCCATGCTTCTTCTAGGATTAGAAAGAATCCCGCCATTCAATTTCGTAAAAAGATGTGGGGGGGAAGCCCCACATAGATCGAAGCTAGAAGTTCCACTTTCACGGGGTATTGGTGGGTGGAAGGACGGACAAACTACCACGTTTCATGTCGTTTCGGAGTGCTGGTTAGGAACGTCATTCGTTTCGTTACATGATTTCTTTTTAGGGTGTGTACGTCGCAGACGACCTTGTCCGAACACGATTTCCGACTAAATAAAAAAAAAAAAAAAAAAAAAAAAAAAAAAAAAAAAAAAAAATACGAATGAACGTTATTAACCTAAACGTGACATTTATTAAAGTTTAAATCTCCAGCAAAACGCTCCAAAAGATGTTATCTCTTCAAAAAATATCTCTATAAACTCACACTCGAAGTTATGCTACAATCGGGCGCACTCGGCCTCACAAACCAGAAGGTGTCTGGGAAACCCGGGTGATGGTTGAGAGTAGATTGGACTGCAGTGAGTTACTCAGGAAAATATTGGAAGGGGCATTTAAAACACTGTGTTGCGGGCCTCTCAAGATAGCTACACCCAACGAAAGTTTAATATTCATTTCAAAAATAAAAAAAAAAAGAAAAATATTAAAAATAAAATCATTAAATATTGAATACTAAATTAAAAGTTCGCTAATTTCAGATTTTCGAATGTTATTTATTTTGTTTAGTTTTTCTCATATATATTTCTTAGAATTAAAACACAAACCCTTTTGTTTTTTGCATGATATTCTAAAACAATTACGCACTTAAACCTGTATCTTTATTGTAATATTTTTCATTAAACATTATTTAGTATGAAGTATTTCTTAGTATCATTTATGTCCATTATTCAGTACAATGTAATTTGATAAAATCAAATATCTTACTTTTCATTATATTGCCTTTATTTTCAGGGAATTCTTATTAAAATTTAAATTATCATTTGCTTTGACGAATTAACATATTAATTAACTCCCTTTTATAAATTATGCATTTCTTAAACGCATTTATATTGAGTTGTAACATATGTATTTTATTGCAGGTTTTTGTGTGTTTCAAAAACGAATATTAATTATGTTATGCAATAGTGAAGAAATCAAAGTTTACATAAAGTAAAAAACAGTAAAGGTGTGTTGAAATTTTCTTCATAAATAAATATTTTTTTTCTTCGTACATTTTACTGTTCTCTCAATATATAAGATTCTTCTATTTCATTTTCAAATGCATACATATTTATGATACTTTTGGATAAATTATTCTCATATATAAAATTTCTTCTTGTTTAAATAAGCATGTATCTGCATTCAAAAATGATATGAAACATTATTTTTTTTGGATAAGAATAATCCTATTGGTTGCTATCATTTTGAATATAAATTTTCTTCGAACGTTCTCGGCAATAAAATAATTCGATAACGCTGGTACAATGCTATTTGAAAATATACATGCCGCATATATAATATTTAGAACACTAATGAAACTAAAGGCGGGAAAAGGAGCAACTGCATATTTGAACTAAAATGTGATTATTTTAGAGCAAAAATTATACCTAGGTTTTTATAAGCAAATATATTTGCATCTTTTTCGATTAAAATACATGTATCATGAAAGAAATTTATTTATTAGGATTTATGAAATATTATTAAATAAATTTAAGATAATTTGAATATTCTGTCTCACAAGATATGAAATTCTATTAAAACAATATCAAACATATTTGAAAAATCAGATTCGGTATTATCAATTGTTTGAAGCAATATACTTTTAAAATAATTTTAATCTTAATTTATAAACAATATCGAGAACTGAAATATATGTACGATATAAAAAAAAATGGGAAGCAATTGTGCATTGTTTTTTCATATTCATATAATTCATATTATTCATATAAAAAATTTGTTATGATAAAATCCCTTTCTTTTATATACTATACATAAATAGAATTATTGTTACTTAAAAATGAGATTGAATTCTGACTTTTTAAAAGCTTTCTAAAGCTTTTAAAAAGAACGAAATCATGTGGCTGATATTTTACCACTGAGCAATTAAATTAAAAAAAAACAATATATATTCTGACATATTATAAGATATTTCAGGTACTATATATCTTGAGTTTTCTCATCATTTTATTCTTTTCAATGGTGTAGATTAACATTCGTATTGATCATGTTTCACTTGTGGCACTAAATCAATATCTTTATGATTGTAAGGTAGTCTTCATTTTATGCGGAAGGATTCCGAAGAATATCGTTTCTTTTTCATTTGCTTTTTATTTCCAGAAATATAATTGATAATTCTCGCTGTACTCTGTTTTAGAAGAGTAGCATTATTCACGATTACTGTTGTAAAAAAATGTCTTTGCGTGTATGGTTTTAATTAAAACAAAAATATCTCTTATTTTTTTCTCTTTCCGAAACTTAAACGTAGTTGTACCAATGTGAAGCGCAAACATGCTTAAAAGGCAGAATAAAACGTATTCAAAAATTTAATAAAAGAAATTAACGCGAAAAGACATTTTCAATCTTTTATAAAATGTTCAGTTCTATCCTGTGCATTTTTCAATTAAATTCATCCAGTTTAGCATTTGATATCTCTAAGGGCATAATTTTTAAGATATGATACATATGGGGCAAGTTAGTCAATTATAAATGATTTAATGTATTAAATCACGCAACATTTACTCAAAATTAGATAACACAACAGCTTCAATTGAATTTACATCAGGCTAGTTTCTACTCATTACAATTCCACACATGATTTAAGTGATACAGTTAAATCTCACATGCAACTGTGCATAGCAGCTTTTGTAAGCAGATCACAGCTGTCGAACACGCCGGATAACGTTGAATTGTTGACACTGTCATCTAAATCTAAGGCCTAAGGATTCTGTTATGTTTGCGTATGGTTATTGTAACAGGCCCTACAAATGGGAAATTAGAGAATGCCCATGTTTCTACGATGTGTGACGATGTTTCATAATTTTATCCTCAATGATTATGCCATACTTTAAACTATACTTTCTATATAAGAAAAGTGATTTTTGTTTTAAAAAGTACTAGATAAAATAAAAACAAATATAATTAATAACTACTAATAACTTAATGAATAAAAGTTTATTTTGAAACTCGTTATCGTTCTCAAATAAAGTTGCATTCCGTACGTGACCATTATTAGAGAGAGTCAAAAGAAATTATAACAATTCTTGTATTAGGAAAACTAAAATTTTAAAGTAGAGAAAGGCTGAAAGTCAAGAAATATTGCATCCGTTGTTTTGAATAGGATGATAACATGTAGAAATAATATTAAATACACTTAAAAATGGCGATCAAAAGGAGATACAATGTAACTTGTTGCTCATAATGTAAATATTCTTATTTGATATGTATGGCTAGAGAAGAAATGTAATTGTGTTTTTTATGGGAAGTAAACATTTAGAAGAAAATATACTAGTTTTGCCCTCTTTTTGTAAAATTTTAACAGTTTTCAAGGACGCATGATTAATGATTTTCTCATTATATAGCTTTAGAGTTTAGAATGGTAAAAAAAATTATTAGTAGTAGATTATATATAGAAGTATTGCGAATGTTATTATTGTTAGTTATCAAAAAGGTAATATGTTGCTTTTAACCCGTGGACACTCCCGCCAGTTTTTGCTACCGTCGTTACTCGTGGGGTGTAGGGAATACCCCAAACTTTTAGCACGTCTATTTAATAATGAAAATAAAATTAGGTCATTATGATACATATTTATAAAGCACAAGATGTTTTATGTATTATACAAATAAATTTATTAAATTTACTGCATGCAAATTAGACTGTAACATTAATTTAAACTAAACACACAAAATTTTCATTTTAAAGCATATAATTTTCTATTTTTTCATAAACCAGTAAAACGTTTACACCAGTAATAAATATACTTTATAATTAATGATATAATGATTGTAGAAAGTAGAAAATATTATTTCAATGATTTTCCAAACATTCGGAGCAGACTGTATACATATGCTCAACTTCTTGCGTGAGTTCTCAGCCCCCCAGATAAACTTTTTGAAGGTCTTTGCATTCCAATAGTTCGAAAAAGAAGGATTGCATCAGCCCTGGTGATTCAATGACCTAAAATAAGCAGCTGCAGAAAAATTGTGGTTCTACGCATTCTTTTTAGAATCCTGGGAGGATTTCTTTTTGCTGGGGTGTACAGAACACCCCGCGCGAGTGATAGTGGTTTAAATAGGGAATCTGTAAGTGAAAAGAAGTTATTAGAAAGGGTTTAGCGAGTTATAAGACGAATTATTTATCCACAATGTAAAATGACCGAAGAACAAGTAGCATCAAGAAGAGGCATGAAGTGTGTGGCAAACTTCAAAACTCTTATTTCTGAAAATTTAGGCTTCAAAATTAATAGTGTGATAAACAGAGTTAAAAAACCTTTTTTTTTTAACCGAAAAGTTGTAACTTGGTCTTACATTTAGTATTTTGCTTTGTTTTTCACCACAAGTTGATTTTAAGATTACATTGTCTCACAACAGGTTTTAATTCAGACTGTTTGGTTCCACAGCTGGGTGGGGAAAAAGGTGACTGACTATTACTGGTCTGGGGTAGGTGTTATTATTACTGGTAAGAGGTAGGTGTTATTTCATGGCATTTTTAGAATAAATAACAAGGTAGGGCTCACAACCACGTTCATCTAGTAGTGGAAAAAACCCTATTCAATAGGAAATGCGTTATTTCCAGGTAGATAGGGCTCCCATTCATTAAGAAAAGTGCGTAAAAGACATTGGCTTGAGCCACTCCCCTCCCCGCAAAATCAGGCTTTGTGCTTAAACCAAAATTTGTACTTGGATTTAGTCAGGTCCCCCTCCCCCCTGTGATGTGGGGGTGTACGTTACGCCACAAGTAAAACCATTGTCTAATAAATATGAGGATGAAGTGAAACAGTTGCATTGGTGTTCTCAGTCACTAAACTTTGATAGTATTGATATCAAGTGAGAGAAAAATTTTCTCCACCTTTATAAACTGAAGAATCAGGAGAAACGTTACAGGAGGATATTTTTTAAATTCATCATGTGTGAACTTTTTATGCGAGAGATTTACTTACATGTATCCCATGTCAATCCACACAAATACCTACAATCATAAAGCCGTTCTTTCGCTTAGAAAATTCTATGGAAGGAGTAAATAAAAAAAAAAAAAAAAAAAAACAGAATAATTACATAAACTAAGTTGTTATTTGTATGTGAAAGATTACAATTTGACAGATAATCTCGTTTAAATAGTTTTTAAATCTACTGTGCTTGAAGTAGTAATACTTCACTTATGAAATTTATGATAGATATAAATAAACGTAACAAATCCTAAAAATGTAGACAAAAAACTTATAACAAAAGTTTAAATTGTGAGAACAACCGTAAAAAATCCTATCTCGGTTTGATGACCAAGAGTTACGGTATATTTCCCTGACACAAGACATTCAGGCATGGTATAAACTGAAGTAATTATGAACTCGTTAAGTATGGAGTGACCTTTTTGCTATTTTTTGTGAATAGTTTTATAGAGTTGAATATTTTGAGGATAATCTTAAATCATCTACTTCTAATTTATATTATAGTTATTTGTACCTCATTATAAAACCGGAACACATTTACTATGTAACCACACTATATGCTGCACTTAATCTTTCCAGGACTTTAACTTTTTACTCGATACCGCATTGTATCGAATTTTGGCAGCTAACAAAATATCAGGGCGATTTAACAATTTATGCTCCATTTTTATTCTATCTTGATTATTATAAGAAGGTGAAGTAATCTGCTGACTAGGAATCACGTGGCTTAGCATCAAGTAGCTCTTGTAAAAAAATAAAACTTTAGCTTTATTCGCCATCATGCAAATCCACAGCTCCAAATATTCTATTCTAGGAATCATGCGCTTGTAGCAAAATGAATTATTTGTTGCATCCTTCTTCTGAGATATTTTTCTGTTGACATTAGTACATAAACCTCCTCTCCTCTCCAAAAAGTTATTTAACTGTAGACAGTGCTGTTCCCCACGGAGATTGGGTTTAGCGAAAGTTGGATTTGAACCACGAAATAGTACATTTGCTCGTATATGTGAGAAAGGATTTTTGCTTCCCTTTGTAAACGTGTCTTTAGATATTCTAAGTTAAATGCAACTCAGAAATGTTTTTCACAAAAAATTATCAGATCATTCTTGTTATACGGTAAATCATAACTTTTTTAAGTACATTAATGAAATTGACATAAATACGTTCAGTAAAATTATTTCATTTCAGGAATATAGCCAAATGAGAACATACCAAAATCATTTTATAATAGTGGATCTTCTACGCAATTTCGAATCTATATATTTGATAATTGGTTGCTGATAAATTCTTGTATAAGAACATTGCGTACACAAAAATCAATAGCTTAACTGCGAGACACTTTTTCTCTTTCCACTTATTACGATAATAAATTGCTACTTTTTCAATTATCTACTAATCTCTACTTCACCTTTAATGAGTAAGCACACACGCACATGTACGCACATACATGACACGCACACACACAGATATATATATATATAAATATATATATATATATATATATATATATATATATATATATATATATATATTATATATATATATATATATATATATATATATTATGGTGTTACTGGGATGAATTCGTAAACTGCTTTGACTGAATAATCTGTTTATTTTTAAAACAAAAATAAATAAAATAAAAAATAACAATTAATGAATTAAGTGAAGCATTTAAACGTGCGTCCTTGCCTAATTGACTTTCATTATACTTTTAAGAGTTATTATTGCTGTGCCGATGCGCGTCTGCTGCTCTTGTGTTCTCAACCTCTTCTCTCGTGTTCTAATGTCTTTTCTTTCACTGCCGCTTCCGTCGGAGTCATTACCCTCTGGTTTCCTTTCAAAGCCACCTGGAAGGATGCTAGGGGAGCTTGCCGTAGCACGTAGCACCATCCCCTTCAAACAAACACACACACACATATATATATATATATATATATATATATATATATATATATATATATATATATATATATTCATACATACAAAGACAGGCAGAGAGAAAGTTTCACCTATTTTTTTGTGGTGTGGCGAACATATACGTTTTGGATGATTATATGTTTTAAACATGCATGTAGCAAATACCTCTTGATGGCTCATATCAGCATTTCCAGTTGCCAAATAATTCGAAGAAACTGTATAATACTCATATATAATGTAGATAAATTATATGTATATTAACGGCACACGATGTATACATATAAAGAAAAACCTGACAGGAAAACTTAAGTGTTTAAGCATCTAGAAAAAGATGCTGAAAGCACGTGTTTCAGAGTCCAAAAAGCTCGTGAAATCGTCATACTTATTCAATAAGTAAGGATTTCCCTTCAGGACCAGCGGAAGGAGAAATAAGCATTTCCCCAGGGCCGTACGTTTAATGAGTACACTTAAGCACGGGACCGGGCGAATTTCTCGGCTAAGCCTACTTTCCTTTAAAAATTATATAAAGTTTAAATGCAATCAAGTACGCTAAAGCTTACAACTTATTATCAATGATATTATCTGAACTTACAGTATAAAAATTTTCGCAATATTTGAAAAAAAATAATTGCGAATTTGAAAGAAAATATTTTAATTGTAATAAAAAAAGTTCTCTTTTCGTCATGATAATTCAAATAAAATTAACGTAAAACTTACAAAATATCTGACAAATCCCAAACGATAAATTTACTTTCACAAAAACTTGTTGAGTCTAGAACTGATACAAATATTTTAAATAACAGCTAATATAGTTTTTATTTTTTAATTAATTGTTATATTGTTTATAGTCTTCTTAATGTCATATGTTACCTGTTCTTATGGTCATGTAACTCTGGTTGCGATAGCAACGAAAAAGAATCGTTTGTTCTTACTGAATTAAAAATTAGTAAGAGAACAAGCGATTATTTTTCGTTGAAAATGAATCATCGCTTTTGTCCAAGAAAGATCTGCTTTTTAATTGCCTTTGTATTAAAATTATTGATTTAAATACAAACCACAAATCAAATAAATACTGAAATTATTATTGTGAATGTCTGATGCACAATAAACTAATAAACGTTCTATATTTTTCCAACCTAGTCAAAATATAAACAAAAATCCAGCGTGCAAAAAATAATGAACATTTAAATGCGCGATTCTTGGGATTCTCAGCTGTTTACATTCATAAATATCTCGAATCTAATTTTAAAAAAACTCGGAGCCGAAAGCACACATTGAAAATCAAAGTTTTATAAAACATTAAAAAAAAAACGGTTTTTAATCGCCATCTAGTGCGTGGAAAAATTAATAGAAAAACGTTCTTTACTCAGATAACACCGGTGTGATCATGGGCCTCAAAGCAGGGAAATATCATTCATTTATATGATACCATGGGCCCTGGAGGAAGAAACGCGTGATCACATATATGTGATCATGGTCCTGAATGGGTTAAAGAAACACTGTGAAATGCTATGTATTTATAAATCTAAGGGAAGTTAAATTGATCATTATTTATAGAGTAATAATTCACATATTGATAGAAAAAAATGTATTTTTATTCCATGTATTTTTGTTTATTACGATATTTCAAATAATCTGTATTTTATAGATAAAGCGTGTGTATTCCTTTTAAATACACTTATGTTTTACTCTATATAGCTATTTTTATGGATAATAATTTTAACTCTATTTTATCCGTAATTTTGATATTTTTTTTTACCTCTGCGTAAACTTGTTCTTGCAATTTAAAATGCATTTTTTTCTCTTGTTATTTTTAAACTTTTTCTTTACTTTTACTTCCGCATTTATCATTTTACGATTGTAAATCTTTTAATGTTTAATAATTTAAATAAAACTGTTTCTTTCATAATAGCTCTTTTTATACTTTCTGGCATATGTCGACAGTATTAATTCTCAAAAAATTGGTTGTTAACTATTTAATATTAAACCATTAATAAAAATATGATCGAGACAAAGATCAATGAACAGGAAAAATCGTAAAAGGAAGAAAAGAAAAAAAAAACACACAAAATATTTCTCTGAACAAAGTTCGCAACAAAAAGAACATGAATATATTTTATTCTGAACTTCATATGCAATATATTTCAACATTCTTCAAATGATAATACATTAAGAAATTTAATATAGTCATGTATAAAACACACACAGCGGCTTTTTTTTATTCACACAACATCATTATCTTTTAAAATTCTGCCGAGGCACTAAAATTAATCACGAACTTATTTCCTGTTTCAACGTCCTGCGGTGCTTTTATGTATTTTTGTGTATTTATGTTTTACCCCAAGAATGGAGCACACAATCATAAATTTACTTCCTAGAGAAGGAGCACGAAAAAGTGCATAAATAAATAATCTCACATAAGCTAAATTTATTGTTTTTATGATGTCGTGGTTTATTGTACACTCGGAAAAATAGGGGAAAAACTGTCTCTAAAAAACTTTTAGCAGAAATTAATTAACCTTGAGTATAAAGTGCTGGATAATGTCACAAAATAGCTATTCATCTAGATATACTCTCACGAAGCTCGTATATCAATCTTTATGTGGTCTGTTTTATATAGATGTATGTAAGTATTTCACGAGGCCTTTTAAAAGGAATACTGGCTGCATTATAAATTTATTTTGCATTGAAACATATTTTCATTTTCTTTTATCGACGTGACTATTAATATATAAATTCCTCTAACACAGCATTTAAAATATTTATTTTCGTTTCTTAGTTTTAAAATTTAAACAATAAAAACGTTTATCGCTCTCAAATTAGCAATAATTATTACCAATAATTCATATAGCTCTCTCTCTGGCATGTAATACCTTCTTTTTCAAAGAAATCCCAGATTTTATACATGTATATATATATATATATATATATATATATATATATATATATATATATATATATATATATATATATATATATATTTGTGTATAAAAATCTTCTGTGCGTGTGTTTATCACTAAACTCCTCCTAAGCGGCTGGACCGATTTCAATGAATTTTTTTGTGTGGGTTCAAGTAAATTCGAGAATGGTTTAGATTTACAATTCGGGCCGATATCGCAATTAGTTAAAAATACATTAATTAAAAAGTTTCAAAAATACAACTCAGCATTAACATGCATTGTGGAAACAACTCTATTGTTATAAACAAGTATTATAAAAAAAATAAATCAATTTTTACTTAGATCAACCAAGAAAAAATTTATTTTAGCTACTTTTTAATAAATAGTTGTAATTAATATAAATATGTATATACATATGACATAATCACAACATTAAGTGGTAGTTAATTTTTATTAATTATTATTAAAGTATCGTATTGTCATCCAAAACAATCGTGTATATAAAATTTCCTTTCAATTGAATGCTTTAACACGTGAAAAAAAAACTTTTTCAAATTTTGACATAAGTCGCCAACGTGGCTGTACTTGTAATTTTTTAAATAATTAGTTTTAACCAATTAATTTTTATTAATTATAATTAAATTATTGTACTGTCATTCCAAATAATCATGTACATTACATTTCAGCTCAATTGAGCGCTTTAAAATGTATTTTATTAATGACTGAAAATTCCACCAAGATAAATAAATAAATAAATAAACAAACAAATAAAATATGTATAGAGATCGTGAGCTAATAGTAGGAATTGAAAAACACGTAAGTTGGCGTCGAAAATTGGTTTTCAGCCAAACTGTCCAAACCCGGTCTTTAATGTTACGAAAATGCAGACGATTCACACGTTTTAGCGTTTTTCAATAATATCTTTTCAATTAATGTAATTCTTCTGTGCGTGTGTATGTAACTGAACTCCTCCTGAACAGCTGGACTGATTTTGATGAAAGTTTTTGTCTTTTCCAGTGGACTCGAGAATGGTTTAGATTTATAATTCGGCTTAGAAATGTTTATTTAATTAATTTTTATTTATAAATTGTTGATCTTGGAATATTTAACATTGGATCCAGCAGACTGCGCTACGATCGCAGTATGGAATATTCAAAAATCTTTTTTTTATAATTCAAGTTGGTCCCGACAGTTGGTGCTGTGATCATTTCAGAAAAATATTTTGTCACTTCGTGTTATTATTTTGTTGAAATAAATCGTATGGTAATTAAATTATTACATTCAGATGTAATTAGTGTTTGAAGAGTTTTGAAGTGAGCATAAAAAACTATTCATTCTCCAAATTTAGTATGCAGTTGAAGTGAGTATTTTACATGATTTATTATTAAACTTACACGTGCGCTGACATCTACGAATGCTAATGGTATCTCCAGCATAGATCGGAGCATGTGCGAGCGCCTCTCATGAACAGGAGATAGCAGAGGCTGTTATAAAGAGTGTCGTTCATTTGACGCGACAGTGTGTGTGAGGACATGACAGCGTTCACATTGCATAATCTGACGATTGGGGAGCAGTGAGGTGGAAGGTGTTAAACTAGTCGTTATTCATCGCCACGGAAGGTATGGCTCTGCTCAATGATAACGTACGTCTCCAGGATGACGCACGCAAAACTTTCCATGTTCAAGTGGAGGCAGTTTGATCATCCTCCTTCCAGACCAGACATAATGCACTGCGATTTCCATAGGTTTGGTTCCCTGAAAAAACATCTGAAAGAGAGAAGTACTTCAACTCGTACTACGAATTCCAGGACGCTGTGTAGGACTGGGTCACCCAACAGCGACAGGAATTCTGTTAGCCAGGAGTAGTTCAACACGTTAACCAATGGGATCATTGTGCTCAGGCCTATGGTGTATACTTTGCATAAATTCTTCATTTATACCCACAGTGTTGTTTAATACCTTTTCATTTCAACATATATTGTATAAAGCCACATAAGAGAAACTCATTTTTAAGCATAGCGTTTTTTAAGCATGTCGAAATCCAAGTATTAGAAAACTGCATTGAAACTCTATTCATCTTTTACCATCAGTAAATTTATAAAGAGATAAAAATTACTTTTGATAAATTATATTTCATTTAATGAATGATGTATTAATTCATCTTTTTTAAAATGATATTATTTTCTTTAAAATATTCCTGCATAGAAATGAAGTGTTTTACTTTTTAAAGTAGACTGAAATGTCAGTGGGTAAAAAAAAGGATGTATTGTTTATGCGGAATTTCAGAGAATGATTTTCTCATTTCATATGTGCATACTTTAGAGTAAGAGAGTTGTGGTTTCTTTTTCGAATATCTTTTTTTTTACTTCTTAAGTATTAAATAATAGAACCAGAAGCATTTTGAACTATTTTTGATATGAAAGAAAATGAGAAAATCATATTTTTGAATGTAATATTTCTCTATTGCATTCAAAATTATCGTGTGTGTGTTCAGTAAATTTATATTAAAACTGTATTTTCCCACTTAATCAACAATTATATCTATCTATCTATCTTAATAGTTACCTTTATAGAATGTGATAGTGAAAATAAATTATTTAGATGGAATCATATAAATAAAGTAAAAATTAATGTGGATTGCGTTTAGTAGGTTCCTCTAATGAAAAAAAAATCACATTATTACAAATTTTGAGAAAAAAAAAATCTGACATTTTTTTTAAACTATAAAAGAGTACCCAATCTTAATTTAAGCTTAAAATTTATATAATTATATTTAAAATAAATAATAGTAAAATTTAAAAATTTACTTTATTTCCTTGTAGATCAGTGCTTCTCAAAGTCTCAATATTCGTGACCCAATGTTCAATCATAATTTTCATCGTGCCCCCCTCATATAGTAACAATATATTAAATCCAATAATACTATATTTTGACGCTAAAACTGCGATACGACTTTAACCTCTTAAGTGCCACTGGCGTATATAAACGTTTCTCTCAAGTGCACGAATTTCGCCGGACGTATATATATGTCTTTTCGAAGTAAGATCTTTTCTGTGTACTGTTATCTATACAATTATTCCGAAAGCTTTGGAATTGAATAAAAGGATTTTGACAGTGTTTGCGTTGAATTTACTCATTTCAGCGGCTCTTTTAATGACATTTATTTATTCCTTTTCTCCCCGTAACTTCTAATAAGCAGTGAAAAGATTTATTATAAACCGTAAAAATTATTAAGATAAGTGTTAATTTTTGTATACAATTTTAAACATGACAATTCAATGGATCACTGGTAATTATTAAACTTGTTCTTAGCGTAGTATTGGTAAATTATTTTTAAAATACATTTTATAGCACTGATATATTTAAAAGTGTGATACTTAGTGTAAATGTGTATTTTATTTTTATGTCAGAATGTATTTTGTTTGTTTACTTTCAGTAAATTAATATTATTTAAAAACAATCATTTGCTTTCGACACTTCAATATGCTCGTGCCCTCCTAGTATAATTGTCACGCACCCCCTCCCCCCACCGTTTCAGAAATGCTTTTGTAGATATTTAAATTAAGTTAATGAGAGTAAATGTGTATTATATTTATAGTATAACCGCAGATCTCGTATTATTATATGTGATACACATAATATAATATTTACATGCATATGTAAATGTTCCTTATAAAAATAATAATAATTTTTTTTCTATACACTGATTATATTTTAAGTAGTACTAATAACAGGAAAAAGGTATAAAAAGATAAAAATAGTCATAATTTTCCAGATACTGTACAAAACATGAACATCGAATCATTTTGTTAAGTAATGTATGCACTAAAAGCAATTGATTTTTGTTGTAGTTACATATTTTTTTCTCGAAGAATCCACCATTCGACTATTACTAAATGTATGCAACAGTGAAGAGATATTACTTTTAACGAATTCAGCAGCTACAGAGGCACGTAATACTCTATTTAAAACAGCAGATGTACAATCTTTTTCTCTTAATAATAACATATGGCAAAAATAACACAGGTCTGCGATGAAAAAATTGTTGTATATTTAACTAGTGGGTTTAACTATATTTTGTGAGCTGATTACAGGAAAAATAGTGAAAAAATTCCATTACCCTTAGATAAGTCACAAATTTCATCAGAAATTTTCTTATTTTCAGGGAGTTTCAGGTCCAGTATGTGTACGATTTTTAATATTATAGCCTACATAATTGGTGAATTTAGTCTGAATTATGGATATTCTATGGTAAATAGGTTACTAAACAGTGTATGTTATTTACAAACACCGTTTTATTCTATTTATTTGCTATGAGAATGAATCTAACTTCGGAATACCAGTTCCTACTGGGACGAGATATGTGTCATTCTGTCTTCCCCGTCCCCAATCCTATTGGCTGCTAGGCGTCGTGCGCCGTGATCTTGGTTCCAGTCAGTGACTCAATGTGGAGCTAACCACTGTGGTGTAAACATCAAAAAGGTTTTGTCCTACTGTATTTATAAAAGAAATGGCTACTAGAGGATGTGTTAACTCTCCTAACTGTTTCTGTTATATTTGTGGGTCTTTTACCGTCAAGAAGCAACAAAGGAACATATCAAATTTTGTATAGAAGGTGCATTTTGCATAATTTGGTATTAAATTAGGGGACCAAGATAAACCTTGGGCACCCCATATAGTGTGTTCTGTGTGTGTTGAAGAATTGAGACAATGGCTTCAAGGTAAGAAGAAGTCATTTCGTTTTGCAGTACCCATGATTTGGAGAGAGCCTAAAAATCACATTGATGACTATTATTTCTGTTCTTGTTCAGTGCAAGGTTTTAATTTAAAAAAACAGAAAGAACATTTCATACCCAACCATCATACTCTCGGCTATTCAACCTGTACCTCATGGATCTGACTTGCCTATTCCTTCAACTCCGGATTCCCTGGACAATATTTTAGACGATTTAGAACAAATATCATATATTAGCAGCGACAGTGATGATGGCTACGATCCAGGTACAAATGACCCTGGACTTTCTCTCAATCATATTTAAACTACTTATTACGATATCTGGGCCTCCCAAAGGAACCAGCGGAAGATTTAGTGTCTAGACTTAAAGAATGCCATTTGTTAAACTCCGTTGTTTCATTTTCGTGGTACTGATTTAGAGAAAAGGAATTTGTCCCTTTTTTTATGCAAGAGGGGAGACCTAGTTTTCTGCAACAATGCACCTGCAATTTTGGAAAGGATCAAAATTATGTATGAACCAGAGGAATGGGGACTTTTTATCGATTCGTCAAAAAGGAGTTTGAAAGCTGTACTTCGTCACAATGGTAACCGATATGCTTCTGTGCCTGTTGGACACTCAGTCCATTTGAAAGAATGCTACGAAAATCTAGAGTTTATTCTTAATAAGCTCAGATACTCTGACCATAAAAGGAACCTTTGTGGTGATTTGAAAGTTATTTCTATGTTACTAGGTCAACAAATTGGTTACACAAAGTTTCCATGTTTCCTCTGTGAATGGGATAGCCGTGACTGGAAACAACACAACGTAAAGCAGACGTGGCCAATCAGAAAGGCTCTTATTCAAATGTTGAAATACAAAGTTTAGTAGATCCTAAGAAGATCTTGTTCCCTCCATTTGATATAAAATTGGGGCTAATGAAATAGTTTGTGAAAGCATTAGACAAAGAAGGAGAGTGTTTCAAGTATCTTTGTGAACAGTTTCCTGGTGTATCCGATGCTAAGCTGAAAGTAGGCATAATTTGTTGGGCCTAACAAAAGAAAACTTTTAAAAGATGAAACTTTTGTCACTAAAATGGAAATGAAAAAAAACAATGCCTGGAATTCCTTTAAACATGTTGTAACAGACTTTTTTGGAAACAAAAAGATCCAAATTACAAAGCTTTGGTTGCTGAATTGTTACAAAACTACAATATATAATCCATTTCCTCCACTCACATCTGGACTACTTTCCAGAAAATCTTGGGGCTGCAAGTGAGGAACAAGGAGAACGTTTCCATCAGGATATAAAAGAAATGGAGCGCAGATACCAAAGTCGTTGGAATGTCAACATGATGGCCGGCTACTGTTGGATGTTAAAACGGGAAAAATCACAAGAACACAGTTAAAAAAGTACTAAAAGAAGCTTCGATGGGAAAAGAAAACGTTTTTACAAAGACTTATAATAGCATTTTCAACACATGTGTATCACTATTATTCTTATTTAAGCTATTTATCTTTGTTTTTCTTTCTTTTAGTTTATGTTAAAATAATGAAAACAAATCCAAATTTTTTGTTTTTTGTACTTTTTTGAAATATTTTACCTTTATTTTTTAGGCAAGCCTTACGTGATAGAAAAAAAACCCTTGTCATTTTTGAAATCAGCGCAAATAGCTAAATAAAGAGTAGTTAATAAAATCAAAACAATTTAAAAAAAAAGGTTTTTTTTGAAGACCTGTGTAATCATTGTTTTCTCTTTTAATTTAACAAGTAGTTGTTTCATTTTTCTTTAATATAACAGATGTCTCCAACTGTTATATTCTCGTTTAAACTGTAGACACATCTTTTTCAATTAAAAAATGCTCAAAATTTCTTAAACATTTTAGTAGAGATTAGTGCATTATATACACTGGTGCCAAAATTGTGGACACTATTTAAAATTGTTTTTTTTTTAAGTTTGTATGCTTATAGAATTTTTTTCCCCACAAATGCAAAGCAGTTTACATCATTTTATAGAAAATTTAATACTGAATTAGATACGAAAAAGTAATATGAAAAAGGATTTAAAGTCATTTCCTACTTCTTAAGAAAAAAGTACTGGTGCCATCTGTTGCAGCTACTTGTATAACTTCGACAGAAATAACGCAGAATTAATTTAGTTTTAAATAAACAAATCAGTCTTATCCATAAAATAGTCCCTACTATGATTAAGTTCACTACTTCACTGTCTTAGGTTATTACCAACCGTTACAGTTACAAAAGGAAAAAGACAAACATTCTTGCAATACATACCCGCGCGACATCTTCAACAAAATAGGTATATCTGATTGCTTTATTGATTAAATTTCGTGCTACATTTTTAATACAACGTTCTAAAATAATTGAATTTTTTAGTGCAATGGATGATGAAGGGGCCGCTCAGAAATGCTCGGAGGGCCACATGCAGCCCATGGACTGCAGTTGGATTATCGGTGGTCTATGCATATAACTGCAATCCAACTGGCAATATAAAGACAATCAATGCTTAACTGAATTTTACTTGGCTTTTACAACTACTCCTCTGTTAATCACAGTTTCTCTGTAAGAAAAGTGTTGTTAAACCGTTAAAAAACTGAGTTAGTCCCAAGAGAAAACATCACTCGATAGCCCGTCACACAATATGCAGTATACAGTCGTATACCTTATCGTAGATCTCCCTAGTTCTTCTCATGTTTTGGTTTTCTACTCTCATCCTGTTTACTCATTCCTTTATTTTTGACTAGTAATCTATTATATATTCACTTATCAAATTAAGACTTTAAGATGCTACTAACAATATCACAGGCAGGTAGAGATATTTAACTATGTAAACTTTATTTTTTTTTTCAATAATTAATGCATATTGCGATTAACTGTTTTTTTAAATCATCAGTATGAAACAAATTCATTTTTTGTAATTAGCATAAAAAATTCAAAGCCTTCAATGTCATAAAGTTGCTTTGAGTTACTTGAAATTCTTGAAAAGTGTGTCATTAGAGTGTTAAATGACGCAGTTGGGTAAATATGAATGTGTTAACAAAATGCGACAGCTGCTTTAAGTTAAACTATTGCATGGTTAATTAGCGTTACAATTTGACGAGTCTTGAAGTAAGACGAATATTTTCTCTCCAAGCGAAATAATTTGTCTTTGCCCTCTGAAGCTGAACATAAACAAAGTGTATTTTTCCTTCTTAGAGGGTTTGAAAAAAGTGGGTTTAAAACTTTTTAAACTTCATTAGAAACTTTAAAGTACATCGCAAATTTTCTAAGGTTGAGAAATTTTGAAATTTTTAATAATCTGCAATAATACTTAGAAGTACTCAATTTACATAGCAGCATAATCAACTCACGTATAAATAAAAATATTCAAAAAACAAAGAACATAATATTATACAAAATAATACAATATAATGCAAATGAATAAGTGCTGGGAAATTACAAAATCTGTTTTGCAATGGTAACTCTGCATTTTGATATTTTCCATGGAGGCATAAATTATACGTTTATTATTAACGATTTTTTGAAATATAAATTTAAATTTCTCCTTAATTTTTTTACCTCACTCGTTTAAATTAATATTACCGTAAAATATATAAAATATTAAAAGATAAAATAAAATAATGTAACGAATTTTGTGTAAAGTAGTGTAAATAATTTGTATTAGGATGTAAGTAATGCCTTTATCTTACTCTAAATTATATTTAATTTACTTTAAATTTGTAATATTCACAAGCAAAGACGTCCCTTACGGAGTGGGGATTCAATGGGTACTTGGCGAGATCTTGGTGATAGAGCGAATTTGGCAAAATAGTTGAAAACCATTTTGGCGACATTGGCAACAATGTTGGCAAGTTCGAAATCCTCTGGTGGTGAAATTCATAAATTTCACGATCTATTTCGCAAGCGGTTATCTTTCTGGAAGTTCTCTATAATTAGAGCAATGCTCGCCGAAACGGTCAATCTTGTTTCAACCAGCGATTATCTCGGTAGTGCTTGTGAATGATATTTTACATACGTGTATTTTAGACACTGTTAATTGTGTCTGAGTGCTGTTGAAGTTGTATAGACATTCTGAGATTTATTCTGTGAATACAGCTGTTGCATCCTGTATTTAAAGAATTGGATTTCTGATAATAAATTGTTATCGCTCTTGAATAATTGTCTTGTACTTGTAACTGATTGGCATAAAATACTCGAACCCTGCTCAACGTAACAATAACAGTTGAATGAAAATTTAAAAATGTGTTATGTGTTGTAATTTTATCTACATATCAGATTTTCTGATGGTCTCAACATTTTTTTATTTATCTTTTCTAAGACAAAATTCTATTTCATGACTTTTGTAAGGTAAGAGAGTAATTATGGTTTTAAATATTATATTTTGGATTAAGGCATTTTAGAGAATTTTTTAACATTAAACGAATTTTTAACAAACACACACACATTTATAGGTGATTTAGTTACTTTAATCACTATGCACAATAAATAGCATATTTAAATTTTCAAGAGCGGGCTTTTTCTCAGTTATTCAGTCATTATAAAAGAAAGATTGTTAAAGTTAATATCAACATTATTGGAAAGAAAATTAGGATTAACATTTTCGTTCGGCAAATCTTCCATTTTTTTGCATAACTCACTTGGGAATTACTCTGAAACATTTATTGCAATTATGAGTAACATTTCAACGAATTTCTTTGCCATTTAATCAGCAGCATGCACTTCTAAGTTCGTAAAGTTTAATATCATAAATGAAAATTTTGAAAATTTCTTTCAGATAACCCTCTAAGTGGATACCTTCCTCCTGAAAAGTTTTTCCGAAAGCGTTTTACTATTATTTTGCTACTCCCTTCAAAAATGCAACATACTTCAATTCTTTCCCCCTTTTAAAACTTGTAAGGTCGAAAGGGGACAATTTTATGACTTAGTTCGGCGTCTTTAATCAGTGAGAACCAGGATAGCAATCGTTTACAGCTAGCTGTTAAGTTGCCTTGGGCAATCTTGTATGAAAACCGTAGTTCTACTCTGTCGTTTTCCCCATAGATTCGGTCACAGTAAAATTAAAACAAAACGTAGGTAAAAAAAACATGAAATAAATGGCGTGTTAAAAGTTGAAAAATAGTTATATTTTCTTCAAACAAAATTTATTTTTCTGTCATTTTTTAAAAATTAAAAAAAAATATTTTGGTATTGCGATTTGAACCAGAAAAAAGCATACTGTGTTCATTTTTGAATATGAGAGTAAGAAAAAGTGCTCACTTTCCTGTTTTTAAAAAAAGTTATGAGGTAAAAAGAGTAAAGGCCCTATCTTTTTTTTAAACAATAAGGCATAAAATGGTGCATACGATGATTACATTTATGAAATAAAACAAATCTTCCTCTATTCAATTATATTTTTAAGTTAGAATAACATAAAAAAATATTTCAATACTTTTAAATTATTTAAATTTAAATCATATAAATGATATTTTTATGTTAACTGAATATTTTTCGGAAAAAATCTAAATTTTCATTCCTAGTGCTCTCCTTTTCGAACTCCTTGTATTAAATAAAAATATCGTTTCTACATCGGCATTTGTGATGGACATAACTCACATTCAGTCAATAATTTTTAATTTTAATGGAGGATATACTTCTTCAAATGCGCATGACAGTACTTCTAACCATTTTCTACTCAAGTTAAATTTCTTATCTTTCTGTTTCTTTTATTACAAGGAAAAATGTCACACATCGATAACTACATTTTCACACAATTCAGTCATTACAAATTCTATTGTGAGAAAAAAAATCTCCCTAATTAATTTTGTCTTTCAAAACAGTACACTTAAAACAATTTTGTTCAGTGAAGTTAACCGAAAGTTCCACAATGTATTCATACCAAATTTTAAAAACAAATTTAACACTTGGAAATGTATCCTGTATTAATTTTTTTCAGTATACACAAATATTTCCTGCTGTAGGGAAGATATAGTATGAGAGAGATGTGGTGTGCGGTTGTGAAAGAATGTTTTCGTACGTGTAGACTATTTTTGAAAATTTAAATATCTCTGAAGCTGATCATATAACTGCAAATGAACCTTATTTTAATGTGTGCTGGTATCAAAGTAAAACACTTTACAATACTAAACAGCCTATGGGTTTATACTCAATATCAAACTATTCGCAAAATGTGGCTTACAACTTCTATTTAAATTGTAAAGAAACTGAAATATAAATATATCTTACTGCAGTCAAAAATATTCATAATATGTAAGTATCCTATTTCCCCACTTATTTCTGTACATTTTAAAACTAAAGCTGTAGCTGAATGCAATTTTTTATATTTATAAACGAGGCATAACAGCTCACACAATATTCAATCAATCAATCGTAAAAATGTCTTTATCATTTTTAAATATACTACTATAAAACGTATATGGATTGTAAGATCAGTTGTAAAATCCTAAACGCTTTTAGAGGAGCTAAAAACATGTAATTTTGGATTGATCAAATTTTTAATATAATACACAAATATACATGTTATTAAGCAAATACATTTGAAAAATCAAACTTCCTTCTGAAATAAACGTAATTGAAAGAAAATGTTTAATTGCAAATGAGAGGAAATACATGTTTATTTAAGGGGTATCCCCAAAGTGAGGTAATCCTCAAACTTAAGACTCAAACTCAGAAGCACAACAATCCATGAGGGCCAGGAACTGCTGTGCCCATCATAATACACGTGATCATTGGACGTTGAGGTGCATGAACAGATGTCCCGATTTGGTGGTCTGTCTGAAGAGAGACCTTCAGTGTTTAAGACCCTAAGCAAGCTTGGTACTCATTTATCGACGCAATGTAGCGGAGATGAAAGGCAGTGTGGACCTTGTGCAGCCCGTTAATAGAACCCCAGACCTATGGTGTGGAAGCACTATATACTTCCACTCGATCCTATTCGTTGAAAAATAAAATGTAATGTTAGAATCTTATATAAATCCCTAATGAATGAGGGAGACCAAACTTTTTTTTCATGTAAACTGTTTAGACGGAAATGGTTAATTATGAACATTTCACAAGTTGCATAAATTAAAATTAACCGTTTACATAAATTTTTAAGGGTGCAAAAGGTGTATTTCGGCTGCACGAATTCATTTTAAAAGGAATACGGTTACGAAAAAGTAGTACAAATCTATCTAAAGTAGGGTTGGTTACCTTACATATTGTCAAACACAACAATGTATTGGAAGCCAATTCCACAATTCATTGTTATAAAAATGTATGGAAAATTACAAGATTTATTTTTGCATTTGTAATTTATATATATATAATTTTTCCTGGGAACTTTAAAAGCTAGAGAGGCATCTATCAAAACCGCGGTTCTCTCTCTGTTTTTCCAGATCGCCCCTGACTAAGCCGGCTCTGCCATAGTAAGTGAAAATGCCGGAATTTGTTTGTCAAGATCATTTTATAGCAGACTGCATTTTTCATGTATTTTAGATGGTCGTTTTATATTTTCTACATCAATATCTTAAGGTCTGAATTTAAAATTACATAAAAATTCCTGACATTCGTATCAATGACCATGATAATTTTTATTAGTATATGAATGTGTCATCAAACGATTACATGACTAATATTAACATATTATTTTAACCATTTAATTAATATTAAGTATAACATAACGCACACAAATTTTCTGAACTTTAAAATAAATTTTTCGAAAACTACTTCAAATATATTAAAAATTTTCATTCCTACGCTTTAGCTTCTCAGTTTTGCTTCTATGTAAAAATTTATTGTAATTGTATATTCATCAATTTTTTTTTTAGTATATTTTTTGCTCTTAGCATGCACTTTTCAACTGAATTGCATGAAATCTTCGAAATGTTTTAAAAGATACCAAAGAAGCTACATAATAAAAAATTTGAAATTTTTATTATACTCAAATGATTGCTAAAACTTATGGTAAATAATTTTTAGCTGCGCGATGCATTTTTTTCGAAATTTCAAGTGGAATTTCTAACATAAAATTTCTAGCCTTTTACGGTCGAGATTTCAAAAAAAATATCCATATTTTTTAATTACTTATTCAGTTAGCCTTTAAAAAGATAAATGTTGAGGTATTTTGTATAAATAGATATTTTTGAACAATAATTCGAATGATTTTGAATAGCTCGAATTTAAAATTGATTTTTATGTTTATATTTATGCATAAATGTCTACTGTAAATGTTTCCGTATATTTTTGATTACCATTTATTCAAACATTCAAGTTATAAAAAAAATGTGTTAAAATCTTCATTCATGTTGTCTTTGATGTAAACTGAAATTCAAGCACTTAAAATTGAAATATAATTCGGTGTATTTTAACAATATATAACTAGGCACTGTACTTAAACTTCCCTGAACAATTGGGCTTTGAAATCTCAAAAAAAAAAACTAATTAATCTTAATTAGTTTTTTTTTCGTTGGTATTTTTATCAAAGTGTAAGAAAATGTTTCAAATGATTTGATCCAGTTTAAATTTATTCATTTTTAGTGGTTGGAAAATTGAAAAGGTTTCAAATTTTAAAGAGTTTGGTGTTTTATTAATTTTTTCGGTATCTTATAATAAAACAATCATGTTTCAAAAACTGAAAGCTTTGATTAAAATAAGAAAAATGAAGCGAAAGAATATACTTAAAAAAATAATTTGTCTAACTATATAAAATAGCAGATTGCACTGACACGCCCCAACTTGTTACAGTTTCAAATTAATATGAAACCTAAAGGGAATTGTAACATATTTTACTTATGCGTTGGGACTTTTCAAAACTTTTAAAATACGATGTAACAAATAAACACTTCCTGGGGTCTAAAGAAATTTCTCCTCGATTTTTTACGATTGCCCCAGGGTCGAAACACGGGGTTTCCAGCGAGCCATAAAACTTCCTATCAGTGTCCTGCTGTGTTGCTTCCACCGTCCCCAATTATCTTTCAAGATGTTAAACCTTTTAAAGGGTGAAAGGATTTCAGAAAAGTGTGGCTAATCCGCTTTTGAAAACGTTCCTTGAAGGCAGAAAAATCC
The DNA here is from genome assembly GCA_019973935.1 of Trichonephila clavipes. Lineage (NCBI taxonomy): Eukaryota > Metazoa > Arthropoda > Arachnida > Araneae > Nephilidae > Trichonephila > Trichonephila clavipes. The sequence goes on along the minus strand of BMAU01000700.1, from coordinate 150,973 downwards.
GTGCAGTGCATTTTCGAAGCATCTTTACACTGACGGAATTTTCCGTGCTATCCGGTTAGAGGGTTAACTTAAATAAATTTTTAGAGTAAGAGATACCCACTAGTTAATCAAGCTCCTAAAAATAAAATTACTTTTAAACTAAACTATGGTGCAAATATTTAATATTATTTAAGGATGATTATATGCTATCTCTTTTGGATGTTGAATTGAGGTGAGAAAATTTTCTTTGTTTATTTCCTTAAGCATATCAATTTCTCATCAATCTTAGCTAAAACGTTTCTAAGTTATACCTTAAGTCGGTTTTGACCTAGATGACAGATACGGTCAATTCATGTCATGCTGTTCAAAATGTTACACCTAATCAATTGTATTGGCAAGAGAGCATTGGAGATTCATTTTTTTGTCAAACCATACCCAGATTTTTTAATGAGTGTTCTGATCGTGGAAGTAGTCAAATACCCTCTGTGACGAGGTAGATCAGGATTAGATGAACAGCACGCGGACTCGAGCTATCTTGAGGAAAGGCGAGATCTCCAAAGCTTTGAAGATAGGACAAGGCTACCAGTCTTGACCAGTACTACTTGAGAAATGTAATGTTGACTGTTTTGATAATATATTATTACTGAGATTACTTTAATGATGTACATAATCTCAAAAAATAAATACTTAAAAGTAAACAAAAATAGCTAACGTGTTACTTTAAATCTAATGAAACATGTTTTTTTCTCAATATTTAATATGTATATATATATATATATATATATATATATATAAATATATATATATATATATATATATATATATATATATAAATATATATATATATATATATATATATATATATATATATATATATATATATATATATATATATATATATATATATATATATATATATATATATATATATATATATATATATATATATATATATATATATATATATATATATATATATATATATATATATATATATATATACAATATGCTTAATTCTTAATTATTCCTTCACATTTTACCGCTCTAAATAAGATCTGAGAAGTTAAATTACAGCATTTAATATCATGGACCATTGCTTCTATTTAAAATAAGTAGTTATTATTGACTATACGTTATGATTTTAAAAAAAAACAGCTCAAGTTAGAGATTAAAAAAATTGAAAAATAAAAAAAAAATTATAAACCACCTTTTTTAAATTTTTGAAGCTTATCATTTAATTAAAAACTATAAATAAAGTTTTTCTTTTTTAATTAATTTGAATATCTAAGAAATCATAGTTCTAACTAATGAAACCTATTCATTTAATTATGTAATCGGTTTAAGTTCAATGCATTTTGAAATTATGTTATGATTATGTATAAAAAACTGCACATTTTAAATGTTTGCGAATTTTTTCCATTAAATAATCGGAACACGATGTTTATTTTTTAAATATCACATAATTAACCTTTTTTTTGTTTCCTCAAATGTAAGTGCGATTATTTTTCTCCACAATCTAATTTATTTTAAGTATTCATTTTTAAAATTAATCCTGTATTAACAATATCTGAGTATTTTACACATATTTTAAGAGAAGTATTTTCTGAGAACATTTAATTCCATTAAAAATGGTATTATTATCTGAAAGTATTATATTTCTGGTGGCGTGATTGCCACCTTAATTGCACGTCCACACTTATTCATTAACTTGAGTGTAAAAACTTGCAACAAGCAGTTGCATTAAATTTATAAATTTTTAAAAATCAGAATATTAATGCATTTGTGGACTCTTTATGTAACTAAAAAATTAAATTATTATATATTTTTATATAAACCTTTAATGGTACTGCTTGTTATAGGTTTTTTTCCATTTAAGAGTATGAAAAAGCTTGGACATGCGGTTTGATGTTGATCGCAGCGCCATTAGTCCATCTCATTTTGAAATAACATTTCAATGTAAAAGTACTTTTATATAAAATATACTAAAAAACAACTATATATATATATATATATATATATATATATATATATATATATATATATATATATATATATATATATATATATATATATATATATATATATATATATATAGCCATTACCCACCCGCTTCACTGGGTATTCAACGATGTTGTATAAATGTATAATGTTTACATATATATGAATTACTGATATCAAGCATTAAGAAGTCGCGCGATTGTATTGAAGAATAAATTTATAGCTGTAACTCTCCCCTTTTGATATAAAAAGGACATACATTAAACTATCTAATATTTCTATCTAGATCTAAAATAGATGTAGAAAGAATTTTTGTACTCACTTAACCTAATCATAAAGTGGATTTCCACCAAATCAACTTTCGGTGGATCTCTACTCCATAAAATAAACATGCGTGCTTAATTTAAAGTTTAAATCTAACAGAGCAAAAACGAAATTTTCATCATCAATACGTTATTGAAAGCATTCTTAGTGCATTCTAATTCAATAAAAGAAGCATGGAAGCTAAATTTTATTATTATAGTCTTAGAAGATCGGAAACGGGAATTTTGTCTATCAATACGCCCCAATAATTCTCCCCGCTCCCCCTGGAGTTGATTTCCGTAAAATTCATTATTAGTGGAACTCTATTCAACTAAAGACACGTGCTCAATAAATTTCAAGTAAATGGGTTAAATTCAAAAACAGGAATTTTCTATAACACGACTTAATCCCTTGCAACCCCACTCATTTGGGGGTCCGTTTTCGCAAAACTCTTTGGTATAAGAACTATATTCCATAAACGGAACATACCATCTAATTTTCAAGCAGGTGGGTCTATTAGTTGAAAAGTGGAAATATTTATCTATTACATCCCTTAATGCTCCTCAGTGACCCATGGGGATAAATTTTCGCCAAAACTATTTTGTAGAGGATCTCTACGCCATGAAATAAATCCACTTACCAAATTTTAAGACTGTGCGTCTAATAGCTTGGAAATGGAAATAATTATCTATAACTCCGCTTAATTCCACTTAGGTAGCGATTTTCGCAATACCCATCTTATAGCGGATCTCTTCTCAATGAATGGGATCTTCTTACTCAATTTTGAAGATTTTACGTCTAATACTTTAAAAAAAAGGAGTTAATTACTTATAACGTCCCTGAATTCTCAACAACGCCACTTGGGAGTCGATTTTAGAAAACCCATTTCGTAGCGGATCTCTACTCTATGAAAGGAATTCGCTCACCAAATTTCAAGACTGTACGTCTAATAGTTTAAAAATGGAAATAATTATGCATAACGCCCCTTAAGCACCCTCAACGCCCCTTGGAGGTTGATTTTCATAAAAAATATTATGTAGGGAATCTCTACTTTATGAAAGTTATCTGTGTATCGAGTTTCAAGACTGTACATTTAATAGTTTAGTAATGGAAATAATTATCTTTAACGCCCCTTAAACCCCCGTAACGCCCCTTGGGTTTCGAGCTTTGCAAAATCTGTTCTTAGATGATGTCCACTCCATAAAGGGAACCTACTTACCCAATTTAAAATCTGTAGGTTTAATAGTCATGGAGATATCGTGATTAGTCTGTGAGTCGCTTTTCTCCTTTATGTATATAGATACACTGACCTCAAAAAGTTAAGGTACAACATGTTTTTCGAAGCTCACCATAAAAAAAATGGCAGTAACAATAAAATGCAAAGTTTACATGAATGATAATAACAAACTTTAAAAACATTAATGCAAAAACGATTGCTACAACTTTTTTATTTTATAGAAAGAACGTATATTTATGAGTGAGAAAAAATATGCAAATATCAAACTTTCGTACTTTTTTATGTGTAAGTTGTGTTGATTTTCAACAGTTGTTGGCAGATTCGGTGACAATAGTCAATATTGTTTAGAAAATGTCTCAGAGACGTCGTTTACCCAATTCGTTAAGGTGGCGGGAAGTTGGATGAATGGAAATGGGATTGTCGCAGGCTAATGCTGCTAGACGTCTCAATGTGTCTCGTAGTGTTGTTGAGCGACTTTGGGATCAATACCAATCGGAAGATTCTGTGTCCAGAAGACCTGTTCCAGGCCGACCACGAGCTACAGCACCTGCAGAAGACCGTTTTCTAGCTCTTTCGGCACGAAGGAGAAGAACCACTACTGTGCCGCAGCTCGTTGCAGACCACTTTCAAGCATCAGGAAGAAGAATCTCCGCTACTACGGTGCGAAATCGTCTTCACAATGCAGGTCTGTATGCAAGAAGACTAGTTGTGTGCGTTCCCCTCAACGGACGACAGCGAAGGAACCGCTTATGCTGGGCAAGAGAACATGTTCCTTGGACGCAGCAACAATGGGCTTCTGTGCTGTTCACAGACGAGTCCAGATTTACAATGGAGAGTGATTCAGGGCGTCTACTGATCTGGAGGGAACAGCGCACTAGATACCATCAATCCCCAACACTGTTGAAAGACACAGTTATAGAGGTGATGGAATCCTGGTTTGGGCAGGGATCTCGCTCGGTGGCCACACTGGCCTGCATGTGTTCCATGGAGGAACCGTAACTGGTCTTAGATATCGAGATGAGACCCTTGATCCATATATCCGCCCATATGCTGCTGCTATTGGTAACGACTTAATTCTGATGGATGGTAATGCACGACCTCACCGAGCTCGGATTGTTGAGGAGTATCTGGAGGATCACGGTTTGGAACGAATGGAATGGCCAGCTCGATCTCCAGACATGAATCCGATAGTACATCTTTGGGACTATCTTGGCAGAGAGGTTGCTGCTTTAAATCCTCCTCCAAGGTCGTTACATGAGCTGAAACAAGGCTTACTCTGTGTCTGGTCTTCGCTTTCTATTCCGGTGTCCGACAACTTAATAAACAGCATGGGAAATCGATGCCGCCAATGCATTCAAGTTAGGGGTGGACACATTCCTTATTAGAACCCATTTTTGTATTGTTTTTATGCCATTTTACCACATAACACTGTGATGTGCTGTTTTCTCCAAGAATGGACTTTTCAGCAGATATTGCTTTTTTTGTTATAAATCGTTTTTGCAATACACTTATACAAATTTCTATAACGCATTCAATAAAAAACTATTTAATGCACATATCCTCCAAACTTTTTCTTTCTACATTCATTCATTTGCAAATTAGACAGAAAAACCCGGTTGTACCTTAACTTTTTGAGGCCAGTGTATATACATGTAATAAATATGAATGCATTGTGCATTAATAATGAACAAGGAATATATTAATAAAAATATTAGTGCGCATTTTTTAAAATGATGAATATGTTTTTAAACAACTGGTAATAAATCTACTTTTGAAATTCTTCTGAAAACACTTTGATGTACCAGGTGGTTATAATTAAAGTTACACTATTCAGAGGTATGTGGAATCTGTACTGCTTATTGGATTTTGAAGCAACTTGGAATATATGCTATATGTGGACAATGGGAAAAATATTTCTGCAAAAAAAGTACAAATTTTGACCCTCAGGTGGCTTTTATCAAATATTCCTTATGCAACTCCGTAAAACCTCTATATAAACTTGCAGTCACAGTCAGACGTTAATCATTCTAGCTTTAAAGGAACGACAATGTTTGCAAACCACTATCTTATTTACGATGAAGCAACTCCTTACATTGGGCTCCAAGTCAAAGCACTGCTTAGTGATAACTTTGTCAATAATCGCGTAATATTCATATATTTTCGGACGTATGGCCTTCTCGTTCACCCGACTTAAATCCCTGTGATTTTTGGTTGTGGAGATTTCTAAAAGACCGTGTTTTTAGAGGTGGAATTAGGACAATCTGATTTGAAAACTAGCATTGTACACCATGTGGCGAAAATCCTTCTTGAGTTGCTTCACGCTACCATTGAAAACTCTATAATGCGCTTTCAACATGTTATGGATGTCAATGGAGCACATATTGAGAATATTTTGCTATTAAATAAATTTAAACGATTATAACATATTTTTTCGTCCTTCTTTGGACACCACATTTCCTCCTAGAGGTCAAAATTTTAACTTATTTTATTGCAGAAACCTTTTCCCCATGGCCCATATAGCACATATTCCTTCAAAATTTGATAAGCAGAACGGGTTATGTAGGCCCCTGGATAGTGTAACTTTAATTATAACCACCTGGTATCTTAACAGTAACAACATTTATTTTCTCAATCAGAATCTTTAGTTACATTTAAAACTATCCCCATAGTCTATTTACATGATGGAAGATTTTCATCTTTTATAATAACCATTCAACGAAGTTATGTTTCCTTTTTCAAATTGCCATTTATGTCTAACCTGTAAATTATTAAGAAAATCTAACTTCCACTTGGGTCATATAAATTAAATAATGTCTGTTTATCTCAGCCATTGTGATAAATGATTGTCCGATTTATCTGTTGAGTCTGACTCAGGTAAATTTTGAAAAGGTCTACGTGTGTGCAATAAAATGTCCGGAAGGTAAGGCATGGTAGGAAGAAAAGATATTCAAAATAATTTCTATATGACTGGTAACTGTTCTGAATAGTTCTAATGTAAGTGTCGTGCATCGCCTCCTGATTTTTTTTAAATATTTGATACTTGTTCTCAAAAGCGTATTGAAATTAGAGAGAAATATATTTGCAAGTAAGTTTTTCATTGGTTAAGCAGCTAACAATGCGGTGACTTTTTTTAAAATTTATATTAGAGTTATAACTCTTTACTGACGCCTATGAAAATTATAGTGTTATCAGTATAAATTTAAGTAATTTTCCTGTCTTACTAAAAATTATTTAAGAGTTGCCATCATGGATTCTGTAATTAGGCCGATGAAATTCTCTATATGATAGGCTTATCTAATAAAGCATATGAAAATTGCATCATAACATTTATCATAAATAACTTTTCATTGGCTTTTATTTTTTATATAAAATGGACCTGTAAAATATACTCCTACATGCAAAGAAGAGTTAGGGGTAATTCTCTTTTTAGGCCAAATTCCCAGGATTTTTTCTACATTCTTCTGTTTGTTTTTGAAGCAAACGATACAAACATGTACAATTTGTCTAGTAGTGCTTCTTTTACCTATTCACCTGAAACTCTTGTCTAACTAGATAAAGTAAGATCTGAGCGCCTACAAGCAAAGGTTTAAATAATATATAATAATCCATTTTAAAAAGTAAAAAATTCGCTTTTTGTGTTCTATCCTGAAAATATTTAGTGAGATACAAGTGAAACTAAAGTGAGATAAGAAAAAAAATATTATTTGACCAAATATCATGCTTATCAGCATCCGAGATAACTAAGGATATTTGTAAAAATATCACGAATATTAACCAAAATTTACAGGGTGTCCGGGCTTAAAGTATCCAAAAGTAATGGCTTATTATTACGGAACTACACGTCAGAATGTAATAAACTTTTTATCCGAGAATTGTGAAATTATTTGAAGTTTTTTGGGTCTAGTCCGAACGGCCGTACGGGTAAACATTTTTCGGCAATCGCTGGCGATAAACTTTTTACACTGACTTTATTAGTAAAAATGTGGACTCCACCGTAAAAGATGCAGTACGTACTTTGGTTTACGGAATTTAAATCAGTCACACGTGTACAATACCGTGTTCGAACAGAATGGAATGGCATTATTGGCTTGCCTAATACACTTATCAGGACTTCTACAAAATGAATCACGCACACGATCAGCAGTGTCTTCTTCTATCACGAAAACTTAAGGATATTTGCCAGATTTTGATGTCAGAGGGTCGACTTTCCATTCTGTTTGAACAGGTCCCTGTACACGCGTGACTGATTAAATCATGTTAACCAAAGTACGTACTGCATCTTTTACTGTGGCGTTCACATCTTTACTATTAAAGTCATTGTAAAATGTTCATCCTCTGCGTTTGCCGAGTAGTGCAGGCAGGGGTGGCCAATCAGTCTACACCCAAAAAATCTCGGAGAGTTTTTCAATCCATAGAAGAGCAGTTTATTACATTCTGATGAATAGAGTTCCGTAATAATTAGCAATTACTTTTGGAGACTGTTTTTGATGTGTAACATATTTCCTCTCGGTTGCTGGATATTTGTTGGGAGTGATTTCGTGAAATTGGACGGATGTGTGTAACAGGATGTGACGTAAGCCCGCGGCTTGATTTGACCAATGAGAGTGTGTGGCTGTGCTGTTTCACTACCCTCGCATGGGGTCCAACTCTAGTAGCCACCAAACACTCGCCCGCTTTACTCTAAATCCGTTAATATTGCCGTTCAATCCGTTGATATTGGAGGACATAAGTGCGGCAGAATGCTTATTTGAAAATGGACAAACAGTGATTTCGGTGGTCGTATACATTTCTTCGAATCAAACGGTTAAAAAAAATAAAGATTTCCTGCATTTTGTACTTTTACCATATAACGAAGGTGGTTCTGCTATTTAAAAAAAATATCACTTGCTTCCCCTGATTTTTTGTGGGGATTTTACTTTTTTCAGTTTGCCAAAAGCTGAGCCGCTCATAGCTTTTATGAATGATGAACTGAAGCTCGAAATGAACAAAAATTAGAATGTTTCGACTGCTAACACTGGTACTGTTATTGACGATATTTTTCAACGGTTTTTAAATACTTTGAAATTGACCTTAGGACCACAAGTAAAATGCTGTCAATTAGACAGCTCATTTAAAAGACTGTAACAAAATTCTTTCAAAATATTGATAATTCTAGTAATCTCTCGATCTTGGATATTGAAAAATTTATCCCTGATCAAAATTTCTACAGATCTAGAAATGTTCTCTCAGACCCCCTCTTCATGTAATTATTTTTCTGATCTCAAATCTTGCTTCATCCATCTTAAATGCTTATTGCATCTCGTTTCAGGAGTACACTGTGGTTTAGTGCTCAGAGTCATTCGCTCGTAATACTTTGCCTCGGGTCCAATTCTCAGATTCTACCATTTTTCAAGTTTTACTTTTTACTCTTTAATTTTTCTCAGAAAATTATTCCGACTGATCTCTTTTTATTTAAATGTTCCTCTACTATTCTTGGTAGTATATTTTAATAGCTTTGAATCAAAGCTGTTTTCTGTTTTATTTTCAACTACTTTTTCATGATCCTAGCTGCGTTCCAATTGGTCGGTTTAGCACCGCCCACCAAAGATCGACATTTTTAGTTTATTTTCGGTGCTTTGTGTCAACTTTGAAGATCCTTTTCTCAATTTTAATGCATTTTAATATTAAAAAAATCTCCCCCCCAAGTTTCCAGTAATTTTATTTTATTTGTAAAGCATTTAAACCTAACAAAGGGCAAAAGTCAATCATGTACAGTCACTCAAATACTGATGCGACGCTAATGATAACTTATTTACCTTGTGTGATGAAAACTCAGATTCTTAATTTTACATCGCATCATGACTCAAGTTAAAATTAAACACTGATATTCTATAGACAAATTACTGTACACTAAATTAAAAATCCGATCGTATAAAGTGACAATTAATTTTATTGAATAACATATTTTAAAGTAACTGTAAATATACTGCATAACAAGATTAAGATTTAACTTATAGCTTTGAGAGAGATAAGAGGTGAGATGGAGTAGGGACATGGTTGCCGCCCGGAGTCCCTCGGAGTCTAGATTCATGGTCTGAATCTGCTCAGTCTGTCTCTGTCTATGCCCGTCTCCGAGTCTCTGTGTCCAAATCGGGGTGCATCCTCTTTTTGTTCGATGCCTTTTCACTACAATATTCTAGAGCGGACTATTTGACTTGTCCACTTAATTACCTCTGATTGGTCCGGAACCAGCGCAGAGTTACCGCACAAAGGTCGTTGCCTTGTTGAAGCACGGGAAAATTCTATGACGCTCCCCAATATTTATGAGTGTAATGATCCTTCCAGGCATGGGAATATTAGGCACCCTTTGCTGAGGAATTCCCCCACAGTGATGGGGAAAGAAAACGCATTCCACCAAACTGAGTTCGCAATTTTGAAGTTCTGTTGAATATTTCTGAATGAATCCGCTACCCCCATCAATACCTACTGATTTGAGGTTGTAGCTCGAAAGAGCTGGGTACTCAGGTTATTCACCCAACAATGAAATACTTTGAAATCACAAGTACATGTGTCATATTTTAGTTATCATAAGTCTATTGTCTTCGCTCTTCCCCAAATTGAACAAGAATAATTATTTTTGATAAAATATTGCTTTTTGTTTACTCCTTTTGTTATAATTAAATACAATTTTCATTAAAGATATAATTATTCGATAGAAAATTATTTCCAATCATACCCGATTCATATTTTTTTCAGGAAAAAAAGCAAATATTGCGTATTTATCACGATAACATGTCAGATAAGACACATAATATGCGACTACTGTAAGACTCGTTTCTTACTCCTTTTTTTACTGTATATATGCTTCCTCAACATTTATACTAAACTCTAATGGGCTCAAATATCTCTTTTGTTTCAATACATACTCACATACACACAATTCGCCTATTTTAATTTTTTTCCCCTTGACCTTAAGAATTAAAACAGGGAAAGGTCTAATCACAGCAATCATAACATTTTTGTTAATCATAAAATTTCTGTTAATGTAGAAGTTAAAGTACATATACTCTCAAAATCGTAACGAATTAAAAAAAAAAATACGTGGTAAAACACTATTGGCAGAATATTTGCATTTTGTAATGATGAAAATGATCTATAAAATGTATTGAAAAGTTGTAGTAATGTTAAATTGTAGGTGGGAAATAAAATAAATGAATTAAAAGATCAACATAAAAATTGATAAAAACTATCAATAAATTCCGTTAGACTTTTAAATTATGTTTATGAGAACGTAAAGAAGGTATCGAAAGAGTAAATTATGTTTATGAGAACGTAAAAGAAAGGTATCGAAAGAGTATTAAAAACATATAACTGCGACGTTAATATTCAATCAACCATAATCATAAGAAATGAAGAAAATAACTAAAAATAAATAATTTTAAGTTAGAAACATTTAATGAGAAAGGAAAAAATGTGATATTTTGCATTTCTTTACATTATATATTATATGTTAAAAAATAATGTAATTTAGCATGTAATAATTCAACTAATAATGAACCAAAATTCAATATTGTTCAAAGCACTTTCAATTTAAAATATAACAATTTATATTAATATTAGTTTTCTCAGTGTAAGAAATAAAGATTCATGTTTATTAATTATAAAATAGTCAATAAAAAATTAAAAAGTATTATGCATCATTATTGCGATAGGAAATATTCAGAGACTTAAAATATAGTATAAAAAGAATGTGGCATCATGAAAATTACAGTTTGCATAGGCAGAGGTAAAAATTATTTAAGATTTCTTTTTAAATATATATTTTTCTAACTTTCTGGTGCGTACAGTAGAGCATGAAGGGAAAAAAGTTAAGACGCATATATAAAATCAGAATACACCAAAGAACCCTCAGGAGAAAAATCATTAATTAATATCTCATTAAAAGACACTCAATACAAAATATAAACTAAAACTCGTTAAAAAAAATTCATTTTTATGCCGACTAGCATTTTCAAATGGAAATTTTAGCCACTCTCGCAATCAACTGAAATCAGAGATTTACCATAGGATAATTACTCGCGAAAAAAAACAATTAAAACTTGTATCAAAAAAGGGAAAAAAAGTGAAGCAATTATATTTTTATTTTTTTATGTTTATATCAAAATCAACAGAATACTATACCTAAGGGCTTTCTTATTTTCATTTTACCCCGAGCTGGATGGATTTAATTTTGTTGCTCTGATAATTAAAAATAATTCATGTGCATTTAAATTATAATTAAATTTAATCGAATTTAAGTAGTGACATTTAAAAGAATCTTAAAAGTCACATGCTGAAAGAAAAAGTTTCTTATTAAGCCCCTTCACAGTATTTTACAATCGAATTAATTCAAATGAAAATATTTAACAAATGAGTTTTCTAAAAGATGCTTATAAGAGATCAATTTTGTTTTGAATAATTTTTATGGAATACATTTTGTGACTTTATTAGTCTTCATCTTTAAAATTAAGGTATATATATATATATATATATATATACTAGCCGTTACCCACCAGCTTCCCTTGGGTATTTCACGATGTTTTATATATGTATATTGTTTACATATAGATTAATTATTGATATCTAGCATTAAGAATTCAATTGTATTCAAAAATTAATTTATAGCTGATACACTCTCACCCCTTGATATAAAAAAACATAAATTATAATATCTAATTTCTATTTATATCTAAAATAGAAGTAGAAAGATATTTGTCGCTCACTTAACCTAATAATCAAGTGGATTTCCACCAAAGACACTTTCAGTGGATCTCTAATCCATAAAAAAAACATGCGTGCTAAATTTTAAATCTAAATCTAACAGAGCAAAAACGGAATTTTTATCATCAATACCTCGTTGACAACATTCTTAGCGGATTTCAATTCAACAAAAAAAGCATGCAAACCAAATTTTATGATTGTAGTCTTAGCAGTTCGAAAACGGGAATTTTGTCTATCACTACGCCCCAATAACTCTCCTCGCTTCTCCCTGGAGTTGATTTCCGTAGAATCCATTCTTAGTGGAACTCTATTCAACTAAAGAAAAGTGCTCAACGAATTTCAAGTAAATGAGTTAAATTCAAAAACAGGAATTTTTCTATAATACGCCTTAATCCTCACAATCCCACTCCTTTGGGGGTCCGCTTTCGCATAAATCTTTGTAAAAGGAACTTTATTCCATGAACGGAACATACCTTATATTTTTCAAGCAGTTGGTTCTATTAGTTGAAAAGGGGAAATATTTATCTATTATGCCCCTTAATTCCCCTCAGTGACCCTTGGGGATCAATTTCCCCGAAAACTATTTTGTAGCGGATCTCTACACCATGAAAAGAATTTGCTTACCAAATTTTAAGACTGTACGCAATAGTTTAAAAATGGAAATAATTATCTATAACGCACCTTAAGCCCCGCAACGCCACTTAGGAAACGATTTTCACAAATTCCATCTTATTACAGATCTCTACTCAGTGAATAGAATCTACTTATACTGAATTTCGAGATTTTACGTGTAATAGTTTAAACAAGGAGTTAATTGCCTATAACACCATTTAATTCTCCACAACGCCACTTCGAGTCAATTTTGACAAACCCATTCTGTAGGGGAACTGTACTCTATGAAAGGAATCCGCTTACCAAATTTCAAGACTGTACGTATAATAGTTTAAAAACAGAAATAATTATCTATAACGCCCCTTAAGCCCCGGCAACGCCACTTAGGAAACGATTTTAAAAAAACTCATCGTATAGCGGATCTCTACTCAATGAATGGAATCAGCTCACTAAATTTCGTGCTTTTACGTCTAATAGTTTAAAAAAGGAGTTAATTTCCTATAACGCCATTTAATTCTCTACAACGTCACTTGGGAGTCGAATTTCACAAAACCCATTCTGTAGGGGATCTGTACTCTCTGAAAGGAATCCGCTTACTAAATTTCAAAATTGTACGTCTAATAGGTTAAAAATGGAAATAATTATCTATAACGCCCCTTAAGCGCCCTCAACGCCCCCTGCAGGTCGATTTTCGTAAAAATCATTATGTAGGAAATCTCTACTTTATGAAAGAAATCTGTGTACCAAGTTTCACGACTGTACATCTAATAGTTTAGTAACGGAAATAATTGTCTATAACGCCCCTTAAACCCCCGTACCGCCCCTTGGGGTTCGAACTTTGCAAAATCCGTTCTTAGATGACGTCTACTTCATGAAGGAACCTACCTACCAAATTTCAAGTCTGTAGGTTTAATAGTTTTGGAGATATCGTGATTAGTCAGTCAGTCAGTGAGTCGCTTTTCTCCTTTATATATATATATAGATATGCGTATCTTCAACGATTATAAATAAACTAATTGTAACATCATTCAGAAAGCCATAAAAAGTTGGACATGCGCAAAATGCTGTAAGCCCAATTGCATTGAGTTCTCGCGTGTTTACAACTTATCATCTCCAAAATCTATTTAATTTTTTCATTGGTGTAAAAGCCGCTCCTTGTAGAGGAACCTTTAAATAAAATTTACGATTGCTATTTAAAGTGAACTAAAGTAGAAACTTACATACTGTATGATGTTTTTGCGATTGTAAGCGTATATATATGTAAGAATAATTAAATTAGATTACAAATTAAGTTCCCTATCTAGCACTTAACTCATCTTTCTCAGTCACATCTTCAAGTATCAAACTTATCACCCATTTATTTCTTCCGAACATATGGCCTAGCCAATAAACATGTCTAATTCCAGATCGTTAGAATAAATAGACCCTATATGTCAGCATTAACTTTCAAGTACAATCATAAAATCCGCGATACTTACCGCATCTGTTTTTCAAGCGTTACCCACTCAACCAACACCGTGGCGTGCGTTTTCCTCCCTGCCCTCAGGATCAGAAGAGATGTAAAAATGATTGGATAATGTACTTTAAACGTTAAGTCTGATTCTGACTTCAAAAACATGTCATATATATATTTGGAGATTACGCACATTGTTTGGATTAAATGTGGTGCGTTAGATTGAATCTCGTGAAGTAGCAGGGACATTGTCTTAGTACAGCTGGTATGACCAACGTTTTCCGCGTGGTTTTAACTCGAAACCAACTTTTGAATGCTAAGTAAATATTTTATTCTTATTAGTCAAATTTCGAGGTTCATTTCACTGCTATTGCCATTCCCATTAAATGAATTATCTTAAGTTATAAATATATTAAGTTATTAAATAGATTATTTGATCTTTATACACATATTTGGAACTAGCTGGTGTACCCGTTCATCGCACAGGTGAACTGAAAAATTAAACAGCACCGATTGAAGGATGAAGAAGTTTTTAATGAGTTAATTTTAAGTTAATTGCAAATTAAACAAAAAAAGAGCTTTTTCACATCTCAGCTAAACAAAAAAAATAAATTTTTAAATAAAAACACCTTTGTTAAATTTTATTTATGTAGATCTAATAGCTGATAAAAATGATTTTTTTTATTTTTTTATATTACCCCGTAACACTCTTGAGGGTCGAATTTTGAAAATACCTGCCTAAGCTGATCTCTGCTCAACAAAAGTAACACATTTTTAAAAGTGTTGCGTAATGAACGCTTAAAATAGTGTAAATAATATTTATATCTGAAAGTGAAAGTGTAATACATTAATATTACTTTCTGTTGTATTTATTTTGTGTTAAAATTGTAATATTCGCAAGCAATGCCGTTTCTTAAATTAGAATGACTATAATGGAGATTCAATGAAAAACACAGCGAAATGATAACGTTAGTCAAATTGGAAAATGTCTAGCTACTTTCATAGCTTGAGCTTTATTAGAGTTTGTAAGACCAACCGTATAGGGGCGCGATGCACGTTAATGCTTTATCTACCACATTATGATTTACTACAGTTTTATTCATGCAATATTTTGTTTTGGATCACTACATTGTAAATTCAGGGATATACATAAACAAAATACTCCACTTTGGGAAATTTAATCCGTTAGAGATAATAAATTAATTAAAGATATTCCACTGTAAAATTAATCATATATACCAGTGTTTCTCAAACTTTCAATACTGGCGACCCAATTTCCAATCATAATTTTTGTCGCCCCGTCCCCTGTACAACAATAATGTATTTATTGCAATAAAAATGCACTTTGAGAGAGAGACGGTAAAGTTACAATACGATCTTAATTATAAACCGTACAAATTAATACGATAAGTATATTACATTTTGTATATGTAACTTTTATATAATATATATTTTAAGAAAATTACTTAAAATATATATTACTTATTATTATATGTTAATTTTTCTTTCTCTAATTTTTAAATTGGAACAGATCACAAAATGATATATTTAATTAATGATTTGTTTCTCCTTCAGCATCCGTTACTCAAAGTACAAATGTCATTAGAAAAATAGTCAAGTCCATGTTGCTTGCTATCATATCCATCACATTATAGGGTACGTTTGCCTTAGTCTGGGCAAACTATCGGACGTCTGCGCAAAACATGTAAAACCTCGTACAATTCCAATCAGCTTTGGTCTACTCGATACTTCTATAGCTACCGAATCTAGCTTGTGAATGTACGTTTTTTAAAATTTACACGTTAATTGTAATTCAAGGTAATTAAATATTTACGGCAGTAGATGAAAACAAAATCATACATACATTTTTAAGTTGCAAGCAAACATTCCACGATAATGAAGGATCAACCAGTACACAGACGAGCATGGTTCCGAAAATTAAATCAAGGCAATAAATATTCTCAAAAATACTTAAATGATGGGAAAAAAGCCCCAGCTGGTTATGAGTCAAAACTTATACAAATCTGAAGAACAACATTAGAAAGTTGTTTCTAAAACCATGCAAAATCGTTTAACTATGTTGGCAAATAAATTCAAAAAGTATTTTCTGTATGAGGACAACTTGGTAGCAAGTTACGAGTGGATTAGGGATCTATTTCTAGATACTCCAGAAGGACTCTGAGCTTCCGAAGAGGAAATCTTCATACATTTCACATCCAGTGAAAACTTAAAAGGTAATTTTGTAATAAATCGGTCTTTGAATTTTGGGTAAAGGTGGATGATGAAATTCTCAGTACTGAAAACAAAAGCACTTCGTATACTATTACCATTTTCAACATCCTACCTTTGTTAAACCGAAATTTTCTGCGGTGGCTGCTTTGAAGACAAAATATAGATTGACCCTTATTCACTCATAGAGAATACACTGAGGTATCTATAAACCGTAATCCATAATCTAATGGGGGTTCCACAATGGCAACCTTCGAAAGGTCTACGGTGGAAGAAATGTAAAGTTCTGTTGGAGATCGAGAAATATTATATACCGGGTCCATCAGCTTTCCAGTCATTATGATCGAAATTCAAGTTTTCAAATTAAATATTTATTAGAAATAGGAAACTGATTTGTTATCAAATAAATTATTATTTTTTAATGTAAAAATCTGGTAATCTGAAGAAAAAATGTGTTTCCTAAAAATTGTGAAAAATAACTAATGGTGACCTAATTGCGAAATAAAAATGTTACTGACTCTTGAATAACATTGGCGGTACTAGATTTTATTTTGAATAATTATGAAAAGTAGTAACTTATCGCTGAACATTTTTGGCTCCAAAGGGTTTATTAAAATGCAAAAATAATTCAGCAGTTCAAAACATAGAATTAAGAAAACAGGGACATCGTATACTTCGAAAAAATCGAATTTTCAATTTTAGTTCTAAAAATAGTGCTTATTTTTCTGAATCTAAAAATGTATAATACTTATATGTTTGTTGATAAAATAGCCCTAAAATATGAAAAATAAAAATGTAAACAAATGACCACGCTCTTTTTGACGCACCTTTTTGAACTTTAAATATGTAGTTTTCCCTGTGTTTGATCTATATAAACGTTATGTATAGTGAACAAAATATCTTTTTTTTGTATGTAATGTCTAAATTTTAAAAAATAAATTTATATGCAAAAAAAAAAAAAATTAAGATTTTCATAATTTTAAGGTTTTATGATTATTTTAAAGAAATTACGCAATTAATTCGTTAAAAACTGGTCCATTATGTTTGATATGTTGCTCTATATATATACGTGTAAATTTTTTTGTATATTCAAAGAATATTTTTGTAAGAAATACATGAAAATATGTATTACAAGATCTCGAAGATTATGCTCATGTTAACTAAAACAAAGGGAAAAAAGACGTATGAATTTAAAATTACTTTTGTAAATCTAGAAAATGATTAAGGATTATTATTAGTCATATAAAAATAGGTGAGCAAAAACTAATCAAGTGTATAATACGTGAAAATATTGTTTTTTTTTAGTTTTTTTCCCTTTTTCTCAAAAGCACATATCTTTTTCATGTTCGGTACATTTTAAAAAAAAACTATTGCACTTTATGATTCCAGATTTTTTATACTTCTATACAAGATGCCTATGCATATAGTCAACCTATTTTTTTTCTATTAAGATAGTGCCTAATTTTTAAAAAATAGTTTTATGCATAAAAAAAGCAGAAAATGAAAAAAATTTCAAATTTCAAAGTTTCATAATTTTTTTAAAGAAACTATACTAACATTTTATTAAAAAAATGGGTTCACTGTATTTTATGTATTGTTTTATATATGTGTAAAATATTTTGCATAAAAGGATACTTTTTTTTAAAAATGGTACCTAAACAAAAGTATATAATACGAGTTCTCAAAAATTATGTATTACTTTAAGTAAGTAGTAAAAAAAAACCTTTGGAGTAAAAGTTATTTTTGTAGTTCTACAGAATAATTAAATTATCTTTATTAAGAACGTAAGAAATCTAAGCTGTATTGGAAATTGCAAATGATATATGTCTCATAAACAAAGGGTCTTAATTTTGGCATTTTACTCTTTCGAGCATGTCCTGGTTCCCTTAAATTCAGTTGTGTTAATGAAATATGGCCGAAAATGTTAATTCAAAGTTTAATAATTTTAATAGCTGAGAATAAATTTAAAATATCAATGAAATTTTATGTTTTCAAAAGGATATTTGAAGATCCAAAAGGAATAAAAAATTCCACTATATTTCTTAGTTAAGCACTAACACAGAAAAACCCATTTAGAATCAAATATCGTAACCTATGAAACTAAACTCAGCGAGTGATCAAAGAAATTAGGAATCAGAAGTTTCTTTTCATTGTCAAAGACTGAAGAAAGGGGTGGTCGAGTACTCCAACAAATGCAACAAACGTCTCCTTTTTCTTTGTCAGATCACATTCGTGTAGAATACTAATATGTGCTTCTACTGGAGCAGACAATGTATATCAGATAGAAAAGTTTGTGTTAAATAATAAGACAGTTAATCAGCTATTGGAACAAGTTCTCTTAGGAAACACGCATTTAATAAATATGCATATCACATAAGTAATATTTTAGATAACTCATTCACATATATAAAATAACTTAGTATTAATCTTAGATTTTTCAAATATATATTATTATTGTGTTTTGCAAACACATTTAACTCTTTATAAATATTTTAAAAATGCATAAACGTGTCACAGACTTTTTAAAATAATTCAAAGATTCTGAAAATATTAATAAGATTGTGATAATAAGTATAATTTTTTTTTGCTATCATTTAGTTTATATTACATACATTACCATTTATATTTATAATTTATTAAATGCCTTTCATAAGCATTTACCACAAAATCATTCAATTTTAAATGATTGCGAAAAAGGGTGGAAAATGCTTTGTTTTTTGCTTAGAAATTCTTTTTGAAAAGAGAGTTAGACAGCCTGTGTGTGGCCTCGGTTTAAATGCTAGCTGATTGTGATGGCCACAAAAGAGCAATAAATAAAAATTTAAACCGATATAAGTTTTCATTATGCGTATATGGCACTGGAGAATGTAAATAATTATCATTTCAGTTCAGACACCCATCACCATGCCATTTGCTCCACTAACTAGCGTTAAATAAAGGGATACTATAAGGGTATTTTGAATTCCTGTAAATAATTTTCGGAGAGGTATTTTCGGTGAACGGCTTCAGTATGACTCACAGAAGACTACGAATGCTATTAGAACATATTTCTAAGTTCGAACAAGGGAGAGCTATTGCTTATAGAAAATGCAGAATATACGTCCAAGAAGTCGGTGCTCGTATCGAACTTAACCAAGTAACAATGATGCAGATATACAACTGTTGGATACAGAAGGGAAGGACTAACTACGTTCTAACAATTAAATCAGCCACATAGCACCACAACCCTCGATGGCATGCAACTATGTGCATGGCAGAGATGGATTGCTCTGACACTAAGGAACTATAAGGTGGACATTACGAACTATTTCACAAATAATCATGTCAACATCTGCAATTTTGGTGCCTTTCACAGTACACTGTTCTTAAGGCATCCATTGCTAGAATTTCTTTAGTTTCAAAATCACAGGCATTTGCGTCTACAATGGTATATTGGAGGGCGAACCCGTACAACCGAGTAGTATAACAATGTCAACATAGACGAATCGCCTTTTACTTGTAACACTAAGACAGTTGGATTAAAGCCTGGTGGTATCGTGGAGAATGTTATTAAACTTGTAAAATTATACAATGTCATACTAATTACTAGTCCTATTGGATTACCCTTTCAGCTGTTATTACGCATATACCGTATATGTCCAGTTATTTTTTTGGCTCATTATTTAGAAATTTTAATTATATATAGAAAGGAAATTTTCAAAAAATAAGCAAACTAAAAATATTCGAGAATTTTTTTTTTAATAATTTCAAATTATTATTGGGAAAATTAAGGGTTTTTTCTATTGATTTTAAAAACGGTTTTTATTTTGATGAAATTATTTATCAATATAAATTTAATATAATTATAATTCTATACACTTCTTATATTTTTTTGGCATAAATCCTGTGTGATATGTACGTAAATAGCAATGATTTAGTAATGTTTTTCAGAGAATATTTAATTGTAGTAATAAAATCTTACAAAATAAAAATATCTTCGGCACAATATTAACACTTCTCGAGAATTATATTGAACCGTTTTTCTTTCTTCCAATGAGTACATTAATTTTGTCTCATATTACCGCCTATTTTTATCTATATGGAAGTCCTTCAAATAAAACTAAAACATTTAACTTTGAATAAGCATAAAATTCGAAATAAGTAATAACCCTGTAATTAAGAACAAAGTTTTTCCTCACAATAAATTGTTAACACTTTTAGAATTTATTTTAAATGAAGCATTTTTCCTTTATTTTAGCTGAATCCATCATACTTTCTTTTTTAGATGATTTAAAACATTTTTTAAATTTGTAAAATTCATAAAAAAAAAGCTATTAATTACTGTTACTTTATGTTGAATTTATTTTAGTAAAATAATATTCTATTAAATTTCCGTGTTTTTAAAGTTTTTAAAAGCAGAATATATCAAGTGGATATGTTTTGAATGCCACTCATATATATCGTTGCATCGTAAAATAGCCAAACTAATATGCAGCACTTTTATTTTATAGAAGCATATTTTAACAACATACACAATGCGAATCATTTATTTCTTCAATACTTTTACATTGCCTGTTAACCTTTCCAGACGTGAACTGTTACTCCGTCAAGTAAAGTTTTTGTATCGTAAGATATTGACTTTTTCATCTGTGCGTTCAATAATCTCGATAATAAAATTCAAAAAGTTATGATTTGATGTGTTTTCCTTAAAGATACTTGCTACACAATTTCTCGATACTGAACTAATTTATTGAATTTGATGTTTAACGTATTTTCTATTTATAGGACAGGTATAAAAAAATCCAACTCTTAAATTGACAACTTGAGGGAACATACTACTTTTCAGACATTTGGGATAAGAAGCAACCATGTATCTTGCGTCTGGTTAATTCAGATGGAAAACAGCGAAAAGCTGGCTGCTTCACGCAACTAAGATAATGCATTGATATCTGTTGACAGATGTCTTCTGAAGGTTAGGGCAGTTGGATGTAAATCGAGCGTGTCCGAGTCAAAACAACTAGATGTTCGAAAATTGTCATGATAGACAAGTAAGTACTCTCTCATTGGTTTATCAAGGTTGTTTGGGTAATTAATTTCATTGTCTGCCTAGTGGTTATAAAAAAGTATTTGAAAGGTAGGTGGAGCTAGTCCAGTATATGATAAAGTTAGTGAGTGAATGTTGAGTGTTATGGCGCAAGAACCAAGCTAGATTTTGATGCGCCAAACTATAGTTTAGAATACGTTTACATTTTGAAAGCTGATCTAAAATATGACATTAAGGCAATGTGAGATAAGTGATCAATATTGAGGTAAAATTTATCAAAACCACATTAAAAACTACTCTATTTGCAAGTTTAGAATAATAGTCAAGAAAAGAGGGAGAATAATAGTTAATATGGTATTAAAAATAATTGTGAAATATGTGTGGGAAACTAAAATCAATTGCAGTGCGGTAGACAAACAATTTAAGCATTTTAAATTGAATTGAAACAAGGGATAAAGTCAAAAAATGCATTGATTGAAATCAGAAATTCATGAATTGCAAATTTGAATTATCTTTTTAGATCCCTGGCTGATACTGTATAATGCATGGGACCAGAATTTATTTGTCAATTTGTAATGATTCCTCTTCGTCTGCTATACAATATTAAGTCATCGTCTCTTGATGTGTAATGAAAAAAAAGCAATTTCCTTTTTTTTAGGGCTGTCATTTTTATTTCGTCTAATTTCCTTTTGTAAACATTTTGCACAATGTTTTGAATTATCTATAGTACAGTAGGTCAACACATGAAGGTTGGCTGTTTGATGAAGAAAAGAGAGTATCAGGTATACGGACAGATGGCTTGATCTTATCATAAAAGGATATTGAGTAACTTAAAAATTGTTTTCACTAATAAAAATTACTAGATAATAATATATCTCTTTCAATAACTCGATACAAATGTATAATTATTTTGTAATTTTGGTGATATTTTTGTGTATAAACTGTTATTTAACAATCATATAAGTTTTAAAATATTGAAAAGATAGTATTTGTTTCGTATAAGTATTATCCACATTATTTATACACATATATGGTTAACCATACTTAAACCTTTGAACTAAGTTATAACTTATAATACTAAACTTTAAAAAAACATAAATAATTTGACTGACTTTCGTCATAAAAATCTGAGAGTGACTAATTCAGAGACGTATTCAACGTTTTCCCCAGAATAAAACGTATATAAAATCCCAGATTACAATGCTATTGAACAATAAACAAACATAATTAACAATATGTATGCAGATTGTTATATAATCACATCTTTTTACAGCATTTGAACAATAATCTTTTCTTCTATATTTTTAATTACTTAAATAGGTATTATTTTGAGGTATTTTACGAATTTATCTTTATTTGCTTTTCATTTTGGATTTGGTTAGAATTTGTAAGAA
Organism: Trichonephila clavipes; assembly: GCA_019973935.1. Lineage (NCBI taxonomy): Eukaryota > Metazoa > Arthropoda > Arachnida > Araneae > Nephilidae > Trichonephila > Trichonephila clavipes. The sequence goes on along the minus strand of BMAU01000700.1, from coordinate 128,006 downwards.
AATAATAAATATTTTTAGGAGAACATTACAGAGTTTAAAATGATTTTTCGTAATCCTTAGTTTATGAAAAAAGAATGACAGTTTTTCTTAAATTTACAATGAATCTAAGTAGTAGTCGAAATAAATTGCAGTACGGAAAGTTTTAGTTGCAGGAGTTTTTCATCATTTGACAAAAATAAAAAAAACATATTTATAGTCGGTACATTCATTATAACATAAAACAATAAGATGAAAAGCAGGTGAAAAATACCATTTTTGAATGATAGATAAAGTTTTTCTTTTAAAACTGTATTCTTTGGTCACTTAAATGAATTTTTAAATTAGAAAGGTAATTTTGTTTATTCTTATGCAGAATTTAAATATATTTTTTGTAAAGTGTGTATATATAGATATATGAATTAAGAATGAATAAGCTTGAAAAAGCATTTTTATAGCTTTTATTATTCAGTTACTTTTTGTGGTAAAATACTTAGGCAAAACTTTCACGACCGCTATCGAAATAGTAGCATCATCATTGTGGGCATTAAAAGGGGGGGGGGAGTAATATTTGTGCCCTAACACAAAAACATATATTTTACATCAGGTAAATGGAATTCCTCGCACACATAATAAGAAAAAACTTGTCGACAATTATGATGTATAAAAATAGGCCTTCGGCCCTAAGAATACCACGTCTGACACCATGTTTTGATGATAAAATACTTTTCAAGTTCCATAAGCCATGCTATTGAGTAACATATCTTTTACATCTCAGAACATTTAAGTTATGCAAGTTACCTCCGGTTTGGTTATCCTGAAGCTATGCACTGAGAATTCATCTTAAGAGACATTATATGTCATCCCCATGTACGTTGTTTGCTCTTAGATTAAAGACCCCAGGGGATATAGCGCAGAGATCCAAGTTGAAAACAAGATATTGCAGAGACTGCTTTTCGTTTTATGGTAGCAGAATGTTAAAAGATTTATTTATGGTATGAGGTTATATATATATTAGGTTGTTAGGCTCTTTTAAAAGTTAATGAAACGATATCACGTTAACGAACTTTTGAAAAATTAAATTTAATTAAAAGTTTCCGAAGGATATCTGAACAGTTCTAAAGTGACAATTTCGAAACAAAAATAAAAAAATTTCAGTATATTTTACAGCAAGAACATGCATTTGTTATTGCATTATGCATTAAAATAATCAATTTATTATATGTTAGTGAAAAATAACTCGAAAATTGATACTTTTTGCCGAATGATTTTTCGCACGTATATTAAATTTGAGAGAATTGTTAGTTTCAATGAACTATACAAATATAAATAAGCCATTGCATAATTAATATGTAGAAATATTCTAAATATTTCCCGGAGGTTAAATATGTATATACATTTGAAGTTATTAAAATGTGCAATTTCCGTGTAAATTTCAAAAGTAGTTCGAATGTTTTGTTTATTTTGAAATACAAATTGAATTATTTTTCTGTAAAATTGATCATTTTATGACACCTTTTTTAAAACTAGTTTAATTTTATAAGATGATTTTATAAGTTGAAAAATTTCTAGCAGCTGTACATTTAATGTGTACTTACATAGCTAAAAATTTTCATTTACCCCCCAAAAATCTAAGAATCTACGTTTATCTTCCAGAAAAAGAGAATTAAATAAATATTTTGAGACTTACGTGGGATTTATTAGCAATTGTAAGTCATATATTACATTAAAAGTTATTTTCTGTTACCCATCAGTCTAATATAGAGGCATTTAAATAACTAAAAGTGTTCAATATATGTTATCTTAAAATTCTTCCGTTTTTGCTATTGAACGTTGTTCAGCAATATAATAAAAAAGAAATAAAGTGTTTTCTGACAAAGAATCATTTCTCAACTTATTTCTCAACAGTTATCTCTAAAGGATAATAAAAGAGCAGCTGCAAGGACCTAAATGATCAGTAAGTACATCTTTGTCGTTAGCGTTTGCCTATCCTCCGCTATTTCATTTAAGTCATTTTATCTTTTTTTACGGCATCAAACATTCAAGAATAGCGAGTAAAAAGATGAAAATCACTTCGTGACCAAATGTAATTTCTTTATTTCTCAGAATACCAAATCTTCTGGCTTAAGTCTTGGAAAGACAAAATGAGATTATTTCTTGCTCGTGTTAAGGATTGTAAACTGCTCAGATTTAAGGGATTTTCCAAGACAGAAAGGAATTTATTTTCAAATATTTTTTTACTTTTTTAAAGTCTTAAAAAAATCTGAGGTCATATATACATATTTTAAGAACCCGCTAAACACGGTTCCATAAGAAGCAAATCTACTCAAAATGTCATTTTTGCAAGGTTCAGTCGAAAAGGAATCCGATATCACTTCTAAAAATGCCGTAGTATTTAATTTTATTTTATGGAGTATTAATCTTTTGCTCAAGTGATGTAGAGACTTCGTGTTAAGAGCAGACATTCGTATGTTGTTTATTTATTTATTTTTAATTTACGTAGAAAAATCTCGAAAAGCGAAAGTTTCGATTAATTATTTTTGGTGTAAGACATAATTATAACGATCTCTTCACTGGAGATATCAGCTGTTTGCTCAACCGTTTTGCAGCAGTCAAATTTTAAGAGCTGTTAACAGTTTATTTTTTTCTAGATTTCCTATAACGAACATAACGAATTAAAAAAAAGAGTGTTTTAAAACATAATTAATATTGATACTGGACTTTATTTTGAAACATACTCGTAAGTAGACAATTATTTGGCTCTACTAAATTAATTTATGAGGAAAATATAAAAAATGTATCCGTTATTAATGTCTAGGATTCCGAGACTTAAAAAAGGAATGAGCAATTATTGTACATGACAAGGTCTGAAACCTATTATTATTTATCTACTATTAAAATTATATTACATTCATAAAATGTATCTTTTATTTAGAGTTGTACGTTAGATTAATGATTATTTTTAAGGAAAAATAGGAGATAGATGAAGCAAATAATTAGAATAGAAAACATTTCGTTTAATTTCTAACTCTATATGAATATACATTAAAAACTAAAAATGATAATTATACATTACTTTGAGTGCGGTTTAAAACTATACATTAAACAAAATTTCGAGATTAATTAAATATCAAATAAAGGAATACTAGTATATAATTTTCTTTTCTTTGAAATAATCACATATTAATTATTGATACCAATACAGTATTTGGCTTATTCAGATACAGATTGAGAAAGCGAACGCGCGAGAAAGGTGGGAAGTAACGTGTGTATATTTAAATATAGTCTTATTCATACAACTTATATTAAAAACAGTTAATGTAATTTATATTAATATTTATTATTTGATATTTTTTTTAAAAAAAAATGAAAGATTATAATAATATTATTAATAACTGTTTAAAACAAAAATACCCAATTAAGTCCATACATAGTTATCTTCAAATTTTTCCACAATGTTTAGAATGCTAAATATACACTCATGTCCCAAATTAAGATCACAAATTTAAATTCTGTAAGAAACTGATAAACTGTTTAAATGTATTGTCACGAAATTTAGATATATTACGATGTTAGAGAGCATGTGGCAACATAACAATATGGAAAAGATTCATTTTGAATTAAGATACAAGTTATATAAAAAAGTGGGAAATCATGAATCAATGATAAAGCGTTTACCTTGGGAAAAGTATGTCTAATATGAAGTGTGACCACTTTAAACTGCTATGTAAGTCTTTCAACGAATTTTCCTAACATTTATGGGTCTGTGAATAATTGTTTGCCGCAAAAAGTCCGTTTTTCCAAAAACGGCTTTTAATTCCCGGCGATACAAGGAGGGGAGCTACCCCCCAAAAAGGTTTTTACTAGACCAATCGAAACTTATTCAACAGAATTTTCATCTAGATACCCCGAAGGTCGATTCATACGGCGAACATTCGCTTCTTCATGAAATTCATCAACAGTGTGAGGTCTCTGTACCCGCGCATTATCCTCCATAAAAATGTTGTCCGAGCTAAAGCACCCAGGAAATGCACAACTACTGTTAACTTCAAATATTCGAGTTGAAAGCTCTATAGATATTTAATTTTTAATACCTATAGAGCTAGCAATGCGCATTTTTAAAACTAGAACAGCGGAAGGGGTCATTTTGCGACCATTATGATTACAATATCTAAATTTGCAATTAAACGTTTCCTGGAATGAGAAAAGCATTTTTAGTCATTTTTTCCCATTTTCCAGATGTAAGCAGAACAATACTTCAAGGTCAGTAGATTGTCACTGGTAACAGAAGATCAATTAAGAATTTTGTACATTTAGTAGCCGGTTTAGCGCATTCAAGGACTGTTTTCTCAACGATGTTTTTTGTTTTTGCCTATTGAATGGAATGCATTGCAATACTAGCATAGCCAAAGCGATAGTCTAACGGGCATACATCTCGTTCTCTAAGACTGCCCAACTGGTTGTTCGCATTACCTTGGGGATAGTTTCAGTGTACCACAGTGCTTCTCAAAGTTTGAATACTTGCCGCCCAATTTTCAATCATAATTTTCTTCGCGCCCCCCATACAATAACAATGCATTGAATGCAAAAATAATGTATTACTTTGACTCTAAAACTACAATACTATCTTAATTATAAACCACTCAAATTATCAAGAGAAATATTAAATTTTGTATATGTTACTTTCAAATAATAGATGTTTTATATAAGTAATAGATATTTTAAGTAAGACATTTGTAAGTAATATATATTTTGAGTAAGTCATTTTAAAGTAATATTAATTTTAAGTAAGTCATTTTTAAGTAATATATATTTTAAGTAAATTATATATATTTTTAAGTAATAAGAAAAAGTATTAAGTTGCTTTTCTTTTCTAATTTTTAAATTGGAACAGATGACAATAAATGTGCGACGTGTATATATTTAATGTCAATGTATTACGTTTTGCTTCCTTTAAGTACATTTTTATAACAATCTTTTATTCTCCACTTTTTGATATGCTCACGGCCCCTCGTAAGACTATCACGCCCCCTAGTGGGGCGCGCCCCACAGTTTGAGAAACACTGATACCAGTCTGTTCGATTTTTGTCACCTCGTTCACACGCAGAGATAAAATTGATGTTAGGGGGAAAATGGCTGGAAGAAATATGCGTAAATTAAATAGTGAGACCATAGAATGAATGCGACCATTTTCGGAAAATGAATCCGAAAACAATAATGATAAAGAAATTGTTTTCAACGATGATGAATATGTGTCTCCACATGAAGAAAATATATCGTCGAATGAAGATACAGTATCTAATTTTCATGTACAATGTACTTGAGGAAAAAGCACTTCAAAGAAGAAAAAAACAATGTTTATATAAACGTAAAATCTTATCAGATTTAAAACCAGATGAAATTAACTCTGGAACTTTTGTTAGAAATGATGGAACGTGTTGGGGAAGCATCACCTCTGGAAGTTGTTTTCGTAGAAGAATAAATAAACATAATGTTTTCAAAGAAAACCAGGCCTAACCAGTTATACAAAGCCAAAAATTGAAAATGGTTATGCAGTTAGCTCAGGGAGGCTGTTTATAGATAAGCCTATGCTTCGTCATATCAAAAATTGTACAGGGTAAGAAGCAATCCTGCAACTGAATGGTCAACAAGTTAAGATGAACTAGATGCTTTAATATCAATTTTGTATGCTCGAGTACGGTGCAAATAATCTATAGCTTGATAGTCCGTGGTCTGTTGTTTGATGTCCATCATTTTTCCACGATACTATGGCTAAAGATAGATTCAGGAACATATGAAATTTCTGCAATTCGCCAAAACACTACACGATCTAAACGCCTTAAAAGAGATACATTATACTTCATTTCTGAAGATCGGAAGAAATTTATTCAAAATTTTGTAATTTGTTATAAACCAGGACCATATATAACTATTGATAAAAAACTGTTTCTGTCTGAAGCCAGATGTCGTTTCATGTCAAGTAAATCAGATAAATTTGGTATCAAGTTCTAACTTGCCGCTGATGTTGATTGTAAATACGTGCTCATTGGTTTTCCATATTTGGGTAAGGTTGAGGAACGTCCTGAAAACCTATCACTCTCCTAACATGTCATTTTGTATTTGATAGAACCTTTCGCAAAAGAGGAAGACATATCACTACACATAATGCTTTCACTACATTAACTATGTCCCAAATCTTAAAAACGAAGAACACTAGTTTAACTGGAACGATGAAACGAAATCGGAAGTAAGTGCCTGGATTTGCCTTCTTTCATTCCACAGTTTATATCAACAATAATCACCAAAAAAGCTTCCAAAAACAATATCATTTTTTAACTCATCAAAATTTGGTGTCGATATTGCCGATCAAATGGCTCGGAAGTATTCTGTGAAGGTAGGATTAAGAAGGGGCCAGTTCATGTATTCTACAATATTCTTGATCTTTCAGAAATCAATTCATGGATTTTATACAAAGAAGCTACTGCAAAAAAGCTTACGAGGGGGGAATATCTTCGACAATTTATTGAAGTGTTGCGTAGTGCGTATATTCACAAAAGAAAGTAAGGGAGCTATGCACGTTAAATCTGTCGATGCTCAAACGTCCTTCAGTTGGTGTGGTTTAGAAGTAAGGAGAGGGGGTTTTTTCAGATCAGGTGTCGTACTCGTCATTTGACCGTGGCTCAAAATTGCAAGGTCCGTAGCTAGAAGCCCTCTTGTAACTGAACAGTGCGACGTTTATATTCACTCACTGAAAAATCTGCGCAGATGCAAAAAAAATGGTTCATTGCCAAGCTTTCAAGTGTAAAAACAAAACTATAGATACTTGTTCTGAGTGTAAAATACTGATATGTGTAAAGTGTACAAAATATATAAAGCGAAGTTGCCCAAAATATGCATGAACTGTGTAGAAAATCTTGACTGGTAAGAAATTAAATATTTCTTGTAAAAGTTGTCTCTCTCTCTCTCTCTCTCTCTCTCTCTCTCTATATCTATATATATATATATATATATATATATATTATTAATCATATACAATATTCCATATATATTGTACTATCTTATTATTTTTTTATAACCCCTATTATAACAATTTAATGCTAAAAATGAATAAATGCCCTTTCCAAATTTTTATAGCATACTTTTAGCATAACAACATGGTTTTTTAACTGAGGTCAATTTGACCCATTCCACGCTTGTAGGTATACTGAAACTGCCGCGGTTCTAGAGTTAAATTTTTATTTGAATCTCGTCTGCCCAAAGTGTAACATTCCGCAAACACTTATTATTTGTCCTTTTTATGAGAACAAAATTAACTTTTCGAAATGTTTACAAGAGAAGATTCAGTAAAATGAACCATAATAAATTGACATGGTAAGTCAAATGACAAAAAGGATGTTCTATTTTTGCTGTCTGCTTCGATGTGTATAACTGTATTCAATGCTCAATTATTTACATATTTAATTTTTACTTTCAGAAATTGTTTAAGTATCACTATAATAGAAAAATCATCCGTCCTTTCATTTTAAAGTTTTGCCGTATTTAAAAATATACCATTCAAATTAATTTTACTTAAGGAAACAACTTATATTTTACGAAAAAAAATTTTTTTTAATTAAAACGCTTGCATACGAATCAATTTTATTCAAGATTATTCCGTTCTCTGTTTTAATGGTAATCATATCACTTAATGAATTTCTAATCAATAGAATAAGCAATGCAAGCTAATTTAAATTAGAAATAGTTTATTGAAATTAAAAATTTATTTTTCATTTCTAAGCATACATTTGTACAGTAGTTTAATCAACTAATAAATTCATCACACAAAACTTGAAACAAATGTACTTCTTTAATTTCTTGCTTCAGCCGTAACATTATAAATGCATCTTTTAATTAAGAATGATAAAGTTTAGGTTATGAATATTTAAATTTATTTAATCAAATCCCTCATCTAAATTTAATGCATTTTGCAAAGCAATACTTCGTTAAAAATATATTAAATACGTGTTTGAAGATATTATTACCATTTTTTAATTTATGATGTTTACGAGTCTCTAAAACCGTGTTATAAAACTTTAATTAATATTTATTTATTGTTAGTAAAAAATACCTTATATTATGATTACATTTTATTTTTAATGCTGGAGGTTCTTTCTATTTATTAACATACGATATCAAATTTTGGGAAAAACAGAAACAATTAATTTACACTTCATATTCTGTAGTACAGTTTACTCTTTTAGTTTTCAAAGTAATATCTTTTAGGAAGAGAAGGTGTAGTTTTTATTTTTGTTTTCATCATATAGTTTAAATTTTTCATTCATTAAAAACAATAAAAAAGCTGGTGATTTTAAAGATGAAAACTATGCTTTAAAGAGTATTTCAGTGTAGACAGAAAAGTAAGATTTGAACGTATTTTTAAACCAAGAACTTGATTCAATAGCAGCAAAATTTTTAAAATACATTTCACTTTAAAATAGTGACAAAAAATGTTTACAGCTATTTCTATCAAAAAACTATGACGATTCCCTAAATGATCCTCCTTATAGGCAGATAAAATAAAGCTTATATTTTCCGGCTTATGGGTTTGTTTCATTTTTGAATATATAGAAGAAGATTTGTATCACGTACTGTTATCTATTATTTATGAACGTTTTTTTGTGTTAAGCGTTTTCTTTTTTTTTTTTTTTTATGAACGATTCAGTAACTTCCATTTATGTTTCAAGTACAATAATCGAGTAACGAATAAAGCAATGCAACTCCGTGCTTGACATCATTTGGACTCGTATCGCTTCAGGAATTCAATCAATAAATTTCATTACTTTAGAGAAATACAGTACCCAATGAAGAATTAAACATAATCATTGAACCAATAAAACTAATTATGCTTGGAAATTAATTTTTAAATGTGAACCAGTGAATTATAATTTCAATATTCTGTATTCTTTCATTCGATATAAATTTCCTAACGCGAAAGGTAGAGAAGAATGCCTTGTAAGTGTCATATTTATGTATGGGGGATTTATAAGGCTATATAATGTTGAGTTTAGTATTCCCTTAAAAACTTCTGAACCATTTTGGTGGTGTTTCAATAAAAACTTTAAATGGTCAAATGTAATTATTTTAAACATTTAAAAAATGTAATTAAACTTTACATGTACGTTTAGAATACAAAAATAAAAATAAAATTAATGCTATTTTTTCTGAGAATACTTTTAAATATTTGCCATTCAACTCAGCTGTCACACGAAATGCAAAACCTCGATTGAAGCATCTGAATTGCGTGAAATTTTCACCCAGCACAAACAGAAAAGGGATATTCTCACAATTACCATTCCAGCATAGACGACCATAGCTTATTGTTAATATGTATGCATTTTAATAGCATGGCGATACAGTTCTATTTTAAATTCAGTTTAGGGGGTAAGATTCTCGATTTAGTTAATGATTATAGATATACAGGCAGAAATTGTAGCATCTTGATGATCACCACCTTCGCCACCAAGAGTGAGGGTTTAATCAATAGAAATGCATGTTACAAAATTACCTGACAATCTTGTAAAAATAGAACTATTAATTTTTTCTGGTCGCCATTTCGAGCAGCATATATTGTTCCATTACTCATTTGATTCATTGCTATATCATCAGAATACATTTCTACAAAAACATGTTCTCACAAAAATTCATTTGGTGTTTCTAATTGCTTTATTTTGTTGTTTCTAATAATTTTTAATCATAATATTGAACGAGATTTGATGCATTTTAATTGTTGTTTTCGTATGTGAGATAGTAATTAAATTTCATTTAAGGTCACGGAAAACTGTAAAACTATTATAGTTAAAAAGTCTATCAAAAATGTATAGTTAATTTATATGCTATTCCTCACATCATAATTTTTTAACTAAAAAAAAAACAGTCACAAAAAAGCAAAGATTTATTTTATTATTAGTTTATTCATAAATATAAAATTCAGTGGTACAATATTTTGTTATCATTTCATTGAATATCCGTTAAATGCGCTAGACAATTTCCAATAAAACCTATCACATGAAAACTATGAATATATTAGTACAAATATTGTATATTGTTACTGACGACATTCCTATTTATATTGGCCCTATATATATATATATATATATATATATATATATAAACCAATATATATATATATATATAAATATATATATACAATCCGTAATAAGCAATTTTTTTGTAATAATTGTAACTGTAACGATTTTTTTTTATTTGTCAGTAATTTTTTTTCCGAAGCCATAAATTAAATATAACATTCTCATCCCTTCAACGTTTCAACGTTTTATCCACCCTCCCCAAGTTTTACCTACTGCTGAGGCTATTGAGAGACTCAAAAAAAGTTCTTCAAGTGTGTCGAGAAATTAGATAAATGTCAATTGTACCTTATTTTTATAAATCATATTCTAGTATCCAAAACACAATATTTTAATGCATAAGTTTACTTACTAATGACAAGATATTTCAATAATTTCAAATCCCATTCTTCTATCTTCAGAAGGACGTTCTAAAATTCATTTTGCCTCTAGAACGTCACGTGATACTTAATTCTTTTTTATTTACCTACTGAACGGGAAGTAAAAATGTAGCTGCAAATTTCGTTGTTAAAAAAGTGCCTCGCCGTACATTTTTGATGTGAACTCACGCAATGTTGCTTCCTTCATTGCATCTAACGAAACAGCGTGCTAAAATCAGGAACTAAGTGGGTTCTTGTACCTTCGAGATATGAGTATATGAACTGAGATGCTTTAGACAAGAACATAACACTTAGTTTATCTGGAACTTTAGGCATCCGTCTTCTTGCTGCTTTTATATGTAACTGTGAAATTTTATTTGCATAACGTGTCGTCTAGAATTACTCTAAGCAAATTAATAATGTTTAAAGAAAAAAAAATATATCTCAAAGTAAAAAGTAAACATATCTAAACACTTTTCAAGTAAAACGTGCGTCTTGACTACTGCTTACATGTATGCATATACGTATTCACATAATGAAACATCAAGAATTTTCGTAAATAATGTTGTATTTCTAATCAATCAGTTAAGAAGTACATAACTCAAAGCGGATTTTCAACAAATCTAAACATTGTTGAAATAAAACGCGTGTCATACATATACAATATATATATATATATACACACATATACAATATATATATATATATATATACATATATAATCCATATATATATCATCCATCTCTCTCTCTCTCTCTCTATATATATATATATCCATATATATATATATTTTTTGATTTGTCATATTTTTTTTTTCCATATATATATACATATATAATCCATATATATATATATTTTTATACATACAGATAGCTATATAACCTAAGTATAATGACAAGATATTTCAATAATTTCAAATTAGGAACTAAAAAATTAGGTTCTGTAGTACAATAACAAACTCCTGGCCTTAGAACTTCCAATACAGTCAGGTCTTGTTTTATGGTAGATACATTCTACCGAAAACGCATATAAAATCGCATTGAAAAAGACATTACTTGAATGGAAAAAATAGGGGATACGTTCCTTAAACACTTTTCTAACATCGCATAAAACCAAAACAACTAGTTAAAATTAACCCAAAACCGCAAAAAAAATTGAAGAAATTAAACGAAATATGCTGCATGATAAATTACTTCGAAAATGTCTGAAAGAAATTCATACAAAAGCTAAAAATAAACAACTTGTATTCAAATCTTAATTCATTTTATTTTATGGAAAAGTAATACACATAGTTTTACATTTTTAATCATTATCGCTATCTGATAATGGTTGCCGAAGTAATTCCAAATTACCTTCATCATCAGAAGAGACTCTCTCTGCAATAGATATTTGCGATAAAGGCCACGGATTTTCACAAACTTCATTCTCGTTCTGTGTAGCTCTTCCTTTTCTGACAATGTAATCAGTAATTAAACTTTGCGATGAAGATTTTTTTATTTTTTTATATAGTTCACGATATCCAGACGGGGAGTTCTGCAGCTCACGTTGTAACTTATAGGCTCGTTCAGAATTGGGGTCATTAATAAGAAAAGGATTTTCTAATTTACTGCAAAGTTGAAGATCTTCTTGAATTAATTTTTCCAGTGAGGGGAGTTGATTTTCTTCCTCATCATTATCACCTTCTAGACCTACGACGCCGTCTACAGTTAGATCTAAAGTTAAATTAATAATATCATTGTCACTTAATGCATCATCCACAAGCAATTCATCTATACCATCGTGGCTGAAGGTATTAAAACCATCTCCTCCAATTTAATGTGCCCAATTAGTTATTTCATATGATTGTGTCGATGTTTGAGTGGTTGTATTGTCTGTCAAAACATACTGGCCAAAATCTTTTCTAACAGGCATTTAAAATTCAAGGTCTTATTTTGAGCGGAAGCAGATGCAACTTGAGTTAAGCAATCAAAAATAGAAAATTGTTTCCACACTTCTTTTACTGATAAGGACTCATTTTCTAGTTTATTCAAGATGAATTTGTACGTTGTCTTAAAATAATATTTTTAAAGTTGCAATTATGCCTTGATCTAATGGCTGAATAAGGCTTGTTGTATTGGCGGGAAGAAATACTAGTTGAACATTTGGATGTTCTAATTGTGGATGACTTGCTGCATTGTCAACAATTAATAAAACTTTAAAATAGAGAGATTTTTCCTTCATATGGGCTTCCACTTCTGGTACGGAACAATTATTGAACCATTCTGTAAAAAAAAAAACTGTTGTCATCTAGGTTTTGGGTTAGCCATCTAATGCACGGGCAGTTGTTTTAAATCTTTACCTTTAAGGGCGCGTGGTCTGAGATTTATTTATTAAGAGAGGTTTTTTTCAACATCCGATCTCCTGATGCATTGCTACAAAATAATAAGGTGACTCGATCTTTACTTTCTTTTATAACCACTTGCAGTTTTTTCATCCTTTTGCGATGTAAGTACGGTTAGGCAATCTTTTCCAATAAAGTCCTGTTTCATCAGCGTTAAAACACTTGATCGGCAGAATAGTCCCATCTTTCAATAATTTTCGCTAGCTTCTCTGGAAATATATTTGCTGCTCTTTCATCTGCTGTCGCACACTCTACCCTGTTATTTTAATATTATGAAGTGCATTTCTTTTAAGAACCCGGTTAGCCATACTTTGCTAGCTGAAAATTCCTTTCCAGCGTGGAAGTGGAAGTTGATGGTTCTGACTGCTTCATTGACTTATAAAAACTAAAGAGCTTTTTCTTGGATTAAATAAATCAAGAATATCTCATTTCTAATAAGGGGGAGCATAACAAAGAAATTTTTTCCCACCATTAATAAGAGACTATCATGTCATCATTTTTACACTAGCTACAAATTAACCCAATTTCTCACTGGTCAAGATAATTTCAAAAGCTACCTGAACAAATTTAATTTAGCTCCTTCATCTTTCTGTGACTGTAATATTGGTGGCGAGGAAAATGTAGAAACATGTGATCCTTCTATGTTCCAAGTATGTCAGAGAGAGAAAGAACAGAAGACTGGCTTTCAAGAGACTCAACACACTTGTACCGTATTTTCACCAACTTCTTCTACCAGAAGTGCTTTCAAAAAATTTCTGTAAATTTGTTGTAACTGTTTGTAATCCTTCTAACTTCATTTTTAATTGTTTATTTCCCCTTGAATGTGTGTTTAATAAATACTTCTAAAGCCCCGTGTGATACTTTAGGTGCATCGGGGATTTTATATTTGTTTTCAATAAAAAAATAAAAAAATAACCACTCACTTACATGAATCCTTTTTTGAACTTGTTCCTCAATCCAAATTGCGATGGCTTTCTTCCGTTCTTTTTCCCCAATACACATCCCGCCTGTGTACGATGCAAATTTGGTGTAATTTTGTACCAGAAATGACCGATTTTCTTATTGCAGCATCATTCTTTTTAATTGCTCTGACAGTAGATTCGCCTAAATTAAGATATTTTCCAAAAGCCGTAGATCCTTCTCTTTTTTCTAGGCGATCTAAAATTGCAATTTTCGTTTCCAACGAAATTGCTGTCTTTGATGCTTTTTTTTTTTTTTTTCTCCATTTGGCAAAATAAAATCTTAGAAAAGAAATTAAAAAAAAAACACTTACGATTTTCTAATGAAAAATAAAACTTACGACACTCCCCTTAAGTCAAGAAATCAAAATTTGCTTCTTATTATATTGCAACTTAAATTCGCCAATTTATTAAAATGAAAATTTTATAAAATGAACGAGGCACCACTAAGAGAAAATATAATTTCGAAATAATGATATCGCATCGGTGTACTACTGAAATAACGAGTGAATCTAAGACTGTCGCAGCCGAGCCACAGACGTCAGCACCAAAAAAAAAGATACGGAAATTCTCGGAACACTACGATCTACGTCTCAGTATAAAATAATAATAATAACAAAAATCTAGAAATGTTTGGAATACAAACTCGCACAACTTCAAAATCTCATAAAAAACAATCCGAATAAAAAGAGAACTGACTGTGATAAGAAAGCAGATAGAAAAGTATATATATATATATATATATATATACACACTCAGAAACATTGAAAATAAAGGACCCAAGAAGAAAGCATCGATTGAAATGAAATTTAATACACATAATTACACAGATGAGAGATTCACTTGATCTCAAAAAATAAGACAATTAACGAATACAAAGGTGTGCAAAAAGACACAAATACTGGACAACTTCAATAGCGCGTTGGACCAATTTCTCAGTGGCAATACATGCCGCCACAAGGTCCGGCATTGCGTTGATTAGACACCTTTTGTTATCCTGAGGTAGATGGGCCAACAAATCTTAACATACAACTCTAAATCATGTACATAGTGACACGGTGGCATCTGCCGTTTTAGCGGATCCCACACGTGCTCTACAGGGAACAAATCGGGGAGCGGGCCGTCCATGGAAAAGTCTGATAATGGCGTAGGAAGTCTAGAGGAACTCTTGCTGTATAAGGACGAGAATTATCTTGCTGGAAAATTGACCATAGGAGTCAATTTAGGAAAGGTCCTACCTGGAGTGAAGAATATCATTAACGTTACGTTGGCCCGTTAAGTTTCCACGCATCACAATTAAAGTGGACCGGCTATAATAGGCTATGTCTCCCCCAGACAATTGCATCAGCTGAGCGGGCAGTGTGGGGGAATTGTACCACTCACCAGGGTGCCTCCATCCCCGTACACGGTTATCATTTGTCCCCAAAACAAACCGGGATTCATCACTAAACACTCCTTTTTGCCAATATTTGACATTCCACATTGATCTGGCTTGGCACCACTGTAGATGCAGTTGTCGATGTTCCGGTGTTAAAGGAATTGTACGGAAAGGGCGTATGGATTTCTTATTTGCTACTGCAAGGTGTCTTGAAATTTTTTGTGGAACAATTGCTACACCTACGCCTGCTAGTATCGTTGAACGAGTCACTGTGGGGTCCACAAGTGCTTGCCGTATGATCCTTCCAGCAGCCTGACTCATCGTGGTCTTCCTGGTCGCTCTAGACCCGGTTTTCCGCTCGTGGGGACCTTCTCGTGTCCACTGCTTCCAACAATTTCTAACGGAAAACTCCGAACGATCCACCTGGCCAGCAACACGACGCGTCTACCAGCCTGCAGTTTTCATAACGATGATCAGACCTCTCTCAAACTCGCTTAACTGTGAGAAATGTCTTCTAGCACGTTTACCTGGCACGTTTCGCTTACCAAAGTCCTCCTACAATCGGAAGGTAATCGTCACGTTTATGATTCTTCGAATTTGCGATGGCTTATATTGCCTCTTCTTCCTGATTTTAGCGCCACCTCGGCGTGTGTGAACATGCGTATTGGCACAAAACTTGGATGATTTGCTTATCACATTACGCTGTACTTATTTGCAAAGTTTCGCGATTGTAATTAGCCTCCTTCTTGGGTCGCTATTTTTAATGTTCCTGACTGCATGTATATACACTATCTGGCCAAAAGTATCCGAACACCCAGTGGTATGGACATAGAGCGTTCTGAGGCACATATTAATATCATGTTGGTCCCCCTTTTGCATGGAAGACAGCCTGCACACCTTTGGGAAGACTTTTAGCCAATGTTTGAGAGGTGATCATAGGAATTGCCTTTCAGGCGTCTATCACAGCTGAAATGAGTGCTTGCAGTGAGGATGGTCGATTTGGCTGGCTACGTAATATGCGCTCTAATTCGTCCTAAACGTGTTCTATGGGATTTAGATCGGGCTTGGAGAAGTCCAGTCCAGCTTTTGAACACCCATTTCGCCAAACCACGTCTGTGCAAGTCTCGATGTGTGAATGGAGCAGTTATCCTGCTAGAAGAGAAATGGGCCTTCCCCGAAATATTGCCATAAAGTTGGGAGTGCAGTATTGCCCAGAATATCCATATATATTTCAGTTCATGTTTTCAATTACAGGAACTGACGGACCCAGACCAAACCACGATAACCTCCCCCACAAAAAAACCATTATGCGTCCACCCCCAAACTTAACAGTTGGCATAATGCAGTCACTAAAGAATCGTTCGGCGAGCATCCGCCAAACCCAGACACCTCCATCCGATAGCCAGACTATAAAGCCAGATTCATCACTCCAAAGAACAGTTTTCCACATGTCCTCAGTCCAATGACGGTGAGCTCTACACCATTGAAATCGATGCTTCGCATTTTGTGGAGTGATGTTTGGCTTGTGAGTGGTCGCACGACCATGGAATCCCAAGTGTTTTAACTCTTGACGGACTAACACTAATTCCTGATGAACTTTGGAACTCCTGAGAAATTTCCACCAACGAGGACTTGCGATTTTGTTTCACTACCCTTTTCAGAGATCTGCGGCAGAGTTCATCAAATATTTTCGGCCTACTGGTTCATTTTTATGCTGTTTCACTACCTGGACGTTTCTACTTCATAATTACATCACTCACAGTGGATTTAGGCTTCTGTAGAATGTACGCAATCTCACGAACTGATTTCTCACAAAGGTGGCATCCCACTATACTGCCACGATCAAACTCACTAAGCTCTTTTGACTTACTCATTGCCTCACAAACGCATAAATACAATCTGACAAACCACTACCAAAACTTTTACAGCTTTTAATTATGTATTAAATTGTGTAACTCTCCAGAACCATTTTTAAGGGGTGTCCGGATACTTTTGGCCAGATAGTGTATATATATATATATATATATTTATATACACATATATATTTATATATATATTTGTATGTGTGTGAGTTTACATACTACACTAGCCTTCCAAATGTCCCACCATAAAGAGAATTTGATAAACCCCGTGAAACTTTCATCTTGTTCATACCTTGGTCAGAAAGGTTATTTGTTTTTCGGTGCAAGTCAAGCTGTAGTGCCTACTATGGATTAGGCATACTGTGCGTGATGCTGTGATGGATCACTCAATTGTTTTTTTACTTGTACTTTTTTGTAATGTTTGCAGCATAGTTGAACGATTCAAGATATTCAATGCTTCCAAAACCACCGCATCTTACTTCCATAGTGATGTGCAGAACTTAACAACACTGATTTTTTTTTGCAATAACATGATGAGAAATTATTTGAGAGACTTGACATTCAGAAAGTAGAGACAACATTTTATACTTAAACAACTTTGCAAGTATAGTCACACAAAAATGTACGTAATGAATTTAGTATGGAATCAAACAGAAAATGGCTTTATTGAACTCATAGTACCGTTACACATAATTGTCTGTTCAATATTAAAAAAAAAAAAAAAAAAAACAGGCAGATGTTCCTTGGTATGGGATAGGTCATACTCTTACTGCAATAGTTGCTTCGAAGTGTCTATATCCATACTGAGCACTAGGTTGTCCAACAGTGTTTGAGGTAAGAGTGTCCATTCCTCAATCAGCATCACTTTCAATTGTTGTGTGTACCCCTAATAATATAGTTGTGTTGCTACTTGATTTTACTGAGAGGACACCATGTCCCGATCTGTTTCCAAATAAACTGGCTGGGAAAATCGATTGTGGCACTGAAATGACTGTCATCCTTAAAAATGGCAAGGATCCACTGATTAGATGTCCAGTTTTTGTGCTTCTTACACCACTTTAAAGGCATCACCGATAGCCAAAATTAAAAAGGATCAATCGTTCAGGATTGGTGGCAGACGAATAAGCCACCTTTGTAAAGACGTCCTGCCACATTAAACTGACGCCGTGCTGACCTTCCATCTAAATTGCATGTTCACTGTACTGATGGAAATAAACCATTTGTTTGTAATTGTATGACTATCAAACATGTGGACCTGGATCTTATGTTACAACCAATCGGGTGGCATAATTGACAACGGTAAGAAATGCACATTTAATCTAGGAGACACAATAGAACGGTAAAGTCGTTTCTTAAAACAAACGTTTGCAAACTAATAATGAAAAGATAAATATCATAAGTAAATTGAGCATGATGTTGCTTATTCAATAATGAAGCACATATTATTTGAGATCACCTTAAATGAACTATACTAAATAAATATATCCCTTTATGCACTTTCGGCAAACCTTGAAAATTATTTACAGGGAATTCAACATTAGAAATACATTCATTGTTAACAACAATATTATTTTAACTAAATTTGTTAAATATATACTTAAAACAATGCGTAACAATGACTAATAATGGAGAAAAATAAGAATATGTATACATTTCTTACAAAGCTATGCATTACTTTTAAATTAATGATATTTAATTGTAAAAACAATTTTAAAGTACAGAGTTTTTTATTTCTTTCAAAGAAAATCTATCAAGAATTCATTAAGTACATTCTTAGAAGAATATATTTACTATAAAATGCAAATATATTTTTGAACTATATATTTTTAATAACAAACAGTTCATTTCAAAACTAATAAACAATTAAATACATTATGCATAAAAATTTTAATCAATTTTAATTTACTACTGATGGGAGGCCAGAACTCCCTAATTTAGAATTAGCCTCTGAGATAGCTTAGAATGTGCTTACGAGTCTCCGGACCGGATGTGGTTAAATTCCTTTTCGGTGGGGTGCGTCAAGAAAGTTCCCGAAACCCATAAATTGTGAGGTGGTGTAACACTGCGCTGGCCTCTGGACCAATCAGAGACAATTAAAGTGGACAAGACAAAGGGTCCGCTCTAGGATTTTTGTGTCAAAAGTCGTAAAATAAAACGGGACGCACCCCAATTTTACAGACAGAGAGAGAGAGAGAGAGCCGATTCCAGAGCTGCAGACAATCACGAAAATACTCCGGAGACTTCGGGCATCAACCATATCCATTCCCTTGCACTTTCCTTCTCTCAAGCTAAGCTAATTTTTGATCTTTTTGTAGTGAAGTAAATTTCCATATACTTGTGATTAAAATAAATTTAATAATGTTTTAAAACTATATGATCAGTGTATGATTTAGTGTGAAATGAGTGTTTTAATTTTAGAATTAGTTAACTTAATTAATTGTCATGATGCGATGTGAAATTAGGAATCTGGGTTCAAAGATTTAATAAATTAAATAAGTTTAAAATAGCGTCGCATCACTACTTTTGCAGTAAGGGGAACGAAAGAAACGGTGGAAAAACGATGTTTCGTAAAGGAAAACGATAATATCTTTAATTTTATTTGTATATAAATTTTTAATAAAAAGAAAAAATAATGCATGTTTGTATTAAAAGCAAGAATGTATTTTCTAAATGCAATTAGAGGAATTATCTTCATATGCAGTGAAATAATTTAACAGTACAGCTTTTGCCTTTTTTTATCAATTGAAGGTGGACGAAGAGAAAATATAAAACAGTAAAATGTAATCTGATTTATTAAAAAATTAAATGTATTGTAAATATAGAAAAGTTTACAGAATTCTTTCTTTCGTTTGATATAATTTAAAGAGAAAACTTGAATAAACTTTATTTTATCCTTTGAATTTACTATTTATGATGCTTTAAATTGCATCTAGATGATTGTGAGTATAACATTCATGTTCCATGGTAATGTAAACATATTAAAAATTCCATTGTATCTTTGGAATATAATTTGAAACAATAAAATGTTTTCAATTTAGTTTCATTCAACTTTCACCCAGCACATATTGAAATATTTTTATACTACTTGAGTGAAGATTTATTTATTATCCTTATTATTGGAGATGAAGTTTTAAACCCTTTTTTGAAGGAGTCATAAAATGTTTTATGATATGGCTATCATAAAAATTAACAGACAATAAAATGAATTTTACTACTTTATGTTAACGCATTCTTTTCTTACTTTCCAGTAATGCTTATGTGTATTTTATTTAATAAAAATGCAGATTTAAGCGTTAATACTATTTCACTATTAATTAAACAGGGGACAATTTTAAAGGATTTGCAAAAGAAGAGAGCCAGTGCCTTTGAAATGAATCCGTAATCAATAAAAACGTACAAATAAATAAAAAAATAAAAGCAATAGTTTAACAGATTATTAAAGTTTTATATTTTATTGAATTCTAGTACTTAATTGTCAAATTGCTTTATAAATTCTGAAGCTTTTCAAACGTTTTATATTTATAGAAACATACCGGCTGTATTTTAACACTCGACTGATATTTTATTTACCAGTGCATCGTGTTGCATTCTGTTTATAATATTTTAGACTTAAAAAACCGAAATCCAAAAAAAAATAATTAAAACCCAGAAGAAAATGCGAAAATTAATAAAATCATTGCGAAATTGTTACTTATAACAATTAAGAAAACTTTACATTTTTACTTTAGTGTGAAGCGAATTAGCTTATTTGCTATATTTGATGCATTAAAATGATGTTACTATATGTCTGAGAAGTTAAAGTACGTGCAGCTTTGCAGCAAAATTACATTCAAGATGTATGTATGATTAAATTTATGGACTTCTTTGGATGTACAGTACTTAAAATTCAATTCCAAGAGTTTCTTTCTTCAGCAGTAAAAACCATTGTACTCCAGTTGGATATCGATCGTGATGACAACATGAGTTTATCATGATGACAGCATAGATACAATATTAGATGAAGTTTAAATTTTCAGCTAAAGTGTTTTTAAACGTACCTATCGAATCATCTGTTCTAAAATTGAAAATCAGCATCAGTGAGTCTCAGAATGGAAGGAACACCGACAGTTGCTGACAAAGCAAGTTAAAAATGTTTATTCTTCTCATTACTTTCACACAAGGGTACTGCAGCATAATTCTGTACGTTGAAATGAAATTCTTGTGAAAAGCCGGACTTCAAATGTTTCCTAAATTTATTAACATCATTCGAAGCATCATTAATGAATCAATCACTTGTTTCTATTTAAAAGGTAGCAATTCTAGCACTGATTGACATGACAAAAATCTTTGGTGTAGACCAGGGATGGTGAACCAATGGCACGCGACACAATATTTTGGGCACGCCATCGGTCAAAACGGATTGCATTTTAGTTCAAAATAAAAAAAATCATTATGAAGTAATACAAATATATATGCTAGTGATCTTTCTCGGAGCAGAACGGAGCACACTCATTTGTTATGGTGTTTTTTTCCATAAACTACAAGTACTTCCCAAACTTTGCAATTCTGATTAATTTCCAGTCTAATTCAACATGGTTTCAAAAGTTTATTCAAACAAGGATAAGTTGGAATTGATCGGAAAAGATAGATGTGTACAAGCAATGTAAATAAAAATACAAGTAGCGTAATTTTGGAAAAAGGAAATTCCATTCCAGATACATTTAACTTTTTAAAGAAATGTCTCATGCGAATTTAACCATATTTTCATCTATCTAGGCTTACGAGTCATAATATTCAGGGATGAATAACATTAAAGACTCGCTAAGAAACCGTTTTGCAGATGACTCCGATTCTGTTTACATTCTGTTAAAAGTCGCATCTTACAATCCTAATGTAAGCTATTGGTCATCTAATCTGCAACAACAGAAATCACCCTAGTATTACTTTAATTTGAATTACACGCATAAATAAAGCATTTACTACATTGATGCATTGACAGTTAGAGCCCATATCTGCTGCTAGTTCTTTACTCGGTTACTTCATATAGCTGAAGAGATTACTCCGACAGTTGCCATCTTCTTTGGTATTAGACTAAGAAAAAACAAAATAATCATTTGTCAAATACAACTGTGTTTCAAATTTGTAAGAAAATATATATAGCTTTCACGTATGAATTTTTCATTCCAGAAGTATTTTGTCTTTGAGAATAAAAGCATTTTTTTTTGAAAATTTTAAACTTTAGAGTTAAATTTTGCTGAATAAATGTATAAAACCTATGTACCACTGTACTAACAAAAAACTAAACCATTTGGTGTTATATAAGGTGGAAGCTTTTCTTTTCATAAGAGAAAATGTTGAAAATGTAGAATGTTAATTGATATTATTTGTGTGTGTGTGATAAAGCTTTAAAAATTTGAAAATTTAATTGTTAAACAATAAATACTTACATCAATTAACTTTCATAATAACAGCTAATTTAAATTCAACTCAACAAATAATTATTGTCTGACAGTAAATTAAATCATAACATAAAACAGAAAACATATTACACTAAACATAGCAGTGCATTCTCTCAAATGTTAATACTTACAAAATAAGTAAAATTCCAACATTTTTGTTTTTGTAAAATAATCAGTTTCTTGAATATAAGCTATTGTTTACTGTAATAGTTTGCCATGCTATAGATAAAACATGAAACATATTAACAGTTAATTTAATTTGTTTATAAATTAATTATTTTTATTTTTAGCAAGTTAACTGAATATAGTATTAACTAGTTAATTCTATATTAAATCAACATCTATAACAATATAAAAAGTAAAATATTAAATGTATGTTGGTGATGAACATTTACTTCTCTCAATATTTTACCCGTGAGTTACCCAAATTAAACATATTATTAAATATAACTGCTGTACTATGTAACATTTTAAATATAGTTTTCTGATTATTAGCATACCGTTTCGAAACAAAACGAACAGTATGTTTCCTAAGCAAAACCATTTGTTCTAAATTAAATAACTAAACAGTTACAATTAATTAATTACTTTAATACCTCATTTTAAAATGCATTCACCACTCTTAACCTTACAATGAGACGGTTCGCATTTATGTACCTATAAGTGTGAAGCAGCCTTAAATGTAGATTACATGTCGAGAGAAAATATCAAAGTGCAACATATGTCTAGATCAGATCATGGAGAAGACTTTTTTTCAGGCAGGAATATCACAGTTACCAATTTTTTTTTTTTAATTTGAAATAATGGTTGGTTTTTCCAATAGGTGATTCCTAGCAGATTTGTTTTGGATGAGGAAATATAAAACTCATTTTATGTACGGATGCCTGGAAAGTTATACAGTAAATTAAAAACAAAATAAAACATATATTTATATTTCTCATCCGAGTATTTTTGAAATCATGATTTAAATATAAAATAATTTCTGAATTATTTTTAGTTAAATGAACTTATCGTAAAAATCATAAAAATGTAGCATTTTCTTTATTAAGGTAGTAGTTATATTAAGTAATATTTATATGAAATCACATTATAAGTATGTCCATAAGAAAATATGCTCGCCTTTTTTAGAACCAGATAGAAAAGTTATTGAGAACGTATTATATATTTAAGAATTCAATGTCATAAAAAGTTATTTTTATGAGAGAAGGTGTTATTTGAAAATTAATATATTGGTTTCTATAATAATTAACTCACATTGAACGAAATCACTTTACTTGTTACTTTTCAAACTACATTCTTTAAAATAAAAAAAAATTGACTTACCCGATAGGATTTATTTAATTTTGATAAAATAGGGTATGTGTATACTTTTTAAAAGAATAGGAATACGATTATTAGTTGGCAACATATATATTTGGCTGACTGTAGAACAGAATATCCGGATGATTTTTTTTTAAAAAGAAGGCATTCCAGTGCTTAAACATAACTTTCTTGCGAACGTGGTCTTGTTGAACCACGTATACTATGCAAATACTTCACAGAAGGACCCGATGACCAGCAAATATATGTCTTGAGATCCCCAGGACAGCAATGGGTTACCTCTCTGAACATCATTTACCGTAAAGACCAAAGAGCTGGAATTATACTGTGGATCCCATTTTATTTAAAAACTGTCATCTTTTGTTGTCATCCATGACTCCTTAATATGTTTAGAATCTAAGCCCGAATAGTTCCCCGAAATGTACCTTTCCATTAAAGGATGTCTGAGTTTCTACTTCAGCAGGATAATATACCAGTGCACATTGATCACCTGTTTAATTCTTGGATTTGTGCTTATCCAACATTTATTTGATAGGAGCAACTGCCGGATCTCTCCATGTTAGTGCACGTTTCGCTTCTGATAAGCAGGTACCTGTAACCACTACCGGATATCACCAACCTAACTTACCAGTTGGAACGGGAATGGAAAAGTACAACCACATCTAACAGTCAATGCTTAGCCAGAATCATTAAGATGACAGGAAGAGCATTATTGATTTCTTTTTCTTTTTTTAATTGAAATAGCACACTTATTCAATAAAACTTTCAATTTCTTTGATTGATTCTGTTAGCCTTTCGTTTTGACATCCACAAACATCCATCTTCCAATTTCCATGCCATTTAAATAACTCTTTCATCTATTTATTTTTTCATATTATATAATATACTAGCTGTTATATCCGTTCTTCGCTCGGGTGAATTGAAAAAATAAACAATACAGATTGAAGGATAAAGAAGTTTTTAATGAGTTAATTTTACTTGAATTACATATTAAACAAACAAACACTTTTTGCCTTTCTCAGCTGAATAAAAAAACACTGTTTGCTAAATTTTAAGTATATAGAGCTATAGCTGATAAAAATGATTTTTTTTTATTTGTAACTTCCCGTAACTCTCTTGTGGGTCGATTTTTGAAAACACCTTCCTAAGCTGATCTCTCTTCAGCAAAAGTAAAACATTGTTACAAATTTTGTGTAATGAACGCTTGAAATAGTATCAATAATTTATATCTGGAGGTGTAATACGTTAATATTACTTTTTATTGTATTTATTTTATGTTAAATTTGTAATCAGCGTCACACTCCGCCTGTTTAAGCTTTCACATTCCCTGGAGCCTGGCATAGAAAAAACAAAATACAAAGTTTTCCTTCTCACATAATAGATAGATACATGCTGTTGCGGGCTTTTTTGCAGATGGCAGATTTTTTTCCTACTTACTTGACAATTATCGGTATATTTTTTCGACACTTCACAAACTATCTTTATAAATTATAGCCTATGTGTTATTCTGATGTATAAGCTATATTATTGTAAAGTTTCATTAAAAGCCATCCGGTTGTTTTTACGTGAAAGAGTACCAAATATCTCCACAGGAAGTTTCGCGTTTATAATATTAGTAAGGAAATACATGAAAACTAGAAATTGAATTTATTGCTAACATATTAAAATAGATATTTAAAAAAAAATCAATAATGAGTTAAAATTTTAGCTTCCTCTCAAATCATGATTACAAGACGCAGAGGCGTTTAGTGTTCCAGCATCTCCCAGATATAAACAATAAGGAATTTGTCAAAGGAGCTGGTATTTTATAAAACATATTGGACTTTAAGCAAGTCTTGAGCAATCTTAGCAAAGAGTGGCTGGGTACCCCCTTGATAGTAAGTTGCATCTGAAATACCAGTCAGTAAAGGAAGCCCTTTGATAAGAATAATCTCATCCTCATCTCGCTCTCTGTTAATGCTCCCATCTATCTTCATTCATTGGAGAAAGTTTTACTAGACGGCGTGGATAGAGCTGTACCATTTGGTATGATGCTGCCACATCCACACACCGTGATAAACTGCTTCTAAAATGAAACAGCATCTATCGACACAGCTTTTGATGCTCCGAGTTTACAGGTTGTACACATAAAGAAACCCGGGACCTGAATAACAACGTATTTAGTCGAACGAGACCTTTGTATGATCCGTCAATCAACACAAGCCTCATTTTCGATCTACATGTTCAAATACAAGTATGCTTGGCTATTTTAATGCTCAGAAGTTGCCAATATCATTTGATTGCAATCTCAGAGACTGACCTGGGTAGCGACATGACGCATTTTAATCGCGTTTTGAAATATTTTCGTTTTAAAATATCATTATTCTATTATTATTATAAGATAATGTTAACAAAAATGATATGATGGACAAATTGAAGTTTAAGTTTTGAGTCATTTCTTAAACATTTTTATCGTTGTTACAATTTATTTTTCTCATAGCACCAAACATATTAATGTTTTATTTTAGAATTTTATTAATGTTTTAGTTCATCTTCTTTCCACAAAACCTCTTCCTTGTAATAACTTGAAGTACAGCAGCACGTGTCTCATCTATTGTCATTACTGAATTTTCAATATCAGCATCATTTTTGGAGGATCTTGTTCAATTCCAACATTAATTTCAACCTGCTGAAATCGCAGAAAATATAAGAAAATTGTTAGAAAGCTGACGGGTGCATTTTGTATGGGCTTCTACAAAGAAGAGTGTTGTCAATGACAGTGGCATAAAGAACATTTAGGGGCGAAACGCAGAGCCTGAAATCAGAATGCAATCTGCCTTTATCTTAATTGTGGTGTTAACTATTATGGTGAAAATTAAGGACATAAAATACTGTTTTGTTGTTGAACATGTTCAGTTTTCATGTAAGGAAAGTGTTGATTTAAAGGATCGATTATACTCGTTCTATTGTTATGAATGCAGCACATCATGCAATTGCAACTCTTCATTAAATGTTGTTATCCTTTAAGTTTGCAATAAATTGTGTGAGTTTAATAGTTTATCTGAATTTCACTACTTAAATATTTTTTATTTATAGATAAAAACGGGGACATATATATATGCAATCAGGAACATTGAAAATAACGACCCAAGAAGGAAACTAAGTACAATCGCGAAAATTTGCAAATCAATACAGCCTACTGTGATATGCAAATGAACCACGTTTTGTGCCAATACGCATGCTAATACACGCCGAGATGGTGCTACAATCAGGAAGAGGATGCTATATAAGCCAGCGCAAATTCGAAGATTCATAAACGTGACGATTACCCGCCGATTGTAGGAAGATTTTGGTAAGCGAAACATGCCAGGTAAACGTGCTAGAAAACATTTCTCACAGTTAATCGAGTTTGAGAGAGGCTGGATCATCGGAATGAAAACTGCAGGCTGGTTAATGCGCCGTGTTGCTGGCTAGGTGGATCGTTTGGGGTGTGCCGTTAAAAATTGTTGGGAGTAGTGGACACGAGAAGGTACCCACGTGCGGAAAACCGGTTCTGGAACGACCAGAAAGACCACGAGGAGAGAGGACTGAAGGATCATGCGGTGAGCACTTGTAGTCCCCACAGTGACTCGTTCAACGATACGAGCAGACGTAGGCGTAGCAATTGTTCCACAAACAATTTCTAGACACCTTGTAGAATCAAATCTTAAATCCAAGCGCACTTTCCGTGCACTCCCTTTAACACCGGAACATCGGCAACTGTGTCTACAGTGGTTCCAAGCCAGATCAAAGTGGAATGTCACAGATTGGCAAAATGCTGTGTTTAGTGATGAATCCCGGTTTGTTTTGGGGACAAATGATAACCGTGTACGGGGATGGAGGCACCCTGGTGAGCGGTACAATTCCCCCACTGCTCTGCCCACACAGCTGGTGTAATGGTCTGGAGGGGCCATAGCCTATGATATCCTGTCCACTTTTATTGTTATGTGTAGATCCTTAAGGGGCCAACGTTACGGTGATGATATTCTTCGACCCCATGTAGGACCTTTCCTAAATGGTCTCCCAGGGGCAATTTTCCAGCAAGATAATACTCGTCCGCATACAGCAAGAGTTGCTCAAGACTTCCTACGTCATTTTCAGACTCTACCAATGCTGGCCCGATCCCCGATTTGTCCCTTGTCGAGCACATCTGGGATCAGCTAAAACGGCAGATGCCACCGTGTCATTCTTTTACATGATTTAGAGTCGGATGTTCAAGATTTGTGGGTCCATCTACCTCAGGACAACATAAGGTGTCTAATCAACTTAAGCCGGATCGTGTGGAGGCATGTACTGCAGCTGGAGGTGGTCCAACGCGCAATTGAAGTTGCCCAGTATTTGTGTCGTTCCACATCCTGTATTCGTTTTATTGTCTTGTTTTCTAGATGAAGTGAATCTCTCATCTGTGTTATTATGTGTGTATTAAATTTCATCTTAATCCGATGCTTTCTTCTATTTTCAATGGTCTTGAGGATGTATATATATATATATATATATATATATATATATATATATATATATATATTCTGACTGAAAAAAATTGTTTGATAACAATGGTTTAAAATTACTTCTTACATTTTGCCACACATGTAATTTATATAAACATGCTTTTACGTTTTGAAAAGATAAATGTAGAGTTAACAGTTTCTTTCATCTTTTTTTAACTATGCAACTTTTCGAAACTTCCGGTAATTGTGCCCATATTACCTAAATTTTAATCAAATATGGGCAATGGCAAAATCTGTTTTGGAGCTTCTTTATACACACAACAACAATAATTTGAGGTTTATTCATATAGCATTAGAAAAAAATTACATTATAAAGTTCAAAATATCTTAATTTTGGATAAAAATGTAAAGTGTTTTAGTGTAGTATATTTTCAAATACGTGTTTTGGCGCCCATATTTTCCATGTTTACCCTATTATTACATTAATTCATGATACATGTTAGTGAAAATTCAAATCAAAACAATTGATTAAGGTAGCAAACTTAACTTGACCGTTTTTGGAAACATATATATAAATCAGATTTGAGAGAGAGATGCACTCCAATTCTATGAATAACACAGTTCAAAAACAATCTGATATCATTAAGAAAGGGGACTATAAATAGCATTTTGAGTAATATTTTCTTCACATTTTGTTTAAACTAAGTAAATGTTTTGAAATTGTGTAAAGTTCGTTAAAATTACAAAGCTCTGTGATTTACAAAATGATATTAAATGAAATTCCTGTTATCTATGCTTTTTTGTATCATCTAGTATTAGTCACATATTTAGTCATATAATTAATAGCAAATAAATCTGTGCTTCTGAAGATTATCAATTGAAAGTAAAGTGTTCAATCATTTGTACGTGGAATTTTCGCAGTTGGTATTGCTATACTGTGTTTGCTCTATCCATTAAAAAACAGAAACTAAATTTCAAAAACGGTAATAATGGTAATATTTTTTTAAAGTACGTAGCTGTGTACTTATGTATTCTTAAAATACACTAATGAACATTTAATAATGTATTTAATTATTGAAAAAATTGATTAGTAATTGAGTTTCCTATAAGTTGAACGATTAACTCTACAGTATATTTTTAACATTAAATAAGCATAGGCAACTGTTCTGAAGAATATTTTGTATGAATGAAAACTCACAGAAAAATGTAGAATGTTTAGCAATTTTAAATGCACAAACTGACTTTTACCAATTACATTTGTTAAAATATGATAAGTATCTATTCAAAAGCAAGGCTGTCTTTAAATTTATTCATTTCAACGAAATTAGTCAAAAGCAGTATCAACTTCAAAGCAGTTTTGAAAAAATACGATATTGAATTGATACGATACAAAAATTCCGAAAAAAGAGCTTAAAAATATGTACAAATAATATGCTAAATATATGTACATATTTCGGTAAATATCTGCATAAACATTGCATCTGCTTTTCTCATCTTCACAGAATTCTCTTAGGATTGAATGAGATTCATCCTTTTTATAACCTATCGGGATTTCTTTCCATCGGAAATGAAAGAAAAATTCAGATGGTATTTCCTCTTCTTTTCTCACTGTATTCTAAAGCTTCCACATACAAAAAATATTTTATATTGGATAAATTCTTTGCCCTTTTGGCACTTTTTAGGAATTTCGAAATGGGAAAAATCTTCTATTTTTCGAACATGGGTAGCCCCTTTATTGCTCTACACAACAATTTATCGTAGAAAGAAAATCAGATTAAGATGTTTAATCCTTGTAGATCTTTTTACTGTTCAGAAGTTTACTTAGACTCAACAAGTTGTCACATTGAAAGAATGCCTATTTGAATCAGAAAAATATAATATATTATAATATATCGTTATTCTTTTAACTAAGTGGATGTAATCTTTAATTTCTGTTAAAAACTTTTCGTAAGTTTTCACGATTTAAATAATTTAAAATGATAGTAGACTTCCTGTATTGTTTTTAGTACAAACTAATCGGTGAATTTTATTCCTTTTTATGAACTTACGTTTTTTACCATTTTTTAATTTTGAATCACAATAAAACAACACACATAAAATGTTTTTTTTATCATTATTTTCAATTTAAACAAAAATATACAGTTTTAAAAAAATTCCGCAGAATTAAAAAATATATATTTATTTTACACTGTTCTTTAACCTTTGTGTTTCACTTCCCTTTAAACTTGAAATTCAACAAAAAAAATCATGTGATCTATTTAGGTCTAAGCCAGTACGCAGGTAATTATTGCTAAAACTGCATATAACCATGATAAAAAGCAAACATTTTTTTAGAAACATATTTGATTTTAAACTATATTAACCTTTAAATTCAATTCAACATAAATGTATCACACATATTATAATGAAAATAAGACAAAATAGTTTATATTTGCCATCGTTTTATAAAATAAAGAAGACGCGATTTGCAGAGAATTGCTAGTCTTCTAAAAATATTGGATATTTAATTAATTCATAAAAACAATTTATTTTAACTAAAATCAATCATAAACTTATTGATGTATAATTTACAACTGCTGTAATGAATGTCAGTAAGATGTAGAAACTTGTTTATTTATTTTATAATCAAAAATGAAAATATTTCTCTAATGTTATCAATTGAAGGAAATTTAGTAATAGGTATGGGAATAAAAATGTATGGTATAAACGAAAAAGTTGTAAAACGTATTACTCATAAAGAAAAAAAATCTAATAGATCAATTATTTAATAAATATTTCACATTGTAATATTGTACTAAAATCAACTCTCTCTCTCTCTCTATTGTGTTTTACTTTACTACACTCTAAAACTAAAAATAAATAAATAAATAAAAACTTCGAATCAAGAAAAATGTTATTTGTGACATTTATTGTAGCAATGGATTAAACTGTAAATTATTAATATATATTTATAAACACTAAAATGTATATATTTGCAAAAACTATTGATCAGGTTTTCAGAAAAGTATGGCATTTTCGGTTATGATTTCAAACATGTCTTTTTTTTTTGAAATTTTGCTACTAAAACGTTGAACTAAACTTTCAGTAGTTCCAAATAACCAAAACGTAAAAACGTAAGAAAAAAACTCCACAACCACACCAGTGCACAGAAAATCATTAAAGTATTACACTCTGACTTCAAAAAAAAAATATTGTAACTATTAATGTGTTTCTAAAAGTGTTTTTCATAAATATTTGAAGCAATTCAAGCATATTCCTAACTTAAACTTGTGATTACAAAGCATTTATAAGTTATTCTAGAAATTTATAGAGAGACACAGTCTTTTTAAATATTTATACTATTTGTTTACTCACCTAATGAACTTAGATGGAAACTTCCGTATTGCTATAGTTAGAACCGATATTTTATTACCTGGCATTAAGTTTCATATTCTAATTCTTTCAGATATGTTATATATTTCTGAATAAGGGACGTGTTCTGTAAGCTTTTACAGTACATGGCAAATAACATTTTTTATCTTGGAGAATTTGTCTCTTTTACTCTAAGAGTCACCCTAAATATCTTTCGATATAGTGAAATATTTAGAAACATATATATAATTTATTTCTCTCTCTCTCTATACATATATATATATATATATATATATATATATATATATATATATATATATATATATATATATATATATATATATATATATACAATATACATATATACACTATGTCGCAAAAAAATATATGCACCCAGAAGAAATCAAGCTACAATCACGAGACTCGGCAAGAATGTAGTCTGGTAAGAGATATGCAAATGATTAAAATTTCGAAGCCAATGAGACAAGGCTAAGTGTGCTATGCGCATATTAGTTGCGCAACTGGGAGAGTTTAAAAGCATGAGTACGAGCGCCGTAAAGCTATCCAAACGAATCTGATGACTTTGATAGACGACATTGAGACTTAGGATGCCTCTAAGACGTAACCGGCGGCAGTACGAGCAGCTGACGGACTTTGATAGGGGCCGTATAATAGGCCTCAGAGAAGCAGGTTGATCGAATAGACGTATCGGCCGCCACCTCGGTCGGAGCGATATGGTAGTTGCTCGGTGTTGGCAACAGTGGATCACAGAAGGTAGAGTGTACCGTCGCGGAGGGTCAGGACGTCCCAGGAACACAAATGATCGCGAGGATCGTGCAATCAGAAGAGTGGCCACTTCGGCACCAACAACGTCGCTAGCATCGATTCAACGCCACTTACCTCCTTCCAGACATCCAGTGCCATCAAGAGAAACCATAAGGAGACGACTGACCGAAGTTGGCTTGAGGAGCCGACGTCCGCTAAGACGCTTACCACTGACCCCACATCATAGGCAGTGTCGACTGGATTTTTGCCGACCTCGGGCAACTTGGAGTGTGACAGACTGGAGACGTGTCATCTTCAGTGATGAATCCCGATTCAGTCTCAGTGCTGATGACCACCGCACGTGTCTGGAGACGCACCAGCCAGCGGTCCGATCCGGCATTTATTGTCGAGCGGCATACAGCAATTTCACAAGGTGTGACAGTGTGGGGAGCAATTTCTTGGGACACACGATCATCTTTAGTGGTCCTTCAAGGCACTTTGACAGCTCGCAGATACGTGGACGATATTTTAACGCCGATTGTGCTACCCATGCTATCAAGTCGCCATGTGCCATTTATCAACAGGATAATGCTCGTCCACATACTGCGCGACTCTCCCAACAATGTCTTCAATATGACGTCCTACCATGGCCTGTCAGGTCACCAGATCTTTCGCCAATAGAGTATGTCTGGGACGCGCTGGGAAGGCAACTGCAGCCGTCCCGAGATACAGGAGAATTAACTGCACAGATGCAAAGACTATGGCAGGATCTTCCACAGGGGGTCATAAGTGATCTAATTGAATCGATGCCACGCCGAATTTCGGCTTGTATAGCTGCCAGAGGTGGCTTTACAACTTACTGATTTTTAACCTTTTGCAAGCTGTAACCGCTTAATAAAATGTTATTTTGTTCTGATTTTTTAATGATTTGTTTATTTTCATATACACTACATGCATACCAAATTTAGTGATTGTAGCTCACTTTCTTGTGGGTGCTTATATTTTTTTGCGACAGAGTGTATATATATAAAATTTCTTATGCCCATTTTAAGATGTATATTAAGTTACCATTCGTGATATATTTTGTAAAAATGCTTTAAATTCTATATTTTCTTATAAGTACTTTTTTTAGCATATTTGCTTTAGAATGCAGTCAATACTACTAAAACGTTATGTGATCAAGGGTTTTAGTGTTTTTCTTGATGATTCGACTAAAAAAAAGAATAACACAATCGGGGATTTAGGTGTTAATTTGAATGTATTGAAACGAAAATGAAGCAATTTCGTCAAAATTTGGTGAAAATCATTTCAAAGTTATAAGCGCTCTACTTGTAATTGTAATTAACATTTTGAATTTTTTTTCATCCACGCGTCCGGTATAATGGTTAGTGATGATGACTGCTGTGCCGTAGGGTCTAGGTTTGAATCCCGAAGAAGGCACGGATGTCTGCAAATGTAATGTGCCTGTGCGACATGGATACACTCTAAATGTTCATCGAGCCGCATGTTCTCTAGATAGGTTAGTGTAAAGGGAAGCAAGGTAGGAAGCCCCAACCACCCCCATTGTATTCTCCCTCAAAATTGGGGTAAAACAGAACGCAATCGTACTTTAACCTGCATGGTACTCAAAGCTACACCTAATGACAGTCGGAAAACCCGATTCTTTCTCCCTTGATCTAATGTCATCCATCAGGCAACATTAGCTCTCAAGACTATTTAAGATTATATAAAAGAGCATGCTTTATTACAAATTTTCTTAGGGAAAATTTTACAAAATGCATGGAGATTTATAAGAATATCCTGCTAAGAAATAAAAACTATTAATGTTAACCCTCTCGTTGTGTAGTTGTTTTATCAAAGTAGGTACAAAAATTGCGTTATTTCAAATCTACGTATTGAATCTACATTTTAGAAGTCAGATATACAAAAATATTTTGTATAAAAGAGTTTTTATTTTAAAATATAGAATTACATCATCAAAATATGTACATAATGACATAAATGAAAACAAAGACAAAAATAGCACGGCTAGCACAGCTAAATAGTCGGAAATATGCTTAACCGTGAAAATCGCGGTTTGCGCAAATTTTGCTTTATCTACGTTCCCCGTGGAAATCGCGAGATGCGCAGCGATAGGGTTAGAGCTAAATACACTTAGATTTTTCATTTATTTCACTTTGAATAATATGTATATAAACTTATACATATATAAGGTTTGAAAACATAGTTTTGCATGAATAACTTTGTCAAAAATAAATTCTTCATGAAAAACATTTTAAGTTATGATTCTCACTTTACAAAAACAGCGCTTAATGTATCTGGCATTTAAAACTCTTCACTTTTGTAGTATGAATCCTCTTTGTTTTCTACCTCATTTTTTTGTCCTTTCCGGCAGGAATTTTTTTCCCTTTGTAGCTTTGTTAGTGGCAAATACTGCTTTTTTTACAGAGTGATGATTTCATTGTTAAAGTTACGGTACCATTTTTAAAGAGTTAGAGACCAGGAATAATACCCAATTCATTAAATAAATATATATTATATATACCGGTGAAAGCATCATAAAATAATGGACAGCTACAGAAACTTCTAGAAGTAAAATCTGCAGTTAAGCAAATGTTCTTTACAAATCCTTTCAACACTTTACCAAATATTGCGGCTTACTAATAGAAAATAATATAAATTTTAATTTTCTTTGCATTTGTATTGCGTAAAATAACGGGGAAAAATCAACTTCAGGTATGTTTTGAGACCATTTTGGTTGCACTTTTATCTGTCTCGCTTTCCAAAAATTTCTGAATTTTTGCGCTTTTAGTAATCCTAAGCAAATGCCTCATATAGGAAAACATAAGAATCTTTAGTGTATTTAATTGTCTTGATTAGTTCACAATTGAAATGAACATTCATATGTTTATTGTTAATGTTTTAATCAATTCTATATCGCAGATTGTAAAATCTCAATTTATAGTATAAGAGCATTGGGGTTAATTTTATTTCAGTGTCACATTTAAGGCAATGAAATGCTTTATACTTTGAAATGAATATCTAAATTATATTTTTACAAAGAGAGATATTTCAAATGCAGAAACGGGAAGCCATAAAATAATTTTATACTGTATCATAAAAACTAGAGGAGAGCTAAATGTATTTGAATACTATTCTGTTTGGATAATGAGATCATTCTATTCAGTCTTTTTTTTGTGCTTTTTGGTGACATTAATAATTGAAAAAAGACAATTTTGTGCGTAAAAATTTCAGATTTAATGTTTAGAAACTTAAAATATAATTATTAAAGCATTCATTCATTAAGTACATTTGCTTTTGAAACTGATATGCAATGATTTCGCAGAATGGTAACTCTTAATCAAAATGATCATTTCTTTATAATAAATATTTAAATTATTACTTAACACGCTACTTTTATTGATTATATTACCTAGGTATAAATGCTGAACTTCTTGGTAATTCAGGGTTTTTTGTATTTTCTATTAAAAATACAAATTAATGCCAAACCAACTTATGTGAAAGTTAAGGTAGATAAAAAACGTAAAGTATTTTACCATTTATTAATTTTAAATCACTTTATCTTCTCACTTCGTAATTATTTTATCAAAGTAGGTTTAACAATTGCTTATGGTTTTATTAAGTATTTTAACACTACATAATAAATCTACACTTTACAGTTAAAATATACAAACAATTTTTGTAAAAGAGTTTTTATTTTAAAATATAGAATTGAATCATCAAAATATGAACATAAAAACGTAAATGAAATCATAAGAAAAGCAGCACCGGTTGCGCAGCTAAATAGTTGGAAATATGCATATCTGTTTAAATCGCGTGTTGCGCAAATTTTGCTATATCTATGTTGCCCGTGGAAATCGCGGAATGGGCAGCGAGAGGATTAAAACCTATTATTTTCATCCGAAAATCAATCAATGGCACAAAAACTAAATTATATTATAATTTGTACCAAAATTTGAATACTTACCTGATAATACAGAAGAAGAAGGAAAAACTTCAACTTGCCAACATCAGGTCATTGTTTAAAGAAAGCTCATAAGTATTTTACATGAGGTATTATCACATCTTCCATTAATCTTTTACAACATAGAAATAAAACAAATCCTATAAGGTTTGTTTCCTTGATGTAGAAAAAAATAGTCAATTTTGCTGATTGATATATGATTGTGTACAAAGAAATTTATGCGAAATTGAAAACATAATTAAATACAAATTTAGGTCGTGTGCTGGGGAATTGGTTCAAACGATTTAAGTGAAGCTTAGCTTCTTCCAGCTAAAGTTTCAATATTTTTAAATGTAGAAGTATATGCATAATTACTGAATAAAAATTGTGGTAAACGATGCTATTATTTTGTGTGAAGTTATTCGATTGGAAATATTACTGAATACTAACATGTTAATTTCTAAATGAAATATTTGTAAGGAATTCATTCAGAACAGGCTTATGATAAATATTTTAGAAAGGTCATTGGTTTGTTGACTTACAATATAAAATAGTTCCTTTAAAATTGGGTATTTGAAGGGATCCCAAAATATGTTTCAAATTTGTGTACGGATGAAAAAGAAAGCATCCCGAGATATAAGTGTCGCATTTTTTCATCGTTTTCTCTTCTCGAATATCATGAATGATATATTCATTTGAGTTGCACTATCTAATTTGGTTCAAATTCCAACAAATGTTGTTACACGCGAATGTTGAAAAATATATCTGCGGTAAAAAATTATTCTAATTTTTAAAAGCAGCGTATTAAAAATATGTTATTACTTATTTTCCAAATACATTAGAATGAAAAAAAATCGCAACAATTTTAGTATTTATCCATTTAAAAGAAAACTGATATATTTTATTAATAAAAACTGATTTTTTAATAAAGCCTATGAATACAGTATTTTTAAATACGATTCAAAATATTGTAGTATTATTTTTGACAGATCTGGTAAAATGAAGTAAATTTTCTTTGTAAGATATGAAAAAAAAAAGATTAAAAGATGCAAATCTACGCTAATAAATATGCACTATATAAGGGATTTCATTATGTAAGTAATAAATAAGGAAATATATATACGTAAATATACTGTAAAATCGCAGCAACATGTTTTCCAACTAGTACTATTGTTCGACAGTGAATAATTCTACTTTTTCAAAAGTTGACCCAAAATATATATAATCTTCTGTTCTGAAATAAATTTGTTTTTAATATATATATATATATATATATATATATATATATTGTAACGTAGTTCTCGGGGATTAAGGACTTTATGCAATTCAGTCGCAATTCCCAGGAGCAATTCAAATATATTGTTGAGAAACAATAATCCTTGAATAATGAGATTCAAGAGCAATATTTACAAAAAATATTTCAGAAGGCCTTTACATCTTCTATGATGCTGAAACACTTTTATCTGACGCTGAAACACTAAAATAAAAGTATGTAAATCAGTGTCTCTCAAGCTTTCAATATTTCTTAACCAGGAACAGAACATTCTGTCTCAGGGGTGCCGAAAATAGTTTCCGTTTGCATTTAAGGACACGAAACGAAAATCTGAAATCAGATTTCAGAAAACCCCGTAATTTTGCCGGATATTGCTGGAAAAGGTAGAATAGCTTCACGTTCGAGTCCTGCATGCGGATTTTTATTACCTCCATCGGCTGAACTTGCAAGCGTTGGGGCACCGAAAGTCAGCCACGTGTGCGTATCGGGGCGCGAAATGTGATCCCTGAAAGTGGATTTTAGGAGTTCCGGTAACTTTGCCGATAATGCGGGCTACCGTAATACGCAGACCACCGCACCAGCTTAACTCGCAGATATATGGAAAGAAAAAGTGGGTCCCCGAAGTACCTCGGGACTGCTGATCCGAATATTCCCAATCCAATTCAAGAAAATCCCATAAAAAAGTCATACAATGCCAGGCGACCGCATTTCACGCAAATCGTGGAAGAGGCTTACCTTAAAATCCTTGCGGTGTGAAAAGTTCCTGCTGTTTTTCTGGTTGGGGAAAAAACTCTGAAACCAATTTTAGAAACTTCAATAACTTTGCGGGATAATGCCGGGAGATCGAAATATATCTTCACTTTTCAGGGACTGAACTTGCAGGAGTAGAGATGGTGAAAGTGGACTCCGGGTGTGTCTCGGGGTGGGGTACAAGAAACCGTACTCGGATTTCAGAAACTCCCGTAACTATTTCGGATATTGCTGGAATCCTGTCCCACCACCGGGTTTTCAATCCCTACAGCTGCTGAAATTGCAGAAACCTTGGAAAATACGATCGCAACAGAAAACTGCAATGGCAATTGTATCTTTAGGTATTGTTGCCACTTTTTTACATGTTGAACAAACTGCACATTCAGTATTCAAGCTGCCATTAGACATTCATAAGAAATCTGACACAATTCGTAACATTAAAGAAGCAGAATGGCTACGGTATTGCAAAGGAGTTCAACAATAATAAAGGATAAATGTGCCATGACCCACATTCACTCGTAGCATCCAATAGAACATTGCACGATTTTAATAGCAGCGAAAAATATTCTAGTGAGGTGTTCTTCTACCGTCTGGTCATTCTTTGCTCTACTTTGCTCATGAGATTAACGCATGTTTAAAACAATCATTTTTATTCCTAAACATGAAACACTTCGATTGCTCATAAACATGCGAGTGCATTTACAAGATAATCAGTCGGCGTAAATATTTTCTAACTGCAGAATATTGGAAATTGTGAAGTAGAACTGTATCCCAATACATAATGTATTCAATTGCCAGACAATTTCTGTACGGTGGCTCTGACAAAAAAAAAAAGAATTGATTGAGAGTGTCTTCCCGGAAGTACTGTATAATTGTCTATATAAAGATTGGTTTTGTATTCCTATTACTTAATCAGAAAAAAATGTTGTATAGGCGAAAACACTTCCAGATACAGAGTCGTTGACAGGTGATCTACTTTCTTTTAAATAAGTCGGCACTATTGTTG
This sequence comes from Trichonephila clavipes, assembly GCA_019973935.1. NCBI lineage: Eukaryota > Metazoa > Arthropoda > Arachnida > Araneae > Nephilidae > Trichonephila > Trichonephila clavipes. The sequence goes on along the minus strand of BMAU01000700.1, from coordinate 88,635 downwards.
ATGAATACGAACCCCTAAATTTTCCACCTGAGGTTTTGAATTCCCTGGATTTATTAGGAATGTCACCTCACGATATTCGGTTAAAGATGGGTTCACTGGGTATTCTGCTGCGTAACTTAAATCCACCAAAATAATGCAACGGTACACGTATGCTCATCAAATAAATTACCAGGAAACTTCTTGAAGCAACCATTTTGGTTGTGAAGTTTAAAAGAGAAACCATTCTGTTTCCATGTATTACACTTATACTGTCAGACTTTCCAATACCATTCAAAAGGCTTCGATTTCCGATTCGTTTGATTGCGACGATAAACACACATACATCTCTAGTCAAAACAGTGTCCCTGTGGGGCTTGAACTTAAAACAAAATCCATGTTTACCTCATTGGAAACTATACATTGCATGATCGCGTGTAGGGAAACCGTGGACTCTCTATTTGAGTTAGCAAAACACGGGTTAAAGAAAAATATTTTACTCCGAATAGTGATTTTTTAAAAGTATAAAATTGTCATTTTATAATTATAGTTTCAAAATTATTTATTGTTATAATTTAAAATGACAAGAATAAGATTAAAAATTGCGAAAGTTTACCGTTAAAGGCCTCATATGTGAAATTAAATCTTGATTTTGTGTTAATATTAATAACTTCGTCAGTAATTCACATGCATTATACAATAATCAAATGTGAGATGAATAAAATGCAGAATGAAAAGCATTATGTTGTTTTAAGCTTAATTTCAACTCGCTTAATTTGTAGCAAGTATTAATTTTACTGCAACAAATAGTTTAAAATAATATTAAATCAACATATTACCACAAAGACACAGCAAAGTGTGGCCAGATCAGGTAGCATATTGTCACATCCGAATCATCTAAGTGATGACACTTATTTGGTTTTTTCTAGATTTATTTCCCAAACACACAGGACAGTTTACAGACATACAAAAATACGTATATACACTGTTTACACTTTTGTAAAAAACATTAGCGATCCGATTATTAACATTTGCAGAAAGGTCATTCTTTACGCTCGCTTATGTAGCTAAATACAGTCTCTCGTCGAGAGGTAAAGACCGACTGCTTCTGGCTTGGCATTCGCAGTGCTTTCGATCAGTCCGCGTTGCCACCTAGAGTCTTAGACGGGGTCTCGAGTTTGTTACAGTACATATTATATATATATATATATATATATATATATATATATATATATATATATATATAAACACTGCTCAAAATAATTAAAGGATTGCGCATTTGTGTACAAAAGGAAAAAAACACAATTTGTGCATATGAGAAAAGTAGAATAAAAAAGGTGTTTCCTTCAAAGGAAATCATTTTCAGTAGGGGGTATGTTTTCCACGGACGGCCAGCAACGTTGAGCACATATGAGGCATGGAGTGAATGAGGCTATTAATCACGAGTTGGGGTATTCTGTCCCACTCTTCAAGAAGAGCTCTTTCCAGTTATTGGAGAGTTTGTGCGGCTGGTTGGCGGCCAGCAACTCGCCTTCCTAGAGCGTCCAAAACGTGCTCTATCGGATTCATTGGCCATTTCTGGCCATTCCATATTCTGGCCATTCCATTCGAACGATTTCTTCCTCGAAAAAAATCCTCCACCAGGTTAGCACGATATGACCTGCAGTTACCGTCCATTAAAATGAAGTCATCTCCGATTGCTGCAGCGTAAGGGACTACAATTGGTCTTAGGACCTCATCCCTATGTCGGCGAGCAGTCAGAGGTCCATCTCGAATGATGTAGAGGTCTGTGTGCCCGTCAATGGAGAAGCGACCATACACCAACACTCCCCCACCGCCAAATCGGACACTTTCGTGCACGAACGCATGATTACTCCTACTGCCACGATCCCTCCAGATGAAAATGCGCCTATTATCCGGATGAACAGAAAAACGAGACTCGTCAGAAAAAAGAACATTGCTCCATTCATTTCTCCTCCTGTTCCCATGCTCTTTTACCCACGATGCCTTGATGTTAGTCTAACACATACCAGTGGTCGGCGAGCATACAGACCAACACCATGGATCTGGTTTCGGACAGTCTGAGTTGAACCCGTGGTGCCAGTAGCTGAGCGAAGGTGTTGTTGGAGAAGAGTAGCGTTCATATTTCGGTGTCTCCGAGCCGTTAACACTAAATAACGATCTGCATTGGGCGTTGTTGCCCGTCTACGACCTTGTCCTGGTCTTCGGCCTGCACTTTCAGTCTCCAAAAAACGGTTCCAGATCCTAGAAATCACACTTTGTGACACTCCATTGGCGTGCACTAGTTCGGCTTGTGTTTGGCTCCCTTCTAACCTACCAACAACTCTCCAAGCTTCTGAATCGGTTAAATGACTTCGCTGAGACATCGTACTCATCGAAACAAAGCAGTCACTGAATGCCGATCATCCTTGTCTTCATTTTAATTGAAAGTCAAATTTCATTCGCTGCCGCTTAAGCGACGTTTTTGACGTCGAACTCAAAATTAGCATACTCCACAGTTTGAAAATCAGAAAAATTTGCATTTGTTATTCTTTTCTTCCATTTTCGGCAAAAAAATTTCGCTTATATCTTTATTTTATATAAAACTTACAATATATTTTAATTGTTTTGAGCATATATATTAATATATATGCTTATGGAAATATAAGCTTCTTCTTACACTCTAAATGAAAGTATTGATAATATTTATATTTTTAAGCGACTATATTTTTATAAGCGACGAAATGACATGTTTACTTAAGCACAAGAAAACTTCGTTGTTCCTTTAAAGTATCAATATTTTTTTTAAAAAAAATGATCTATGTTTTGGTATCTGTTTTGGTTTTGAATAATTTTTGTAGATTTTTTGCTGATATAACAGTAAAAGCAAAACAAAAGAAAAATGAATGAAAAATTATAAGAGAATATGCACGATAAAATACATATACATTTTACAATAACTCTTAAAAACTTTTAATCGAAACTAAAATGTAAAAAAGAAATATAAATCTAAAAGAAAAAATAACTTTTTTTTAGTATTATTATTAATTTTAAATATTACATATTTTTCTAAGGAAAATATATTTAATCTTAAAATGCTTCAACAATGTAAATTGTGTTTCGCAAAATATTTAATTAGTGACATTAATTAATTTACTTAAGAGTATTTATTTAAGAAACTATAATAGGAAACGCATGGTTACTCATAAACAGATTTCATTAAAAAAAAAATAGAAGAGCGTTATTTTGAGATATAAAAACCCTGATATTTGCATTTTTAAGCTTTATTTACTTAATAATTAAAAGAAAATATAACAACCATGAAAAGGTAGTTCAGTTTATAATGTTTATTAATCCGTAATATTTTAATAATAAATATCTAATATTACATTTAATGTATATTATAAAAATAAATATATTTGATGTATAAGATAGATTAACAGTATGAAAACATTTTATATTTTTGTTAAAAAATAATTTCTAAATTTGAAAAAAAAAGACTCTTTCTGGGAAATTAAGTTATTTTGTCTCACTGAGCACACACACATTTTATTGTATTAATTCCCCAAAAATTGAGAAATGAAATTATCAATTAACCAATTAATGATTAATTTTTATTTTGGAAAATAAATTTATAAGGACAATTATATGACTTTAAGCTAACAAGAAATTGATGACTTAAATTCAGGTAAATCATGAAGAAAAGAAGAAAAAATGTTTGTTTTTGTAATTTTGTAATATGTAATTTTTTTTTCACAGCTATGATTAAACATTTTATATGGTTGCATCTGATATAAAATACGTAATTTTTTTATGAGCAGCAATACTAATTAAGGAGTTTAAAAAATAAAATATGTAAGAGAGTTTTCTGAATAATAACGATTCCACATTATATTATAAAAAATATATCATTAATAGATGAACAGTCATATCGGCCCATGGTATGCCTGATTTGGTTCCGTCGTGGATACGACATCATCATTATTAGAAGGCGCAGTACTAAATATGTCCGTTAAGGTATCCTACTACTTGCGACAACATTTTTTTTTGAAGAAATGGAGTTATCGGGATTTTTTTGGGATTTCTACATATATTTAGTATATTTTAAGAAAAACAAATTCTAAAATTGAAACCAAAAAAAAATTATTACTAATAAAATTTGAAAAAACTGGTAAAAATGTACACAAAATTACTTAAACGGGGCCCACTCTATTAAAATATTTTATGAACAAATAATCAACTTTTCAATTTTGATGCGTTACTTTGTTATTCATGTTTGAAATGACCTTCAGGATAAGAGATATTTTAATTTTTACAAAGACTAGATCAATTTATCTTAGTGACTACAGAAAATTAATTTAAAAAATAGTGATTATACTCACATAAAGACTGTAAATTTTGAAATGAAACAGTAATTGATAAATCTGAGGATTAAAACACTTTTACTGTTATACAGAATATACACAAAAAATTTTCGCAAATTATTTTAAAAACTTTTTGAGCAATCGCTGTCCCCGTTTGAGTATTTCGAAAAATACACATTTCAAGTAAAACGCATTATATGTTTGACATCTTGTGTAAAGCTATAGAATCTATTTTTACTAAAACATTTGTAGTTTTTATTCTAGTGACTTGACTGGAAAATAAAAAAACTTGGTATTTTTATAAAGCTAATAAAATGGCCTTAAAAATAAAATTATAGAAGAAATTTGTCAATTTTTGAAAAAAAAAACATGATTTTAGTGTAGTCGGATACCTTAAGCCAACAATATAGATTAAAAATTAAAAAAAAAATAAATAAAAATTAATTTTGCATAAGCACGAATAAAAATAAAAAAAGTTTTTTAATAGGATGAAACTCTCACTATATTGATATTTAGAAGTGTTTTATTAATTGCTGAAAAATAATTAGTTTTTCTTAAAATAATATAAGGAAAAATTTGCATCACTTTTTTTTTGTCTTCTATTTGCAAACGAATATTACAAAAATGTGCAAAAAATAAATTTATCATTACTGCTAATTATGTTTCTAAATCAATTTTTTCCCCAAGCAAATTTTTATTACTAATGGAATAGAGCTTTTACATAATTCACTTGATTTTTTTTTAAATTTGTTACCTCATTAGTTTATAAAAAAAATTACTTAAAATAAAATGTCCTAATTTTATAATTTTTTAAAAATAATTATGTGATGTGATCAAATATGCGGTAAAATCAAATAATCAGTAAAATCATTCATATAATCAAATTAGAAATTAATAAAGAAAAAAAAATGTTGTTGAAAAGAATTATTCTATAAAAAATATATATTTTAAATAATTAATGTGGTGAATTATTTGACATCGTTTTTCTAAGTGTACAGTCGTTTCATTACTTATTTTTTCAGTATGCAGCATTTTTGTGAAATGTGAATGAAATATGCTATGCATAAAAAAAAAGTAAGTATACGCTTACGTTTATTTCTTAAAATGCTACAATTCATTTATTTTTTTTTTTTTCAAAAACAAAGATGGTTATATACAATGAAAAATGAAAAATAAAAACAAACATTTTCAATTAAAATATTTAATTCTGTATTTGGGTTTGTATATATATATATATTTCATTTTAATTAAATGAATATTATTTTATTGTTCGACAATAAAAATGCGAACAATAACGTTCTAAAATTTTTCCTGAGAATTAAAAACTGAGAAAAAGAAAATTGAAAATGTCACTTTGAAAATATTACTCATAAGAAATATTTGATAATCTAAGTCAGATTTTTCTAAATTATTTTTGTTTAAATTTATGGAAAGATATCTTACAAGAACATATTGTATCTAAATTTTTATGCAAGAATTTCAGAAAACATATTACGAAATATATCAAAATTATATATTAATTATTTCTGAGATCTAACAGAAAAAAATAACCAAGATATATATGTATATATATATATATATATATATATATATATATATATATATATATATATATATTAATGATTTTTTATATATATATATTTAGTTAATGATTTTTTTTAATGTTCTACCGTTAATCTATTTCAAATGATTTTCATTTTACCCTTCCTGTTCTGTTGATGCATTTTAAAATATATATTTTTTTATATTTTCTGCATCATCGAGTCATTTGAAATTGTAATGACCATGCAGAAGTAGAATAGACATTCGAAATTCTAGTAACGTAAAATATTTATTTGAAAAATGTGAAATAAATTTGATAATATTAAAATCTACCGATTAATATTGTGCTTTGTTCTTAATTAATATTAACGAATATTAACTTCTTAACGAATATTCTTTCCAAAATAGATTGTGAACTTTAAATTTTGTTTGAATAAAAAACTGTATATTTATGCATGATATTTTTCAAATGGCAAAAAACATTCTCAATATTTTTATGCTGCATTTTAAAGGAGCAAATTTAATTGTTTTTGAGTTATCTGGCAATACATAATTTTACTCTGACATTACAAAAAATAAGAATCTTCATACTTTATTTCGTACATTTACCATTTATTATGCGGATTAATAAAATTTCCTCCAATCCTTAAGATTTTACTTAATTATTTCCTTATCAAAATACAGAATTTTCAAAGAAAGGTCATCTGTCTTTTTTTTTCGAAATGTTATCCTCAAACATTACATTCAAAAAAACTCTCCAAATACAATTTTGTTATATAAAAGAAAGTTTCAACCGTTTTAGCATTTTTCAGAACGTATTATCCTGAAAGTTATAAAAATGCTTTCAACTTACTGTAAAATTCATCGTGTACCGTGCTTTTGTAACGCAAAAAAATAAGTTCAAAACTTAAGGTGAGCGTTATACGCCGAGTATAAAAACTACATCTCTAAATATAACAGAAAAGATGAGCATTAAAAATTTTTTACTTCAACATGTATCGAAAAACTGTTTATTTAAAAGAAATGACTTGTCTTATGAACTAAAAGATTTTTGTGGCTCTAGACTAAAACTATTTTGTCACGAAAGTCTAGGATAGTACCCCGAATAAATGACTTCAAAACATACGATTAATGTATGCTAATGTAAGATTTATTCGTAAAAAAGGGGTTGAGCGTTATAGGGTGAATATACCGAAAAAAATTAAGAAACTAATCTTGAATATATAGGTGTGCGTTATAAAATAGATTTTACAATCATTTAAATTTGATTTTCTTAATAAAGATGATTTTTATAATTTTATATAAAAGACTACCATTCATTAAGCATATGCTTTAGTTGACAAATCTAAGAAAAAACTCCGTTCAAAACATAGTTTAAGAGCATAACTTATTTTTTATAAAGGAAATACGCTACACTTAGACAAAACAATTTATTTTATCTATAAAGTTCATATGTGAAATAAAAAAGCCAATGTATACCAACAGTTAGGATCAACAAAATGAATGGTTAAAAATAAATAAAAACTGAGAAGATATATCTCATAATTATCGATCCGAAATAAAAATTTATTTTATTCTGGTATAAAAGAAGATATTCGTACATCTTCAATATATATTATACTTCTTTACGCTTTTTATAAATCCCAGTTTTCAGGGAAATAAAGAAAATTGAGAAGAATTACTACCATTTCGTATTTGGGACAAACCAAGTTTATATTTATCTGCACTTTCGTATAATATTTCAAACTGAAGCTGTGACTGCTAATAAAATTTTCTGATGTAATTTAGGTAAGTAACATAGACTCTGCTCTATTGATCTTTTAAACAAAATAATATTTATAAAATGAAGAATGAGGAATATATATCTTATTTTAAGCATTTATTTTTTTCGATGCCCCTATTTTTAAATACATAGAACAATACGTGCTTTCCTAAGACAAATTACATGGAGGGAAAACAAATTGCATAAAGAGAGAGATAGAAAATATTTCACGAAGTTACATATATACGTATATATATATATATATATATATATATATATATATATATATATATATATATATATATATATATATATATAGGTTTGAAAAGTTTAGCTTCAAAATTAAGTAAGTAGTAAATGAAAATAGAGAGAACTCTTTAGCATCGCTCTCTCTCTTTCCCCATGAATTATATAAATACATTTAGTAGTTTTAAAATTTTAGTAGGAAATTTGTGATAGTGCTCGGTTTTGTGATGAGATCATTTTTATGATACATGATGATATTATAATTTCATTGTGATTATTTGTGATAGAAGTATATTCTGAACATTGCAAAATATTTTGTGATACTCTGAAGATTTTATTATGGTTGTGTTTTTGAATTAAGTTAGTTCAGTATTGATTCAAATGATAATAATGTAAACAAATAACTATGAGATAAACAATAAATGTATGATTAACATTGAACTAAGATTTTTCCAAGAAAGAACTGAACAAGAAGAACTGAAACATTATGACAAAAAAAAGAGATGCACATTAATTGAAATTTACCTGTACTTAATATATCTGAAATACACTTATTTGTTTTCCTTTGCATTTTACATTTCTAGTGATATTTTGATATAATGTTGATGTTGTGTTTATTTTGGTAAATTTCTGTGTTATAGGTATGTAATCTTTTTTTGGAGCTCCTAAATTGGTTTTGTTGTTACTATTTGATACCTATTCTCTGTATGTATTTACTTAATCATTCTTCCTAAATTCATTTTGTTGTTACTTATTTTATATCTATTACTTTTATGTATTTACTTATTAATTATTCATAAATTCATTTTGTTGTTACTTATTTTATATCTATTATGTTTATGTATTTACTTAACCATGGTTCCTAAATTCATTTTGTTGTTATTTACTATATATCTATTCTTTCTTATGTATTTATTTACTCATTATTCCAACAATTCAACACCATTTTGAAGTACTTGTAACTTTTCGACATATTTCACTTTTATCAATATTATTTACTATTGGAACACATTTAGTGTGAATCTCACGTGATCTTATGTTATGCTGTTTAACACCACTATATTTTTGGATGTCTAAAGTGAATCGTTGTTTTTAACCTCATTATTATTATAGTCATAAGGAAAGTATTAGATGTGTGATACTTTTCAGAAGATAATTAAATTATGGGTAACACAATGCTGTATACCAAATTTTGGATATTTTGTTATTCAATCTTTCTATTTTTTTACATGTCAGGATTCATCAGCTCACTCTTTTACACATCTATTTTATTTTTTATATTTTTACTTCATTTGGGGAATTTCATATCATAGAAATATTATTATTTTTATCCTCTGGGGACTTGCCAGTCAGGATTGGCCAACCTGGCTGTGCCAGGCTACAGCGAAGTGGGGAATGTCAGGTTTGAAAAGTTTAGCTTCAAAATTAAATAAGTAATAAATTAAAATAGAGTCAACTCCTTACCATCACTTAAATATTTGTAGGTAAACAAGCCTATTTAAATATCGGTCGAGCTCTGACGGGGGAGAATGTATATTCAAAAAGGCTTAGCTGGTGATTCCTCGCCGAAGTGTTGTTTATTGTTCTAGTCGGTTGCACTTCGAAGGACCGCCATGTTGGATTTTATTTGATTGAAGCAAAATAAAGACGTTATTAAAGAGATGATGCCTTCCTCATTTTACCAGCACTGGTCTAGGGCCTGGCATATATATATATATATATATATATATTAGCTGGTATATCTTCGCACGGGTGAACTGAAAAATTAAACAACACAGATTGAAGGATAAAGAATTTTTTAATAAGTTAATTTTACGTGAATTGCAAATTAAACAAAAAAAGCTTTTGGCGTAACTCAGGTAACAAAAAAAAGAGGGAAATAAAACACATTTGTTAAATTTTAAGTATGTAGGTCTAGTAGCTGATAAAAAGGATTTTTTTTTTATTTATAACACCCCGTAACACTCTTGAGGGTTGATTATTGAAAATACCTTCCTAAGCTGATCTCTGCTCAGCAAAAGTAACACATTGTTAAAAGTTTTGTGTAATGAACTCTTAAAATAGTGTAAATAATTTTTATATGAAAGTATAATACATTAATATTACATTCTGTAGTATTTATTTTATTTTAAAATTGTAATATTCGCAAGCAACGCCGTTTCTTGAATTATAATGACGATCCAATGAAAAACATAGCGAAATGTTAACGATAGAGTCAAGTTGGCAAATGCCTAGCTACTTTCATAACTCGAGCTTTATTAGAGCTTTGTAAGACCCGTTGTGTAGGGAGAAATTCACGTTAATACTTTAACCAAACGCAATATGATTTTCTGCAGTTTTTTCACACAATATTTTTTTGGATCACTACATTTACAAATTAAGGGATGGATATACATAAAAAAATACTCCACTTTGGAAAATTTAATCCGTTAGAGCTAATAAATTAAATAAAGATATTCCACTGTAAAATTAATTATATATACCGTTCACTTAAAATAAGTAGTAAAATCATTTTCTAAGGTCTTCATTAACATACAAAAACATAAGACACTTAAATTTTGTCAAACTATTTTTTCCGCTAAAATACTCAACATGGAACCCGTGCTGCCATATATCTTGGAAGAGTGGATTTCAAAGATTATTCCTGCTAATTATTGGTAGAATATTCCTTCTAAGTTGGTGTGGTGTGGTAGTTAGGAGAAAGGGGTGCCAGCTCAGATGTCGTCCACGTTACTTGACTATGGTTCAAAATTACGTGATCCGTTGCCAAAAGCCCTCGTGTAGCTGAACAGTGCAACATTAATATTCACTCACTCTCACACTCCAAGAAATACAGAACAATAGTTATTGCGTTTTTAAGTGTAAAAATAATTATATCTGCCTGTTAAATTAAAATTATAGCGTTATAATTAACTACTAACCACAAATAAATTTTGAAAATTTGTCCAAATGATGCAGTGTGAAAGAGAAAGCTTATTTACTTAAAGTATCAGAACTGATAAAAGCATTTATTTGGAAAAAAGATCAATTTCTTACTACCAAATGTGCATAATAAGATGTTAAAAAAATCATTAAAATAAAGAGAGATTTATAACAACCTCTCCCTTCAAAACTTAGTTTGATTCTGAAATAAAAAATAGGCACTATATCAGAGGAATTAATTAGAAGCGAGCACCTTGCGTAGCCAAAACAAAAAATGTTTTTCACAAACAAAATATAGATATATGCAGACGTGGTTTTTTTTTTTGCAGCGCATGTCTGAATTGCTAGCAGAAGAAAGAATGTTTTCCTACTTACTTGACAAATATCGTTATATTTTTGACACGTTTCCCAAATCTTTATAAATTATAGCCTATGCTATAAATTATAGCATATGTGCTATTCTGATGTATAAGCTATATTACTGTAAAGTTTCATTAAAATCCATTCAGTAGTTTTTGCGTGAAAGACCAACAAAGATTTTCACAAACTTTCACATTTATAATATATATATATATTTATATATATATATATATATATATATATATATATATATATATATATATATATATATATATATATATATATATATATATATATATATATATATATATATATATATATATATATATATATATAATCTTTTGTCATGTTTAGAAACAGATTATAAACGTTTAATGGTAATAATCATTTCGTACTAACTTCACTCTATACTGAATTCAAAAAAAAAATTAAGAATAATTTGGTTAAAGTAAAAGTATATTTAAGTAAATTATATATACATACACATGTTGTTTAAGTAAATTTCTTTTAAAAAAGTAATGAAGGAATTTCGTAGTAATCAGGAACACAATAAGTAGTCTCAATTTTAAAAAGCTGATAAATTATTATTCTTTTAGAGATGCTTTTTCTCAATTTTTTTTCTTAGAAATTGCTCTTTTAATGAATTTTCAAATAAAATTATATTGAAGTATTTATTTAAGAGTATTTGGTAGCCCCTATACCGACAATGTTAAATTGAGCCATTTTAGGAACCTGTTTCTCAGAAATTGTTAAATATAAAAACTTCAAATTTTGGCTGTATAATAATTAGGCTTTTTTATTTAAATAATGGTAAAATATATATTGCTTACTTTTCCAAAAAGAATTCATCGTAAAAGTATCGCTTTGAAATTTGTGAACATTGTAATTTTTTTACGATAACTGCTTCTGAGCCAAATATTTTGGTAAACTCTCCAAGAAAGTAGATTCATTATATATAGTTACATATTATTTATGTGCAGTAAAAAATGTATGTAGTTTTATTCAGTATTTTCTACGAAAAAGGTACATACACTTTGAAAACAATCATTTTGAGATAATTGCATTTAAAGTGTAAAAAGGCACTTAATCACAAAAATAATGAATCACATATTTCACATAATAAATCATATATTTGCCCTATTTTTTAAACAACAGTATCTTATTAATTTTTTAAGCATAAAATTGGAAGCAAAAAAGCCTTAAAATGTTCAGAAAATAAATATATAGTAATTTTCAGTTTTTGTTCAACGAGATTTTTTTAGCATTTTGTATATAGTTTCACAAATTATGCAACAATCTGTGAAGAAATTTTAACTTCTATGCACTATAAATATCAAATTTGGCCTTATAACATCATACATAGAATGTTAACATGTATCAATATGTAAAAGTCACGATTTCGGAATATGTGATTTTACGACGTTAGAAAAATTTAACTATGGATTTGTATGTTTCCATGCAAACACAATTTCTAAAAGTTTCAAAATTCAAAATTTTCTCTAAACTGTATAACAGATTTTTAAAAATCCAAAGATAAAACTGTTTTTATGTTTTTAAATATGAAATTGGTGTATTTTTATGCATGTAACAAGCTTCTCACAACAAAAAGCGTCACACACCTGAGTTGTTGCTAGTTACCTATTATTGAAAAACTTTTAAATTATTCCAGCTTAAAAACTTGTCCGAACAATAAATAAACATTAATATTTGGAATTAAGAGAAATATTAAAATATATTGTTTAGTTTTCTCAAACACATGTAACATATAAATATCACTATGCATTTTTAAAAAAATTGACATTTTTTGTCACGATATATGGACTCCAGTCAAATATTTTGGGAAAATCTCAAAAAAACTCACGAAAATATATATAGTTACATATCAGTAACATGAGGGAAAAATTATTACATTCATACATTATATTCTGAGAAAAACATGAATACAGTTTTAAAAACATCATTTTTGAGAAAATTGAATTTTCACTTTAAAGTACCACTTAATGACAAAAATAATGAATTACAAAATGTATTTGTCCCATTTTATTGAACATTAGCATCTTTGCAATTTATTTTGCATAAAATAGTAAACAAAAAAGTCTTAAATTGCCCAGAATAGAATTTTTCAGTTTTTTTTAACGAGATAATTTCTAGTGTTACATCAGTTTTCTCAATTCTGTATCAATTTTTGAAAATTAGTAGCTTTCATGCTTTACAGATATCAAATTGGAACATAACGTAACATAAATATAATGTGAAAATGTATCAATATGGTTTTTGTATGAATTTGAGATGGTATTTAATAAAAATACCTGATTATACGACATTTCGAAAGTTTTCGCTGGGATTTCGTAACATTATCATTAGGTCTTGTTGTTGCAGACAGTTTCTAAATTTTAAACTTTAAAAGTTATTCTAAACTGGACAAATGATTTCTAAAACAGACAAAATAAAACAGTTCTTATGTTTTTAAACATGAAAATTATGTATTTTTATGTATGTAACGAGCTTTTTGCAAAGACAACAAACATCACATTTGATGTGTCATCTCATATCTTTTTCTCAGAAACTATTAAACATAAATACTCAAATTTTTATTTTATATCATTTAGACATTTAATATTTATACTGAAGTGACATTTTTTAAATGTATTATTTATTTTTTTTCAAAGACAAACTGTTAGTTCACCTAGCATTAATATTATGAATTTATTGAAAATTTCTATTTTTTGTTATATCTACTTTCTATTTGGATGTTTTAAGAATATTTCAAAAATATCATTTCAGTATGCACAATTGCATATTATAAGCATAGAGTACATACATATAGGAAATTTACACATTTTTAAAAATACAAATTTTAGAAAACAGAAATTTTATTGAAAAAAGCTTACCTTATAAAAAAAATGCAGCCGATAATTTATTTTGCAAGGTAATGAAGAGTAAGATTCTTGATTTTCTTCAATTTCCATTGATTCAATGGATGGTATGAAATGTATTTTATTATTGTTTAGATGAAAAGCAGATGTTTTATATATGCAATATTTTAACAACCATTACCTGTCCAGTATCAAAATTGGTTGTAATAAGTACACGAATTTTTACCATATCCCTCATGTTTGAGCTACTGAAATAATTTTATAACCATCATTTTTTCATAAAGCACTTTTTCAATCTTTACAAACAAGTTATTTAGTATTTAAAATTATAAAAATATCGAAAGGAGAAATAATACACAAAAAAAAATTCTGATTACACAACAAATTATTTTCATCAAATTTTTTAAAACTTCGCTCCAAAAGTACATAAATAAACTAACAGCTAAACTTGCAGTTAATTTTCATTTCATCTACAGTTAATTGTGTAGGATTAAATGAAATTTTGTGAAGGCTTTGGAAGTTCTCAAATTTAAAAAGTCAATATTTACACTTAATCTGTGAAAGTGGGCACGACCGGGTCAAATAAATATTTTTTAAAAGTAATTTTAAAGTATTTCTAATTCATATAATGGCTTGTATATTACATGATCGGAAAGGTAATGATTTGGAGATTTTTTTAATATCAGAAACTCAAAATCGATTTTCAAAAATGTTTTACCCAACTGACTGATCTTAAATCTAAGCCAACATTGATTCTAAGCCTCACCCTGTATTCATTACATGATTTTGTGAAAAAAAATAATGTAAAATTGTTGATCTATATATCCGACACTTACGAAATTAAAAAAAAAATAATAATAAGTGAGAATTATATATTTTCGGTATTTAAAAATCTTATATACATATATGAACCTAATAGAAGTATAAATATTGTAATAATACCTAGCACTGGATTACTATTTTTTTGTATTTTTTACTCATTCAAAATTAAAATAACTGGGACATGAAACTGTATTAAATTTTGCATTTTTTTATTTTACTTTTAAAAAATAAAGGGCACTTTCATGCATCCATAGATGCATTATTTATGAAAATGCGATAAATAGAACGCTAGAAAATTGGATTTTAAAATTGTAAGCAAATGTGATGTAAATATGATTCATGCACATTTTCTTCAAAATCTATTTTGTATATAATATGCATTGTAAAAAACTATTTTTTTATACAAATAATGTAATTTTTCTGTATTATATGTTAAATTTATTGAAAAGTCTGCATTTTTTCTGCAAAAATTATGGAAAATTTAAATCGTCAGTTACAAAATTAAAAAAAAATTGGTTTTTGAAATGTTAGATATGTTTAGTTTTACGTTAATAAATACTCAGTGTAGTTCTTAAATTATAAATCAAGTATATTTAGTTCAAAGTGGATCTTAAGGATTGTTGTAAATTAAGTGTACAGCTGGTAAAACAGACAATTCGTTTTTCCTTACTGCTTAATGTTATCATTTGAATACTCATGAATAACTCTATATGTTTATAACTATTGGTTTTATTATAAAACAAATATTAATATGTTTGAGTAAAAATAGAGATTTTTTTTGTTATAGTTTTTAAAAACAGAGTTCCATTTAAATAAGTCATCACTTTAACTTTTTAAATTAATCAAATACATTTTTTTGTGTATTTTTATAACAATAAAATTATGTATAAGGAATTCTGCAATATTCTGTAATGGTAATGTTCAAAATGAAGTAAAAATACTTAAACTTATAGACATAGATTTTTGGTATTTTAAACGAAAGAAGGTGTGAATCGTTGACAACACGTGTTGATCAAGTAAAGAAAGAGTAATTAAAAATACTTATAAATAATCTAAAATTTTAAACTTACAATTTAAAAACTGAGAAATGTGATGCAGAATAATCCAATTAATTAAGGTATGGCTTTATATTACATTAAAAAATATTATTTTACAAATCATAGATGAAAAAAACTTTATTTGTGATTTTCTCTAAATACATTTTTTGTTAATTCCGGTACACTTTTCTCAAAATCTACTTTGGCTATATTGCTGATATTTTGCATATCGTAAGATATACAAATTTTCAAAAAAGTGAATGAATTCATTTTCAAATAAACATTCACAAATTTTAGATGTAGCACAATTTTTGCCTAAAATTTAAAGGAAATTTGAATCACTAAATTTAAAAGTTTTTATAATTTTTTAAACTTATTTTTTTAAATTTAATTTTATTCATTTTATAGATTGTTACGTTTGCAAAAACTCTCTAAAATTTGATAGCTATATATGCAGTGGTTTTTATGCAAAGTGTACCTAAAGGTAAGAACATGTCTCGAAAATAAAAAAAAAAAATAGTTGTTGATTGTTTATTTCTCATACAAATGTAATTGTAATTTAAAATGGAGTTGTTTTACATTAACAGGTGCTTAAATATACAAATAATTCAACTTAAAACTTTTTCTTCCATTGCTTTTAATTTAAGTAAGTGAGTACCATTTAAATTTAGTGTAAAAAGAATTCATTTTTCCTTCTCACAGACGTCCCAGTTATTTTAAATGCTAAAAAAAAGACCAAAAATCGAATTTTAAAGATATATATTTTTGATAATGATTTTTATAGAAGTTTCATAATATTTTAAAGAAAAAGAATCGTATTGTAAATTAAATAGGAATGTTTTACCAGCTATTTTCTCTCTTTTTTTTCTTTTTGAAAACAACGATGGAAAAAAATTAGCTATTGAATGAATACTACAGCATATTATCTTTTGTATATAATATAAGTAAAAGAAAATCAAAAAATAATGCTTGGACCTTTCACTGGAATTTATCACCCGTAATTTCTTTTTATGCCTCTCATAAATGCAGCTAGGTAAAATCTTTTTTGAAACACTTGCTTTTGTGCATTACTTTTGTAGGTGGTAAGTGAACTGAGAATTCAAGTAGAAATTGAACAACATATAACACTAAAAAGATGAAAAACAAACAAAAACAAAATGGAAAAATATTATCCAGCACTTATTTAGCTTAAATTCAGTGCCTACTACTCAATTTTGATTCATTCAATTCGTCATAACTCGATTAAGAGTAAGGTATTTTAGAAAAGAAATTCGACACATTTTTTACAAAAATCATATAACTGTGTGATGTTTCTTCATAAAAATGCTATTTGAACGTTTTCAACAAACAAACAAAAACATGAATATTTTGCATTACTTTACAATAAAAAAACATGTTTAAAATAAATGAAAACAAAAATGGATTAAACTGAACAATCTGTGTAAAATCTTAGCTTTGGCGTATCTGGACAAATGTAACAATTGTTTATTTATAGCAGATAGCAATGCACAGCATAGGAATTTCCAGCTTTGAACTCAGCATTCAGTATCAGTTAAATAATACTTTCCCTCAAAAGGCATTTTATAAATTAAGTATTTCGACAATTTAGAATTATTTACTTACATTACTTGGAAAAAGGCTACCCTATGATATCAGCACATTGTTACGTTGATACTTCTTACTTAAATTAGTGCAAAAAATGTTGGTCCTCTTTGGATACTTGCCTAAGAGGCATTTTTTGGAGATTATCTTTTTATGTGACAGGAATAGGATTATAGCTATAATACCTTTAAACAGCGTGTCGTAAGTAATTACCTTTATTAGATGATAAATTCCCTATCTAAAGCTATTGTTTAATATTTAATAATATGAAAAATTGTACAATATTAGTTGATGAAATACCGTAAAGCGATACTTCCATAATTGTTGTTTACATTCTTAAATCTTTTCCTAAAATATAACTTTTGCTTTTGCAAAAATTTAGAATAACTCATTTATTTTAAAAATAATTTTTGAAAGTCTACGATACATTACATTAATATAGTTGAAACTTCTCAGGTATCATGTACATCGAAGACCTTCAGAAAGAAGATCAAATGCATGATAAATCAAACTAAATTTCAAAAAATCTTCGGAGAGGGAGTTGTATAGGTTGAAACACACACAATATGGGTTTTATTCTTTAACATCGATTGCATGGTGAGATTTTACTATTATATTTATAAAAATAACCAAATCGGTAACAATAAAAACTATTAATGAATTACTGCAGTTTTTAAAAAATATATACACAAATATTTAATTGTTTAAAAATATTTCTACTTTGTCATGATTTTTTTAACCAATTTAATTGAAACCAATTTGATGACTAAAGATTAAAATAGATTATTGTAATTTCGAAACAATAAAGGAGAGGGATGATGATAGTTCTAGTACTATAAATATTGTAGGTTGAAGATTGTTTTATAAAAAAATGGGTTTCACAACTTTCCTCTTTCTACTTATAATACTGGGAGAAGTACTGTAGAATATAATGGATATAAGTTCTATAAAAAACCATTTATAATAATATCTTTACTTATTTAAAGTGAGTGACTGTGTCAAATGTTTGTAATAGATATTTAAAATAACAATGGAAAATTTTTTGATTATGATCGAATTAATGAACCATGGACAAGTTTTCGCAAGATTTAGAGATTTAAATACAAATTCGAGGCTAGAAATAAAATAACTTCATCTGGGTATTGAACTATTTTTATGATCTACAGTATTAGCATTTAAAATTTGAAAAAAAGAAGCATTTAAATGTTGAGAAAATTCAAGGAACTACGGATATTTTTTTTTACATTACATTTATTAATAAAAATCATTCTACTGATTTAAAATAACCGAACGTACGATACCACAAATTATATTTTACACTGATAACAATAAATAAAATTAATTTTTTTTTGTTCTATACAGTTTTTAAGGCAATTAGTATAACTTTTGATTTGGTAATACAAAATTTTGTGTCTAGGAATGTGCTACGGTGTACGTAACTTATATTTAAGAATTGATGGAATACAAAAAGTTATATTACATTTCAAATGTGTTACTTTAAAAATATTGGAAGTTAAAATCGTCTCCCTTGTCATAAATATTAATATTATTGGGAAATTTGGATTCCGATGAGTGAGAAGGGTAATGGATAAAAAAAAAAACATGTTAAAATCAATATCCTTTATTTACTCTATTGTGGTTGCAATTAGCAAATGGTAGCCATCTACCCTTACATTTGTTTAATATAATAACCACTATTATTTATCTGATACAAGGTAAAGTAAGATAGATGCAGTAGATCTATAAGTATCATATTACTCTCCTACTAATTATAAGATGACTGGAATTCCTTTGCTAGTTTAATAAAGATACGTAGATATTCCACAAAGTATAATTCACAAATATATTCTCAACTTTCAATCTAAACAGCGCTAACATTATCTTCTAAGGTTTCGCTATCAATATCTCTGAATTCATTTCTTCTGATTATAAATAGTAAGACTCATTTACAAACGTCAAGGTTTCTTCCAAGAAAATCATTCTCAAAAATCAACCAAACAATTCTATAAAAGGTTTTAGCCTTCTAGGTTAGTTGAAGGGCGATAAGATAGCACACTACAAATTATACTTGAATACCTAGAACATTACATGGATCAATGTTTGTCTGAACCAAATTAAGGAACTCTGGATAATCATTCATATTTGGTATGAAATGTTTATTTTTTATAAAAAAGATAATATATCTCTCATGTATAAATCTAAGAAATGGTTCTAAATAATATTACATATTAACAATTTTCAAAGTGCATTGGCAATTATATGTTAATTTACTTTGAGGTAATCCTTTAAGGGGTCCGGCACATGAAATTTTGAAAAATTATCCATTTTGAATCTTTTACGTTCGTTAAAAGTTCAAACATTTCTGTTTAAAATGATAAATATATATAGAAATACGATAATTAGATGTTTTTTAATTACTATTTAGAATGAAGTCACTCTGATTGACAAATTACAAATTCTTACTTTGAAGCCTGTTTTCTCAAAATGCAATATTTTCCCCTTTATGTACCTTTTTTCTGAAAAACTTTTTAATGTAGGATCCTCAAATATTCAGTGATCATTATTTCAACGTCTTTACACATTTTAATGGTGGAAATAACATATATATATAGTGAAATGTTTTATCTAATGTATTTTTATACTAAATTTTAAAGAAAAAAATTGGTAACTTTTTTAAAAAATTCATTAGTTTAATTTTTAACAAAAAGACAAAACCTTCCATTAAAGTCTTATTGATAGTATATATATATAACCTACTGTGAAAATTTCATCTATTAGTAGCTAGAAGTTTCTGAGAAAAAGGTGCATAAACTTACGTAATTTAACATGGGCTACTAGGGAAGTGCTGAACCCCCTTAATAATCTGTTAACTTCTATATGATTTCTTAAAGTAATTTATGTATTAGTTAATTTAAATATAATATCCATCTTAGTAACAATTTTTAACTCATTAACATGAACTCTGTAAAATTAAGGAATATATAAACAGTCGATATTCAAATTTAAAATTTTGGTCATTGTGTGTTCATTTTTTTGTTAAAAATTGTAGAAAGTTTATTTCCCTGTACTAATTGTGTAGTTTTAAAAGAAATACATTGCTTTCAAAACGTTTACTGATAATTAAACTATAGTTATTGTCACAGGATATAACAAATTTTCTGACTCCTTACCAACTTAAATTATTATAAAAAGTGCTTGTAACTTTAACTTGTTCCTTAATGCTTTTATAAGTGGTATTATTAAATGTTTCCTTATCTCTGATTGGTTAAATTATACAATAATTATTTAAATGCCTCTAAATGCAGAAATAATTTAAATACCTAAGACTGTTGAATTAGTAAAGTGAAATTTTAGAAACACATACACAATTGTTGATGTCAATTTTAATATACAGGGTGATTCGCTACCAGACCGACAAACCTGTAGTGTGTGTGTAGGAGGTACACAGAGATGACTCAGAATAACATAGGATAGCATGGTTGTTAGTGTCATAGTTGCGAGTTAGGGGAGAAGCAGAGAAAATCCACTGACAGCTACATATTAAGGTATCCGACTACGTTCGGAACCGTGTTTCTAAAAAAAGCGAATAAATGGATACGATTCGTGATATTTAGTCTCACTTATATTAGAATACATACATAAAATTGTTTTAAGGACTTTTTGAAAAAAAATATTTAAATACAACATTTTGGCAAAGAATTAACTTAGAATAACCATTTTTCAAAATTTTCTCCTTTTGTGAAAAATGTGTCTGTTATAATAATATTTTGCCTGTATATAGTTCAGACCACTGTACAGAGACTCAACTATGATTTTTGAAAAATGCACATTATTTTCAGAGTTACAACCAATTGAAATAATTATCGGCATTTTTTTCTTAAGATTTCTCCCCTCTGTTATCGTAAAACATGGGGATAAATCCACTTCTAATTTATTTATTTCAAAAATTCTAGT
Source organism: Trichonephila clavipes (assembly GCA_019973935.1). Taxonomy (NCBI): domain Eukaryota; kingdom Metazoa; phylum Arthropoda; class Arachnida; order Araneae; family Nephilidae; genus Trichonephila; species Trichonephila clavipes. Next base: position 67,172 of record BMAU01000700.1, on the reverse strand, counting down.
TCTCTGTACAGAGGTCTGTGCTATATACAGATTAAATATTATTGTAATAGAAGCATTTTTCACAAAAGGATAATATTTTGAAAATGAGTCATTCTATGTTCATTTTTTGTCAAAATATTGTGCTTAAATAATTTTTATTACAATACTATTCTTAAAACAATTTTATATACATTTTCTAATCTAAGTGACACTAAATATCATAAATATTATCCATTTATACGCTTTTTGCAAAATTACGGTTCCGTATACGTAGTCGGATACCTTAAAAAGAAACAAAACGTTGTATTGAATTCTTGTACTACAACAAATGTTCGAAGTTACTATCAGGCTGACGGCGGTGCCTAATGCTCACGAAAATTCCTTCAGACTGTATTGACGAAGAGGACACTGAACTGAAGTTTTCGTGAACACCGATCCTGCTGGAAGTCATCTTCTGCGATTCATTTTCCGAGGTAGTAGGATCAACTCGTATTCAAATGAGCAAATGGTTGAAATCCGGATCATGCATGGAGCTGAGGATTGTAACCTTCCCGCTCCTGGCCTTCCAGATCCCCTTACCTATTACAGATGGATTTCTTCTTCTGGCGTGACGTGAAGAGCTTTGCCCATGAAACTCCCGTTCCTTCAGTTGAAGACTCCATCGATCGAATATCTAGCTGAAGGAAGGATACACAGAATGCCAGAAATATTCCAGAACGTAAGGAATTCCATGCAGCAATGCTGTTAGGCCTGCAATCTAAGTTCTAGTCGAAATTTCGAGCACATGCTGTAGTACAACTTTTAATTAAAATGCTTTCTGATCCATCAGTATTTTGCTGTTTTGTCCTGTTTCTCTGCTTCTTTCTGTAATTGCTCGCAAATGCGATATTTACGACTCTGCATTCCTATGTGATTCTGACTCGTCTCTGTACCCCTTGCACACCCAGTTAGTTTGTCAGTTTGATAGCAAATCATCTTGTATAAACTCGTGTTGCTTTGATGAGTGGCATTAACAAACAATTATTCATGTTTGATGTTTTTTTGGTGTTATTTTAATTACAAATATAATGACTAATTATTCATAACTTGGCTGAATATATTTAAAACCCCATTGAAGGATAAAATATTTAGCAGTTGTTTTACTATATTTTACTTAAAATTATCTTTGTAGTTGTATATACCTGAATCATTAGCATTAATAAAAAACGATTTCAAAAAATCTTTATAAGATATAAAGGAAAAAGAGAATAGGTCTAAAATAAATAAATAATCCTTCATAAGTTATTTTGTTTCGGAGAAGTTAAATAATAATGCTAGGTAATAATAGTAACATTTAAAATTATTAAATATAAAGAATACCAAAAGCTAATTTCATGTGTCATAAGATTAAAAATAAATTTACTATCTGAATAAATTTACAAAATATATTCTTTATAGGTTCAAAAAAATATATGAAAATCATAAGTGTGTACTTCATTTAACAAATGAACGTAATAATTTGTAATAAAAAGAGGACTCATGTTAGAAAACTAATTACGAAAACTATTGCTTTTAAAAAAAAATGTAATACAATGTATGATGCATATTTATTCAGAGCTTGGAAATTCCTTAAAAAATATAAATATATTCCAATTTATTGTGGAAGTTTTGGCATAGTCTTAAACATACACGTGGCTGATGAGAATAATACAATTTGTGGAATCCATACTTATTTAGGGCAATTAAAAACATTTTGAAAAAATAAGAAATAAATTATTGGATGTAATATTATTTAATACTATTAGTGCTTAATAAACTTAAAAACAGAATTTTGTCTGTGTGTGTGTGTTATCAAGAGGCTCCACAATATTAGTCGTGCGCATTTTGATTAGCAGTAGCCAAATATCATTATATGTATGAATACGAAGTACTTACGACTTTTATAAATGATGCAGGCATGACTAGACAATTTATCCTTAATTCTTTTAAAAACTCCTTAAATTAAGTTATAGTAAATTACTTTTATTGCCAAATATCATTAAATGAATTTTTAAGAAAATTATGTAAGGAAATCAAGCTAATGAAGAAGATTATTGCATTTTGGATGTAGCCTCTGAACTATGCCATGTTAATATTTTATCAGTGAGTGAAAATTTAATTCTTGAAATGGCATTTTTTCTTCTCAAGGAATAATTTTAGTAATTAGCTTGTTAAAACATAAATAATTTTAAGAAATTTGTCTTTTATAAATATTTAATATATATTTGATTCCTGAAAAATTTACAACTTTAACCGATACGTACATATTATACCGTCTACTAATTTCGCCAAATCAAAAAATTGCCACAAAATGCTTTCTTCGTTGTTATTATTGTGTTCGAACATGAGAGGGAAATGCTTTTACTATTAGATGTAAATCGCGACATGTAATAACGTCTTTTGATATAACAAATTTTGACGACATTTTAATACGTAAATACCAATTAATTAATAGCTAAATCTTTATGGTTAAAAATACGGATTTTGAACAAATCCATGGTATGAATTTTGATTGAACGGAAAGTAAACTAAGAACTTTTTTTTAAATAATAGTATTTAATGCAAAGATGGGAAGATAATTTGTTAACATGTAAGTAAAAATCTTTAAAACAAACATTCCATTAATCAATACCCTTAATTAAATTTCATATATTCAAAAGAATTTTCTACCAGGATTTAAAACTATTATCTGTTTAGTTTCCAAAATTAAAGAGTATCCGTTACTACAAAAAAGTATTAGTTTAAACAAATAAATATTATGCTACGAATATTTTTAGTTATAACATTAATTAAATAAGAAAATAAAATATCCTATCAATTATATTTTTGTTAAGTTCTTATAAATACATCCAAAGAAGTTGAAGTAACATTTTTCTTGCATTGGATATATGTCCAGATAACTATACAATGTATAAAAACAAAAATTCAAAATTTAAAAATTATAGACCTGATAAGAGAACTAATATAGATTGATTAATGAGTTTCGTGTACGTATTTACACCAAAAGTAATTTCTTCGGCACAATCCAGCACATAACATGCAAAGTTAATTAATTTCGGTGAAAGCAGTTTCCACATTTTTTTCAGTGAATAATAAGATCTTACTTTCCAGAGGCAATAAATTCTTTTCATGTCGATGTAATCATTTATCCTTATTTTCTATAATACTTAGATGTTCTATATATATATATATATATATATATATATATATATATATATATATATATATATATATAAAGTTAATGTTTGTCTACGTTCTTGAATCGTATTGAGAGATGAGAGAGAGAGAGACAGAGAGAACACCTTAATACACACCAGAAGTCAAGAGAGAAAATATGAATATCATTAATTTTTACGATGTCTCGATATACATTGAAAGATATTTGCCACTATGCTACTTAAAAATTACACAGCAACTTGCAATTTGAAGTTTAATTAATATTTCTTTGAAGGCCATAAAATGCTTAAAACTATAATAGTCAAATAAACTGAATTTCTATTTAAGAGTTATATGATCACTTTTATGGTTATTTTAGACAATACTTTTTTACATTAAGATTATTATCTTCGGAATTAAATTTTCATAATTCCGAAGTATTTCTAAAGAGTTATTCACTTTTCAGTTCGTCTCCAATAGATCTCGTGCAGCTTTATTGCGCGCCGTAAATAAAACTCTCACTGATACTCCCTGAATAAGTTACTTCTCTAGTAGTAAATAATTGTGTCGAGTAATGATTTCGAGTTTTCTGGCCATTAAAATCTAAACATATAGAGAAGCCGACTCACATAGAATTGGTTGAAAATAAAAGTTTTCATCTTGGTTAGATGTGGAAGTTTAGACAGGTAGGTACTAGTGTAGTTTTTGTTCCTCACTTGACCATGGTTCTAAGCTAAGAAGTCAGATTTCAACAAACTTTATGTAGCCACAAAATCTGAAGTTAATACATAATCATCCATCATTCTGAATAAATAGTGATTTATTCTAGAGCAATTTAGTACTAACATTAGATTTCTTTGACAAAATGCAGCACTACAAATAATAAATCCAGAATAGGACATACTACAAAAAATCCTCAAATATATATCTCAGCAATATAAATCCTAATTTTGTCTAAGGCAAATAGAACGAGCAGTATTTGTTACATTTTTGACACATACTAATTGCATTACTGCATCTTCCTTGTATATAATGGAAAAACCTTCTGTTTCCTTTTAAGTATCTCCTCAAATAATCATCCTAGAACCTTTTAGAGTTCCGTAGAGATACCTATTTTTATTACCAGACTTGTTAAAATTTTACGAATGAAATTGTAGCCAAAGTCACTCCTATCTACTTAATGTTATTAAAAGAGTATCATTCCTTTGAAAGGAAAACGCTAGGTAGAGTATTTGTTTGGAAAGGGAAAGAGTCAGGCCGAAACAACACACACATCCATATATACACAGAAAGAGAGGGGATTTTTTTAAAAATCTGATACTAGTCAGAGACACCTATAGCTCAATCTAACAACCTTAATCACACCAAGCTTGGTCTAGAGACAAATAGTGTTATAAAAACAAATGTCTGTAAAAATAAAAGTTCCAAATATTACCAAACGGGATATTTATGGTGCTTCCGCCACATGTAAAAAAAACTTGGTCCTATGGCTCGATCCAACAATCTAAATTGAACCTAATTTGGTATAGTATCTAATCTGGAGTATATCTAATACTGACGTAAAAAATAGGATTCCGTGAAAATAAAATTTAATTTTAAAAAAAATACCTTTTGGGTCATTTACGGAGCTGTTGTCACCTACCAATCCGAAAATTTACGTAAAAACGAATATGAAAGCAAATTATTTCACATATGAAAACCACGCTAGTAATTTGGGTTATAAAACAATTAGAATGTTCCAAAGAATAGAGAGTGCATTTTAAAAAAAAAAAAAACTGACACCGGTCATTATGACCTGTAACTCGATCTAACAATTGAAATTGCACCATATTTGTTAACTTTTATATTCAAGCTGACCATCGTTCTCAGAAAATACACCATACGTTCTCTGCACAACATTCTCTATGGCCATACGCAACATGCCACAAGGAATATTCCTCACTGGCTACAATATGTTAGCCTTTAAGACACTTAAATTTGTAACTTCACGAATATAAACTTTTGATTTAAAGGTACTTTAGTGCCAAGAGTCACATGCAGTTGGCTCAAGAGAACGAGGTGGCAATTTAAAACCATGAATGTTAATTCTTTCATATATGAAGTGATGGTGCAACAGCTGATACACCTTATTATTCGTATGTGGTGGTGCACCCTCCTACACGGAGACTATTTTATTGAGATATTTCTTTTATAAAGTTGAATAACAAATTTAGCCAGCATCTTGTGGTAACCATGGGAATACGTGTTTAACGTGTGTTGCATTTTACTGGTCCTATAGGAGTAGCAGTCTCAAAAAAGATTAATGATGAATGGCTTTGAAGCTGACAAAACGGTTGTTTTTTGTGAATGCGCATGCTTCCAGCACTGTGTGTGGCTGTTCGGAGGCAATTCTTTTGTTAGCAGATTCATTCAAATGAAAATGGGCCTCATCTCCAAGGGGAATGTTTCACGGAAAATCATTATCAACTTCAATCATGGACAGAAATGACACAGCAAATGTCATGTCGTTTATCACAATCATTATCTTTGAGTTCATGTAAGTGGTTAATTTTGTCTGGAAATTAGAGAAGAGCACACAAAAAATTGTTTATACCTTGGAAAAGTTCACATCCAATTGCCACGCTGCAATGTGAACTCAGTTATTGACACCCATGGTTTCTTGGGATCCATCGATGATTGTAGTTACCAAATATGTTACTATTTTTTTTTTATTCAAGCTTGTGTCCTTTGCTTGGGTGAATTTTCAGTGATCTTGTTTCCTCTAACTTTTTAATCATTACTTTCAAAGCAATAAGTTATAATGATCCTTCACGAAGCTTCTGTTGGGTTCTAAACCCCCTAAGATCTGCATATGTATTGCACTAACTCGGATAATACAGCTTTACCAATAATGCAAGTTCTGGTAATGCGGGTAGCGTGTTCAATGGAACTGGCTGACTTCAGCTGAGCATATAATTTTTACGATTTACCCATATGTTTTATTAGCGTCCTTGTCAAATGTAAAAACTCTTGCACCAATAAAACCCAAAATCACTCACATGTAAATATATTTGCTTTCATACTCGTTTTTTTTTTTTTTTTTTTTTTGCAAATTTTTGGTTTGGTAAGTGGCAGTAGCGTCAGAAATATTCCTATCAGTGTTTCTTGGAGATAAATCATATAAATAGTTTCTGTACCAAATTTGACGCAATTTCAACAGTTAGATTGAGCCACAAGTAGTCACGAATAGCGTCAGTTTAAAAAAACACCATTTATTTTTGGGAGGTGTCTGCATGATTTATAGCAAAAATTATACTGGCGCAGTTCCAAATGGGAAATAATCTGCTTTCATGCCCAGTTATTTTTTTAGTTTTGTAAAAATTTCGTTTGGTAAGTGACAGCAGCGCCATAAATTCACCTATCGGTGATTTTCTAACTACAATACTAGCCACTCAAAATGCAACATCAAAAAGGACCAGAAATTTATTTGGAAGATAATCAGTTGAACAAATATCAAAGGATTAAAGTTACAGCTACTTTTGATGTGTGGATGATGCCCAAATCAGTAGTTAGTGTAGACGCCATTGTTGGATATAGCTGCTGCCCCATGACTCGGCATTGAATCAAAGAGGCTTTGGATGCAGTACTGGGGTACAGCAGAATATACGGTTGCCGGAAGTTGCCAAATTGATCTGGTGTAGCAGCAGGTAATGTATCCCGGTTCAGTCATTGTGTAAACATGGCGCACATGTTTTCGATTAGTGATATATCAGGAGAACAAGCAAGTCAAGGACCAAATTCAACATTATGGGTAAAGAAGAACACTTGAACATTGCGTGCCACGAGTGGTCACACATTTTTCTGTCGGAATATGGTTGATCGCAAGGGCTGAATGTATGGGAGGACCACACGGGCTCCAACACCTCTGAGATGTAGTGCTTGCTGTTCTGTATACTGACAATGCGTATAAAAGGCGCGAGGCAGGGAAATACAATACCAATATAAACCATCATATAGAGTACAGGACCAGTATGGTGATACATAAAGCAGCATTTCAGCAGCTTTTCACCACGGTGTCTCCAAACTTGAATCCAACCTTCGTGATGTTAAGGGCAGAAATGGGACGTTGGTAAACACAATGTCGTTCTATACTGTTGTCCATTTCCATACTTTGGTTTCCAGTTAAAGTTAAACGAAGCAATGGATACCTTGCAGACCTACCACCTGCTGCAAACGGAGTCGAATGGTACAAGTGTACACGGAATGATGAGTAACAGACTGGATCTTTTGCGCTAAATTGTTCGTGAGATGACTGAGCCGTCCATCTCTGCCATGCGCAAAATCTGCGTGTCATCACGGACAGTTGTACAACGTGGTGGGTGCGATGGGCCCCGTCAGTTTGTTGTTCCTTTCTGCATCCAGTGATGAAAAATATGCATTAAAGTTGCTTGGTTTCGTTCAACACGTTCATTGATTTCTCTGAAGGATAATCAGCAATTCTTACAAGTTACTATTCTCCTCGGTCGAAGTCATAAGCCTGGGTAATACACGAGCTCTTTCTTCTTCGAAGCATAGGTAAACATATTACGAAAAACACAAACAAAAAAATGACATACTTCAAATCATCAATATGTTCTCCCTTTACATAGCGCTTGCTGGTGGCGCTACAGTAGCCCCAGAATTGGATCTGCACAGTAATGCTAATAATTTACATAATTCATCACCGATAATGCATGACGTAAATTCCATATAGTTTGCATGTTTTCTTCCTGGAGTTGCATTTTATGTGGCCCACAGTGTAAATTGTTTTCCCACAGAATCTTGCTTCTCATGCCACCGTTAGTCTCCAAATCAAGTTTGGTGTCAGTGTGGTTGTTAGATCGAGCTACAGATGTCTTTTAATAGTGTCAGTTTAAATAAAGTTAACTTATATATGTGTTGAATTGTGTTGAATTAAGATTATTATGTGTTGAATTGTAGAAAGCATCTATTAAGTTATTGCTTATTAAGATTTGAGTGGTTCATTTGCACGATTTCGGAACAGGTTTATAAAGTACGCAATTGTACGAAAATATATAGATGACTTTAAAAAGTAATACTATTGCTTCGTATTCAAGTTAGTGTCCGTTTAAACATTTTTAAGTTGGATAAACCATTATGATTAAATAATGATTTTGTGTATCCTTGAAAATCATAATTTTGCTTCATAAAAAGGATAATATTGTAAAGACTAATACTTGTTGGGACAATATTGTAAAGACATTTACATTTAATTATAATGCTCTAAATTCAAAAAATATCTTTAAATGGGTGTTCATTAAAATATATATTCGTTTTGGTATTTTAATTACTTATTTCGTATACTAATATAATTTTTTTATAAATAATTGTATGAATATTTTTTTCAATCATTGTTATTTCCAGAAACTATTTTTAATTAATTATTACATAAATGTAAAATGTTCATTAGTTATTAGAGTAGTTTTCCATAAATTTAAGAAATGTTTTGTTAAAAAAATTCTGAGTATTTATTTCTATATAATTGTTTAAGTCTATTTTTCTCATTTAAGAGTAACTGAATAATAAAAACTTTATTTAAAACTTTTTATTTAAGGAGCAAATAATATATAATATTTTTTTTTTTATTTTGAAGAACAAAAACTGTAAACGAAAGCTTAAAATTCAACTATCTGTAAAACTAATGTTTTACATTATTTTATTTAAAAAAAATCAATGTATATATATACATATATATGTATATTCATTATATATATATATACATATATATATATATATATATATATATATATATATATATATATATATATATATAATTTTTATATACATTCAATATTCTTTTTTAAATTAATAAAATAAATTATAAATTATTTGCCATGAACTCCAAAAGTAAAATTACAGTTACTTTTATAATTAATAAATTATAATATTTATTTGTGTGCAGCTCTTTGAATTATTTTTCATAGTTTTACATACACACAATATATATTCATTTTTCCTGAATATAACAATATTAATGGCTGTAAATGTGAAGTAACAAAAAGTAGTGTTACAAATAATAAAGATTATGTGTCTTTTATTTTGAATACATACATATATATATATATATGCGTGTATATATATGTGTGCATATATATATATATATATATATATATATGTGTGTGTATATATATGTATATATATATGTATATCTAAATATATATATATATATATATATATATATATATATACATGTATAATTCTTTCCTTTCCTCTTCTTACATTTCCTCTTCGTACTTCGTTCTATGACAAATTACAGGTGAAGGTTGGTTGGCCGCGAAACATGTTTAAACCTGCAATCCTGGTTCCTAATGCCAGGAGTTTGTCATGATACTACTGTGTCTTCTACCTATTTATAGTTATCTTAAGTTTATAAATATCTGTTTATCTTTATATTTTTGTTTATATATTTGTGTATATGTATATATTTATATATATGTGTACATATATAATTATATATTGAAATTTTTATATTGGGTTATATATATACATATATATACATATATATATATACATATATATATATATATATATATATATATATATATATATATATAATTTTTTTCCACAATGCAAATGACAATTCTTAAGATACACTTCGTTGATATATAATTTTTATTGATATTTCTTAAGAAAAGTGCCTTGGTGAAAAAAAGGAAATGAAAGATATACTATTATCTAAAATCAGTCACCTAAGTATAATATTGAAAAAAATATTAACATAATTTCGTATTCATTTACTTAAATTCCTTTTTAGTAACAAAATAACGTTAACAAACTTCCCATGATACATATTTATCCTAATCAACACGATTTTGATTCAGAGAAATATTCGTACTTATAATGGTGATTTCCAAAGCAACAGCTGTTGTAGGTCCAATTTACATTCATCGAATGAGCTGAAATGAAAACAAACACACACGCTTAATCATTTAGAGAATATTTAAATACACGTAACCATTGTGAACTGTTGATAAAAAAATATGTACAAAATCTGCAATAATAAAATAAAGGGAAAAGTTTAATACCTCTTCTCTCATGTATCGAGGGAAGACAAATTCAATTTTTCTTGTTTTATAGCCCCAAAATTATTTTTAATTTATTACATTTTTATCGGGATGTAAAAGAAAAGAAAAAAGTGGATTCATCTCCTTCAGTAACTTTCAAATTAATAAAGTTTTGAATGGAATTCTAAAAGAAGGATATAAAGGAAACAAATTTTATTTTTTATGAGCGTGAAATTTATCACGTGAAAAAGTGATTAAAAAAAGAGACCTTTTTAGGGGGCACAGTAATATTTAAAATACCCAGGAAAGAAGCTACAAAAAATAAATAAAATAAAAAACTAATTACTTGGGATGTAAAATAAGGGGAAAGTTTATTATTTTTTTTTCCTTTTTCAAACAATTTGATTTGATTTTAGGAAATAAGGGATAGGAAAGAAAATATACACAATACTCAAAAAAAAAGAACGAAAATCTCAAAAAGAATTTGAAAAAAATGAAAACATTTCAACAAACACATATGAATTTTATTTTCAACTTATAATAAAAATACTGAAAATGTAATATTTTCTAGTAAAATATGAAAAAGAACAGAAATATTGTTTGTATTTCAATCTTTTTTTAATAATTTTATATTCATAGACTTTATTTTGATTTTGATTAATTTTCCTTCATAATAGTATTTTTTTTTATAAACGAAGTATTTTAAATCAAAATACATAAGCGAAAATCATAAAATTCGACACTTTATAATGCAAAACTATTCTTTCTACATTATTGAATTATAAGTTAGCAAAATAATTTTTAATTTTGAACCTTTTAATATTCTTTTCTTCTGAAACATAAGTTATATTAATTCACTTTCCACCATAACTAATTTTTTAATCATTGAAGATCATATTTTCAAGGAAAGTTATTTTAAAGTGCAATGATTGTTTGACTACGGTATGATACGTGCTTAATAGTAATATACATGTACGATTGATTTTATGTTTCATTCTTTCATTAATGATTCAAATGATGTTGTATTTTCTTAAGCATATCGTTACCATTAACATTTTTATTTTTACAGTTTTACAATCTTAAACACAGAACTGTCAACAAACTTAATAAAAATATTGTAAAACATCTCACAATTTTATTTATAATTGTTACAAATACACATAAATTTTGATTTTGTACGAAATATTTAAAGTATCCGACTACTTTCGGAACCATGATTTAAAAAAAAACGCATAAAGGGATAATTCTCGTGATATTTAGTGTCACTTAGATTAGAATACATGCATAACATTGTTTTAAGGCGATTTTGAGGAAAAAATTAATTGAAATGCAATATTTTGGCAAAAAATTAACTTAGAATAACCTTTTTTCGAAATGTTCTCCTTTTGTGAAAAAATAGTTCTATTATAATAATATTTTGCCTGTATATACCTCAGATCTTTATACAGAGTCTCAACTATGACTGTTGAAACATTCCCAATACTTTCAGAGTTAAAACTAATTGAAATAATTATCGGCGTTTATTTCTTAAAATTTCTCCCTTCTGTTGTCGTAAAACATGGATCAACCCAATTGTAAGTTGTATTTTTCAAAAAGTTTATTTGAGTCGCTGTACAGAAATCTGAGCTATATGCCGGAAAAATATAATTATAATAGAATCAGTTTTCACCAACGGAGAATATTTTGAAAATGTGTCATTCTATGTTCATGTTTTGTCAAAATATTGTACTTAAGTAACTTTTTATTGTAATAATATTCTTAAAATAGTTTTATATACATTTTCTAATCTAAGTGACACTAAATATTATAAATAATATCAAATTGCACGCTTTTGCAAAAACACGGATCCGAAACTTGTCGGATACCTTAAACTCTTTCAATTGTTCTCTCTCGAGCATATTTTTATAACTAAAAAATACTTCATAATATAAACTGTGTCACATCCACATTTTAAGAAGAAAAGTTAATAATTAGATCTAATAAAAAATATTGAACTGGGAAATAATGGATTTTTGTTACACGTTAGACCATGAAACAGTTTTGTCTTGATATAAAATAAGAATAGAATTTGAGATCTAAAAAGATAAAACAGTTCATAATCAAATCTCTTAACTTCAAACGTCACTAAACAATCTAATAAAAGTCAAGGAAGAAATGAGATAAAAATAGAAAAGGCATTTCTTTTATCGTTATCGTCCTAACGATAAGATATAAAATAAACATTCCTGTATCTTCTTTGCTATACGGCTCCATTCCCATGTTATAAATCTCAGTTTCTAGATGGACAAATAAAATTAAAAGAAAGTGTTTTGACCATCATATTTTCAATGAAAGATAAATCTCCTTAAAACCCGTGCGAAAGCAATATTTGCAACTAATGTAACATTGAAAGGTTTGGTGAATAAATATCTTGAAAATGAATTTAGATGAGTAAATTTAGTTTTATGAAACATTACATTAAAATAACTTTATTGCACAGCAAAAGAGATAAACTAGCATTATATTTATATCACTTTTCTTTACATTATGTATATTTTAGTTCCTAGTCATAGTAAGGAATTTACAATTAAAGAGAGAACATTTTTATTTGTATAACCAGTTTTATGAAAACTCTTTGATATATTTTTAAGTAAAAGTCTATTTTCCAATCTACTCTAATATTTAATTTTGTCAGTACGTTAGAAAAAGATAAAAAATTAAAATAATTAGCTAGTATAATATGGGTATGCTCACACGCATTGGAACTATAAAGCATCAATAAAAATTTCTAATACAAATGTAGGCATCGACAACATTGAAAGTGAAACACAGATCGAAAACATCAAAATATTTTGTATTACATAAATATTATATGGGTAATTCAGTAATAAAAAATTTATTTTGACTAACCAATTTCTATTTTATGAAAAACCACATTCAACAAAATTCTGAAATATATTCAGTCATAAATTGGTTGGAAATATCTCTTCAGTATTTTAAAAGTAATATTATTATTATTATTTATATTTGCTAAAACAAAATTAAAAATAAGCTTACCATTTCATTTATAATGTAGGAATCACGCAATTCTCTGGCAAAACATCTGTAAGCTTGTAACTGTATAATCCATGTCATTAAGAAAACGTTTTAAGATTGGTGTATATTGTTCTATTTAATTAAACCTAAGTGCGAATCATGCATTAAAATGTCTTTCTTTAAAATGATTATTATCCTAAAAAAATTATATTTTATTCAAAATAGCTTAATTTTTAAGCCTTTTATTTGATTTATGATGAAAAATACTTTGAACATTTTATTTATTTTCACTTTAGAAAGTTCTACAGCAAACTTTAGTTTAAAATGCATGGAACCGATAATATATATATATATATATATATATATATATATATATATATATATATTATATATATATATATATATATATATATATATATATATATATATATATATATATATATATTACAAAGTTAATTGTCTGAACCATTCTAACAACTCATATATTGACAATTTCCTTGGGTCAGAAAAAAGAGAAAACAGTGCACTATAAATTCAGCTTGCAACATAATAATATTTTTCTTTTAAAGAAGGAAAGATGAGAGTGGGCCTTAAAATACGTGTGTACTCTTCGATTTGGTTTCAAAATGTAATACAAAATATTCTTATGTATTTATGTCTGTACTGTTAAAGCTGCAAAATGCATAATTTAATTTCATCGATTTATTTTTAAACAATAAAGAAACACATGAACCTATGAGCACTACAGTACATCAAGAACATGATAATAACAGGCTTTTGCACTTGTTAAACATAAGTTACATTTATTGAGGAAGTCATTAATGTTACTTATATAAATCAGTTCTCAGAGTATTTGATAAAAGTTTGCCAACATTGTAAATATGAAGGCACATGAATGCATATTTTGCGTTTTCTCTTATTAAAAATCACTTTTTTCAAGTCAAACTTCATTCTATAGACGTCCTTTTTAAATTGATACTAAAATGTCTCTCTGTTCAGGTGATACATTGATAAGTGGTCTATGGATTTAATGTTAGATATAGGAAAAAATTGAAACATTAATATTAAGAAAAATCTGTATGGTGGACGAAATTAATAACTGAACTTCGAAAGTAAACATAATTTTTTCTTTAATTCTGTTCAGCACAATATGATAAGAAATAAATCAACAAAAAATGTTTTATTTCAATTTTTTTTCATATCATATCAAAATAAATGGAAATAAATTGCAATTATTTTACTAAAAATATTATATTGATGAGAACATAAAAGAGGATTCTAAAACTATAGAAAATATATTCGCAAATGTTATGCATATATTGAAAGGGGAAAAAAGGTTCTTGTAAATATTCCTATACGTTGTACATGTGCATTCTTAATTTTTCATCCGTCGTTTTATTTAGCAATAGCAACACACACGTTTCTAACTTAACGAAAGTTTCTATGGAAAGAAACATTTCCTTCTGAAGGAAATTGGGAAAATAAAATAAAAATGACATATTTCCTTCTCTGCACCAATTATTGCTTTCACACCACAGGTCATTTCTTTTCTTATAAAATGCTTGCATTGTTGACATGTTCATAGGAACTTAGACAAGAAATAAATTTTATTTCGCTAGACATTTATTCTTCTTCATTCTTAATGACTACTGGTTTAAAAGTGATCCTACAATCAAATCACCACACAAAAAATCAGAAAAAAGTTCTAATCTTCAAGAGTTCATCCATTTATTTTGATATTGGAAAAAAGACAATTTCATTACATTGCTCCATTCTGGAATAAAAATAAAGGCATTCGAGACATGTTCCCAAACTCATATCAGATAACGATATCGTTTCAAACATTCAAATATATAGTTGTAATCATTAAGCAATTAGTTTCATTAATGTAATAAATTAAATAAGCATATATTGTTATAATTGGGATTTTCTTCTATGGAATGTTTAGAATTAAATTTATAATAAAACTATGTAATAATTTGAAGTGTATATAAATTAAATAAAATTCTCAATATAAAACAATTCACAGTACAAAGTATAATATAGTTTTCTATAGTAAGAAAAAAAAGAAGACCGTTGAAAATTAGATGCCTAAAGATTAAAACAAAGGGATTCGAGATATTGAGGTAATTCATATATTTGCCATAAAATTAATTTCTAAGAGTAGTGCTTATTGAAAAGCATTAGCCAATTTTAAAACAAAGTTTACATTTAGAATAGCTAAATAAAACTTAAATTCTGGAAAAAATCGTAGAAAAAGATTTGAAAGACTTCATTTGCAAATTTATAATGTGGAAAGTTAAAACTATTATTTAAAAATGTAATGAAACATCAGAACTAGAAGTCACATTTGTCGAAGCGTTATCTTTCTTTTTTTATGATATTGAATAAATAAATGACAAATACTTAAATACCTACTATCATGTACACACCATTATCATTTAAATTGATAAATAATACATAATTTTTAAATATTTTCCTATATCCCACATATCCATATTACTTGATCGTAAACAAAATTATTTTCTAATTTGTGTTACTAACTTTATTTTAAGTAAGTTTCACAGTTTTTTTCGGTAATTTCGAATGGTACTGTTTGGAAAGAAACATACTCAAATAAGTAAAACTCTTAAAATATTTATATGCAAGCGTGATAAATGTGCTTAAATCCAGTTCTATAAATATATTCAAGTTCCAATTCCGAAATTCTATTGAAATCGCTTTCTCGTTTGAGAAATGTGATTCCACATTATTTCGTGAATTTTCGTTAAGTGTTTTTAAAGAGAAATGTCTTATTTTGTCTGTTGTGTAAAATGAGAAAGATTTCTCAAAAAAATATCAATTTCCCAAAATTCGTTGTAGCTTATTTACTTCCAACTTCTTAGAAATAGAATGACAATTTTTCTAGGGGAAAGGAAAATAAGAAGACGAAAAAATAGCAGTACATTCTATTCAAAGATTTCATTGAAACTTCTACGTACTGAGATATCAATATCAATATTTGCAATGTTGAAATAACCTAAAAGATTATTAGTATTTAAATTACAATAATTATAACATTATTAACAGCTTCTAGGTAAGAAATCAATTGTTTTCATTAATTAATTACTTTTAGAATGAAAATACGATTTATGTTTTATTTTTCTTTCTCTGCAGTTGTAAACTTTTTATAAACTATTTTATTTTATATTCCTGGATGATACTTTATGCTTATAATATTAAATTTTTGTTTAATTTTTCTGTAGTGTTTATGTTTAACTGTTCTTAAAGATACTTTTTATAGAAACACTGATAAAGTGTCACATGTTGAAGTAAATGTTTAAAAAAATTTATTTTTTAATGTTAGTTTGAAAGTACTTTTTGACTGAAGTTCAAAATTATCAGCATTAATTAAGTAGCCTCTTAAAATGGTGAGTCAACTTCTCGAAAGATAATTACATATTTCATATAACGTTTGAGTATTCTTCTAAGAATTTACACGAAAATCTAGTTACTCCCATCCCAAACTTATAAAAGCGACGCGTCTGCATTTCTATCAACTCATTTTGCATCTTTTTAGCAACAGGAATTTGACTGTATTTAGACCAAGTATGAAATATTTTAACATCAAATGTCATTCTTCTTAAAAACTCCAACATTTTTGACATAATGTTAATTTTTCTTATTCATATATATGTATCCCTCCTTCTTGAACTATCTAAAGAAGAGAATTGTTAAATCTTTAGCTTAAAAATAACCTTAAGCAAATATAATAATTTAATTAATGTATATACATATATATATATATATATATATATATATATATATATATATATATATATATATATATATATATGTAGGAAGGTTGTGTTTTTGCGATTTCGAAAAATTGGAATATTTTAAATTTCCAGTGTACTTCGAGAGAGATATGTGGGAGATGGTGGCCTCAAACGAACTGAATTGAATTGAGAGGCCAATCGAGGAACTCGGAGCGTCTGACGTCAAACGCATGAGGCATCTCAATGCCCAATCAGGGATTCGAGCGAAGACGTCGAACGCTTATAATCCCTAAGCGCGGGATCGTTTTTTTTTGGCTTGCTTGCCTTCACTCGCACACCGGACACGACGGAGTGAGCTCGATCAGAAACGGCATTTCTTTAAACCTAGAAATGTTTGACGCCCCCATCTCTATAGGTGAATCCTGCTCTCTTTTTTCCGAATTAACTTTTAATCTATTTTCTTGTAAGCAATTTAAATCTATAAATATAATCTGTTTTTACTTACTTTAATAAATTGATTTGTTCTTTAAATTTGGTTCATGCTTTCTTTCGTTAAGAATTATATCATTGCCCCTAGACACCCGTCCCACAAATTGGGGGCTCGACCGGGATGTTAAACTCTTTTCTTCGTATTAGGCATTTGCCTATATATATAGCAATAGCCTTATTCATTATTTTTTCCTCTTGCTCTCCTTTCAGCGACTTTTCTTTTTTTCAAAACGTCGAGACCTCACCCGTCCGTCGGTGTCAATTTCAACTTCCTTTCTAATGTATTTTTTTTAAAGTTTGCTTTGGAAAGAGTTCGCCAGCGATCCTGAGTGGGTCGTCAACAATTCCAGTGAAATTCAACTTGCATCGTTCGGGAATTTCGTTGTGATACATTCTATTTTTCCGGGCGTCGTCACCGAGAATCAGCGAATCGCCAGTTTATTTTAAAGAAAGGCCTGCCAGCGATCCTAAGTGCGTCGTCATCCATTCCAGTGAGGGATCAGTTTTTGCATCGTTCAAGATTTTCGTCGTGATCCATTCTGTCTTTTCGAGCGTCGTCATCGAGGGTCAGCGAATCGCCAGTTAATTCCCGCCAATGATCCTAAGTGCTTCGTCATCCATTACAGTGAAGATCAACTTGCATCGTTCATGAATTTCGTCGTGATCCATTCTGTCTTTTCGGGCGTCATCACCGAAAATCAATGAATCACCAGGTCAGTGTGGTACTTTCTTATCAAATAACGATTGCGAAATTTACGAAACTATCGTCTGTTCATGTCATTTTAAAATTCTTTTTCATGGGATTAATAACTAGGAATCGTGAATATTTTATTTTCTCCTCGCATAAATTCGTTTCGTAAAAGTGTTTTGTAATAAGAGTATGTTGTCTAATTAGCGGTAGTTGTGGCTAACTAAATGATTTGATTGCGAATGGGAATGATTTGTGAAAATTGTGCATTGTTTTTTAGATAATATTTTTTTTAGCAACTGGGAAATAGATATTTTTGTCTATTTTTTAAAATACTTTTTACGAATATTTTGTGGTTTACTTTTTAATTTATGATATGTTATTAATTTTAAGAATGCTGCTTTGCTATAGATTCTTCCAGTGTGTTTTTATTGACTACATTTCGAGAAATTGAGATATTACTGTCATAATTTTTCGATTTCGTTGTATTTAATATTTTTAGTGTTGATTTTAGAATTTTTAGTATTTGTGAATTTTATTCGTATACCTGTTATAATTGTATTTTTATCTACGTTTTTGTCTCTCCTCTTGGTTGAGTAAGGAGCTTTTCCTGCGTTATTGTATAAACGTTTCGCATCCGATTAAGTATTTAGGGAAAATTGGGCTTGGTTTAAAATTTTAAATTTGTTCTCTGAGCCGTCACTCTTGGATCTTTAGTTGCAAAATGGCATTTCTTCTCTCAAAGAAAAGGAGCATCTAATAGAACTCGCCGAAGAGTTAGGGTTGATCGTCGAAGCGAGCTTGACTAACCCAAGCTAAAGGATCTCATCGTGAAAAGCTCAGATTACATCGAAGATGTCAAGGTAATGATCGATAGCATTGTGAAGGATCGCATACGTACAGAAGAAAAAGAAGAGAAATTGCGACGAGAACAGCGAGAATATGAAGAGAAATTGCGACGAGAAGAGCGAGAATATGAATTAGAGAAGTTGCGAATACAGGCTGGAAAGAATGCTAATACTATGAATACCCCCGAAAATGTACAAGCACCGAAAGTGATCCACGAAACTTTTCATAAGTTTAATATGAAGGACGATATTAGCTTGAACCTGACATTATTTGAACGACATGCGGAACTGACATTCTTGCCGAAGAAGGATTGGGTACCGAAGCTTATAGGACTGATTCCTATCGACATTGCTCATTTGATTGCCAGAGAGCCAGCGGATAAATGCAACGATTACAACCACGTTAAGGGGTTACTGTTAAAAAGATTTAAGTTATCCCCGGAGAAACTTCGTCAACTCTTTATTTCTCACCGAAAATCTAATGAACGAACTTGGCACGATTTTTTCTACGAAATACAAACATACTTCGATGGATGGATTTCCGGTTCAAATGTAGAAACTTTCGACCAGCTGCGAGAACTAATTATAGCCGACCAAATAAAGAAGAGTGCACCGTACGAGCTTCGGGAGCACTTTTAGATGAATGGTCTACTATTAACTCACCGGCCGAGATAGCAGAAAAATTTGAAGAGTATGAAAGTGTCCGAAGAACATTAATCGAAATTTTACAATTCATTTGCCAAGGGAGGATACGAAGCCAGCGGATCAAGCGATACTTACTTTCAAAGAACTGAATATCCCCAGGGTGGAAGTAATAGGCGTGAGAGAAAACATTTTCAATTGAACGGTACCTCCTCCGGGAAAAGTAAACGACTAACCTGTAGCTACTGTAAAGGACCAGGTCATTATGCCGTGGATTGTACGAAGCGCCCCAAATGTTCGAAAATTAATAACTCTACAGACTCCTCAATCCAAATCTGTTCACGAATCTCTCGAGAAAGAATTAAGACCAGAAAAATAACCATAGGGAACAAGATTATTGAAGCTCTTGTTGACAGCGGCAGTTCAGTTTCACTCATTCGAGAAGATATAAGCAAAGGAATCATCGAACCTTCGAAACTCTCGAAAGACATTTCAGTATTGATCGGACTGGGGAAGTACGAAGTCAAAACAAAAGGGTCGTTCCAGAGAAAGATTGAACTAGATGGAGAAGAATATTCTCTGACGTGGCATGTCGTACCTACGCCGAGTTTGGAATTTCAGGCAGTAATAGGTTCAGATATACTAGAGCAAGCCTCTGTCTGCTTCTATAAAGAAAGTGTTCAGTTCCGAAAACATGAGGATAAAAATTGTTTCCTGCAAATGCAAGTTTACGAAGCAGAAGTGGAAGACGAAATTGTAGTTCAACATGTTACCAATCCACAAATACGAAGAGAACTGTTTGAATTAATCTCCAACTATGAGCCAAAGAAGACCGAAATGACAAATGTGTCCATGAGAATTATCCTGAAAGACGACATACCGGTTTACCAACCTGCACGCCGCTTATCATTTTCTGAGAATCAGGATGTCAACAAGCAAATCGATGAATGGTTAAAACAAGGGATTGTAAGACCAAGCTCATCCGAATATGCGAGTCCTATTGTATTAGTTAAGAAGAAAGATGGTACCACCCGGTTGTGTGTAGATTATAGAAGACTGAACCGGAAATTAGTCAAGGATCGTTTTCCATTGCCGTTGATAGAGGATGTATTAGATAGACTACAAGGAGCCAAAGTGTACACAACGTTAGATTTAAAAAATGGATTTTTCCATGTTGACGTTAATGAAGATTGCAAGCACCTCACTTCCTTCGTTGTTCCAGACGGACAATTCGAATTTAATAAAGTACCTTTCAGTCTAAGCAACAGCCCCAGCGTATTTCAAAGATATGTGTATAGTATCTTCAGAGAGCTCATGCGGAAAGGCATTGTAATAATTTACATGGATGATTTGGTGATTCCTCCTAAAGATGAGAAAGAAGGTTTAGAAAAACTAAGGGAAGTATTAAAGGTTGCCTCGAAGTATGGCTTAGAAATGAAGTTTAAGAAATGTCAATTCCTAAGAAGAAAAGTAGAATTTTTGGGCCACGTCGTCGAAAATGGGACAATACGTCCTTCAATTGCAAAAACAATAGCCGTCAAGAAGTTTCCGGTACCAACAACAGTCAAACAAGTGCAGAGCTTTTTAGGACTCACCGGTTACTTTCGCAAATTTATTCCAGCGTACTCTCAAATAGCTAAACCATTGAGTGACCTAACAAGGAAAGACAATCCATTTATGTTCGAGCAACCCCAAATGGAAGCATTCGAAAAGCTTAAGAAATTGTTGACTGAAAGTCCAGTATTAAGCATTTTTCAGCAAGGAAGAACTACCGAATTACATACCGATGCGAGTCAACAAGGATATGGCGCCGTTTTACTCCAAGAAGCAGAAGACGGAAAATTACATCCTGTCCAATATATGTCGCAGAAAACGACTCCAGCAGAAGAAAAATATAGTAGCTATGAACTAGAAGTTCTTTGCTGTTGTCAACGCTTTAAAGAAATTTCGCACCTACCTTCTGGGAAATCATTTTAAAATCATAACGGACTGTTCAGCTTTTCAAAAGACTATGGACAAAAAAGATTTAGTTACTCGTGTAGCAAGATGGACATTACTGTTAGAAGAGTATGACTACGAGATTGTAAAATCGTTCCGGCCAGAGAATGCAACATGTAGACGCTCTGAGCAGGTACCCAGTCACCATAATTACAAGCGATACTCTCACCGCAAGACTACAAAGAGCCCAACAAGAAGACGAAAGTATTCAAAATTTAAAGTCACTAATAGGAACAAATAATGCTACGGACTTTTTTATTAAAAATGAAATATTATACAAATACGTAGATGGCCGCGAATTAATAGCTGCACCAAGGGATATGCAAAACGAGCTAATCAAGTTAGCTCATGCGAAAGGGCACTTCTCATCCGCTAAAACAGAAGAAATTGTAAAACGAGAATTTTTTATACCTAATTTAAGCAAACAGGTACAAAACGTGATCATTAACTGTGTATCTTGTATTCTAGCTAACAAAAAGTGTGGGAAAAAGGAGGGATTTCTAAATCCTATTCCAAAAGAGGACGTGCCATTAAGCACTTATCATGTAGATTTTATTGGACCTTTGCCGTCTACCAACAAAAGATATCAACATATCCTCACAATAATTTATGCCTTTACTAAGTTTACCTGGCTTTATCCCGTAAAATCCACCACCCTAGAAGATGCACTAGATAAATTAAAGCTACAACAAAAGACTTTCGGCAATCCCAAAAGAATAATAACAGACAGGGGTTCTCCTTTTAACTCCAAAGGATTTGATGATTATTGTATCGAAGAGAAAATCCAAAATCTACAGATCACCAACGGCGTACCCCGAGGGAACGGTCAAGTGGAGAGAATCCACCGAACTCTAATCCCGTTTTGACCAAGTTGTCAATCGACGATCCTACAAAATGGTACAAATTCGTAGACCGACTTCAAAGAATTCTAAATAGCACCTCCAACCGAAGTACCAAATGATCTCCATTTGAACTATTGACTGGCGTTACCATGAGAAATAGGGAAGACCTTTACCTGAGAAACCTATTAATGGAAGAGATGGTAGAAGAATTGCAGGAACAGAGAAACCAACTACGACAAGATGCGAAAAGAAATATTCAGAAGATCCAAGCAGAAAATAAAAGAACCTACGATAGGAAACGCAAGAAGGCACCTGGGTATCAGAAGGGAGACTTAGTGGCCATCCAGAGAAAACAATTCGGATCAGGACCATACAAAGTAATCGAAGTTAAACCTAGAGATAGGTATAATTTAGAAAGAGTAGGTAACCATGAAGGTCCTAAATTAACTTCTTCTTCCGCCGATTTAATGAAATTTTATTCACCGGGATGAGAGATTGAACGTTTTTTAATTCATTGTGTACTGTGCTTCTCTTTTTATTTTTATCTATTGTCATTGGTGTTTTTTGTTTGCGTGAATTGTGTTGTATTTTCTTATCTTAAATTTTTAATGTTCTAGACCAAATTGTTCGACGTTATGTCAAATCACTGGGGTCAGTGATTCCAGGATGGCCGAAATTGTAGGAAAGTTGTGTTCTTTGCGATTTCGAATAATTGGAATATTTTAAATTTCCAGTGTACTTCGAGAGAGATATGTGGGAGATGGTGGCCTCAAACGAACTGAATTGAATTGAGAGGCCAATCGAGGAACTCGGAGCGTCTGACGTCAAACGCATGAGGCATCTCAATGCCCAATCAGGGATTCGAGCGATGACGTCGAACGCTTATAATCCCTAAGCGCGGGATCGTTTTTTTTTTTTGGCTTGCTTGCCTTCTCTCGCACACCGGACACGACGGAGTGAGCTCGATCAGAAACGGCATTTCTTTAAACCTAGAAATGTTTGACGCCCCCATCTCTATAGGTGAATCCTGCTCTCTTTTTCCGAATTAACTTTTAATCTATTTTCTTGTAAGCAATTTAAATCTATAAATATAATCTGTTTTCTTACTTTAATAAATTGATTTGTTCTTTAAATTTGGTTCATGCTTTCTTTCGTTAAGAATTATATCATTGCCCCTAGACACCCATCCCACATATATATATATATACGTACCTTACAATTATGGAGCATAAGAATTGAATTATAAGAGAAAAAAATTCCTTACATAGAAAATGTACTTCACTATTGAGAGATTATTTTACGAAGAAATTATGAAATGTTATTATTTGGAGGTACATGTTCGCTGTATATAGAAAAATTCGAAGATAGCAATTTAGAGATTTGTAATATAGAGGTTCGACTGTATATTTTTTGAATGTAATAGATGAAAGTCTATCTCTTGTTTGTAGAGAATTAGACTATATATACTGCTCAAAACAATTAAAGGATATTGTAAGTTTTATATAAAATAAAGATATAAGCGAAATTTTTTTTGCCGAAAATGGAAGAAGATAATCACAAATGCAGATTTTTCTGATTTTCAAACTGTGGAGTATGCTAATTTTGAGTTCGACGTCAAAAACGTCGCTTCAGTGGCAGCAAATGAAAAATTTGACATTCAACTGAAATAAAGACAAGGATGATCGGCATTCAGTGACTGCTTTGTTTCGATGATTACGATGTCTCAGCGAAGTCATTTAACCGATTCAGAAGCTTGGAGAGTTGTTGGTAGGTTAGAAGGGGGCCAAACTCAAGCCGAAGTAGCTCAAGCCATTGGAGTGTCACAAAGTGTGATTTCCAGGATTTGGAACCGCTTTTTGGAGACTGGAAGTGCATGCCGAAGACCAGGACAAGGTCGCAGACGGGCAACAACGCCCAATGAAGATCGTTATTTAGTGTTAACGTCTCGGAGACACCGAAATATGAACGCTGCTCTTTTCTAACAACACCTTCGCTCGGCTACTAAGACCATGGTTTCAACTCAGACTGTCCGAAATGGGTTTCATGGTGTAAGTCTCTATGCTCGCAAACAGATAGTATGTGTTAGACTTACATCAAGGCATCGTCGCGACCTAAGGGAGTGGGCAACAGAGCATGTGAACTAGAGGAGAAATGAATGGAGCAATGTTCTTTTTTCTGACGAGTCCCGTTTTACTGTTCATTTGGATAATAGACTTATTTTCATATGGATGGACCGTGGCAGTAGGAATAAACATGCGTTCGTGCACGAAAGTGTCAGATTTGGCGGTGGGGGAGTGTTGGTGCATGGTGGCATCTCCATTTATGGGCGCTCAGACCTCTACATCATTCGAGATGGACCTCTGACTGCTCGCCGATATAGGGATGAGATCCTCAGACTTACTGCAGTCCCTTACGCTGAAGCAATCGGAGATGAATTCATTTTAATGAATGATAACTGCAGGCCACATCGTGCTAACCTGGTGGAAGATTTCCTTTTCGAGAATGGAATAGTACGAATGGAATAGCCAGCGTGTTCTCCAGGCTTGAATCCAATAGAGCACGTTTGGGGTGCTCTAGGAAGACGAGTTACTGACTGCCAACCACCCCCACAAACTCTCCAAGAACTGGAAAGAGCTCTTCTGGAAATGTGGGACAGAATACCCCAACAAGTGATTAATAGCCTCATTAACTCCATGCCTCAAAGGTGCTCAACGTTGCTGGTCGTCCATGGAAACCATACCCCCTACTGTAAATGATTTCCTTTGAAGAAAACACCTTTTCTTATAATTTTTTTCTCATGTGCATAAATTGTGTTTTGTTCCTTTTGAACACAAATGCGCAATAAAATGCATTTTTTCTGCCAAACATGTGTAATTTATTCTCATACAACCTACTATGTCTGTCGACCATGTATCAATCAGCTGCAAAGTATCCCAGCCACAAGATCCACCTAAAACCGCAATATCCTTTAATTATTTTGAGCAGTATATATATATATATATATATATATATATATATATATATATATATATATATATTCCTACTGTCTATGTGTTTTTCGAATGTGATTGTTGGATGCTATCTCTTGGTTGTAGAGAATAAGACTATATATATTAATGTCTCGCCAATTTATATTAACATTGTTTTAAAATATTTTCAGTAATAATTCTGGATTTTACATTTATCGTTATATAGATGACGTAAAAAATTTTGGCAATCAAGTCAATTTTAAACCTAGCACTAATTTTTATCCATAATATCTTAATTTAATACAGACAAATAGTAACAACAATGAAGCAAATTTTCTTGAGATACATGTAAAATTAAAAGGTAATATTTAAGCATTCAATATTTATGTTAAAAGATAATAATTTAATTTCAATATTATAAAAGTTCATCATTGGGACAATAATGTACATGTTTATATATTCAGAAATATTGTTCCTAATTATATAAAATAAATTAAATTTCTAGTGTTAAATGAATTAGAAATAATAAATAACTATTATCATTTTAAAAAAAAAACATTGCTTAAATCAGTTATATCCAATTAATTTTATTATTAGTTATTTGAATAAAGTTATTCTGAATATAGTAAGGATTAAAATTCCTCATAATAATAATAGTTTATTATTATACATTTATTATTTTTTCTAGTTATAGATATCTCCATATCCTATTATTTAATAGAATTACTTATTATTATTTAATTCATATATACTCTAGTGTCACTAAATTTATGGTATATAATTTGTGTAACTCTCTTTTTAATTTTTATTTCTATTCGTTTTGTACTTTTAATAAGTGATACATTTCAGCCATTCACATGCTTTTAATCTCCATTAGGATCTAGAATATAGGATCAACTTATTTGTTGCACTCAGATTTAGCTCGGGCTCTGCATTTTTAAAGGCAATTTTTAGGTAAGCTACCTAAATCTTTTAATGGATTTAGATATTCCTATCCATTATTTTTAATAGGATTTTGCTCAGTATTGTTAACCTAAAGGGGGAAGGTTACCAGGCCCCAAAACATGTTCAACCCACTTATATATAAATTATTTTATATATAAGCTGTCCTAAGTCAGCCATGTTTATAATAATGCAGCATCCACTTTTAATTTCGATTCCTCATGTGTCCTACATTGGTGATTTTCTTACTGTCTCTGTGTTTTTCGATAGTGGTTGATGGATGTTCATCTCTCATTTGTAGAGAATCTCACTTTATATATATATATATATATATATATATACTAGCCGTTACCCATCCGCTTCACTGGGTATTTCCCAATGTTTTATATATGTATACTGTTTACATATATATTAATTATTGATATCTAGCATTAAGAATACGATTGTATTGAAAAATATATATTTATAGCTGTTACACTCTCGCCCCTTGATATAAAAAGAACATAAATTATAATATCTAATTTCTATTTATGTATAAAATAGAAGGATAAAGATTTATTTCGCTCACTTAAACTAATAATCAAGTGGATTTCCACCAAAGCAACTTTCAGTGGATCTCTACTCCATAAAAAAAACATGCGTGCTTATTTTCAAGTCTAAATCTAACAGAGCAAAAACGGAATTTTTATCGTCAATTCCTCGTTGAGAGCACTGTTAGCGAATTTCAATTCAACAAAAGAAGCATGCAAATCAAATTTTATTATTGTAGTCTTAGCAGCTCAAAAACGGGAATTTTGTCTATCAATACGCCCCAATAACTCTCCCGCTTCCCCCTGGAAATGATTTCCGTAAAATCCATTTTTAGTTGAACTATATTCAACTAAAGAAAAGTGCTCAACAAATTTCAAGTAAATGAGTTAAATTAAAAAACGGGAATTTTTCTATAAAACGCCTTAATCCCTTGCAACCCCACTCCTTTGGGGGTATGTTTTCGCAAAAGTCTTTAGAAAAAGAACTTTATACCATGAACGGAAAATACCTTCTAATTTTCAAGCAGGTGTTTCTATTAGTTGAAAAACGGAAATATATATCTATTACGCCCTTAATCCCAATCAGTGACTCTTGGGGATCAATTTTCCGCCAAACTATTTTTTGCGGATCTCTACACCATGCAACGAATTCGCTTACCAAATTTTAAGACAGTACATCTAATAGTTTAAAAATGGAAATGATTTTCTATAACGCCCCTTAAGCCCCCGCAACGCCACTTAGGAAACGATTTTCACAAAGTCCATCTCATAGCGGATCTCTATTCAATGAATGGAATCAGCTTACTAAATTTCGAGATTTTACGTCTAATACTCTAAAAATGGAGTTAATTGCCTATAACGCACCTTGATTCTACACAACGCCACTTTTGGTCGATTTTCACAAAACCCATTTTGCACCGTATCTGTACTATATGAAAGGAATCCACTTACCAAATTACAAGACTGTATGTCTAATAGTTTAAAAATGGAAATAATTATCTTTAACGCCCCTTAAGCCCCCGCAACGCCACTTATGAAACGTTTTTCAGAAAACCTATCTTATAGCGGATCTCTACTCAAAGAATGGAATCAGCTTACTAAATTTCGAGATTTTACGTCTAATAGTTTAAAAAAGTAGCTAATTGCCTAAAACGCCACTTAATTCTGTACAACGTCACTTGGGAGTCAATTTTGACAAAACCCATTTTCAACGGATCTGTACTGTATGAAAGAAATCCGCTTAAAAAATTTCAAGACTGTACGTCTAATAGTTTGAAAATGGAAATAATTATTTATAACGCCACTTAAGCCCCCGCAACGCCACTTAGGGAATGATTTTCACAAAGCCCATTTTATGACAGATCTCTACTCAGTGAATGGAATCTGCTTACTAAATTTCGAGATTTTACGTCTAATAGTTTAAAAAAGGAGTTAATTGCCTATAACGCACCTTGATTCTACACAACGCCACTTTTGGTCGATTTTCACAAAACCCATTTTGCACCGTATCTGTACTCTATGAAAGGAATCCACTTACCAAATTACAAGACTGTATGTCTAATAGTTTAAAAATGGAAATAATTATCTTTAACGCCCCTTAAGCCCCCGCAACGCCACTTATGAAACGTTTTTCAGAAAACCCATCTTATAGCGGATCTCTACTCAAAGAATGGAATCAGCTTACTAAATTTCGAGATTTTACGTCTAATAGTTTAAAAAAGTAGCTAATTGCCTAAAACGCCACTTAATTCTGTACAACGTCACTTGGGAGTCAATTTTGACAAAACCCATTTTCAACGGATCTGTACTGTATGAAAGAAATCCGCTTAAAAATTTCAAGACTGTACGTCTAATAGTTTGAAAATGGAAATAATTATTTATAACGCCACTTAAGCCCCCGCAACGCCACTTAGGGAATGATTTTCACAAAGCCCATTTTATGACAGATCTCTACTCAGTGAATGGAATCTGCTTACTAAATTTCGAGATTTTACGTCTAATAGTTTAAAAAAGGAGTTAATTGCCTATATAACGCCCCTTAATTCTCCACAACGCCACTTGGGGTCGATTTTCATAAAACCCATTTTGCACCGGATGTGTACTCTATGAAAGGAATCCGCTTACCAAATTTCAAGACTGTACGTCTAATAGTTTAAAAAGGAAATAATTATCTTCAACGCCCCTTAAGCCCCCGCAAGGCCACTTAGGAAACCTTTTTCACAAAACCCATCTTATAGTGGATCTCTACTCAATGAATGGAATCAGCTTACTCAATATCGAGGTTTTACGTTTAATATTTTAAAAAAGGAGTTAATTGCCTATATATATATATATATATATATATATATATATATATATATATATATATATAACGCCACTTAATTCTCTACAATGCCACTCGGGAGTCGATTTTCACAAAACCCATTCTGTAGGGGATCTGTACTCTATGAAAGGAATCCGCTTACCAAATTTCAAGACTGTACGTCTAATAGGTTAAAAATGGTAATAATTATGTATAACGCCCCTTAAGCGCCTTCAACGCCCCTTGGAGGTCGATTTTTGTAAAAATAATTATGTAGGGAATCTCTACTTTATGAAAGAAATCTGTTTACCTAGTTTCCCGACTGTACATCTAATAGTTTAGTAATGGAAATAATTATCTATAACGCCCCTTAACCCCCCGTAACGCCCCTTGGGGTTCGAACTTTGCAAAATCCGTTCCTAGCTGACGTCTACTCCATGAAGGGAACCTACCTACCATATTTCAAGCCTGTAGGTTTAATAGTTCCGGAGATATCGTGATTAGCCAGTCAGTGAGTGAGTCGCTTTTCTCCTTTATATATATATATATATATATATATATATATATATTGAATATATATATATATATATATATATATATATATATATATATATATATATATATATATATATATATATATATATATATATATATATATATATATATATATATATTGAATGTATCTGAATGTGATCCTTACTGATAAAAAATAATCTAGCACAATATATTAGGTTTATATGAAATTTCCATGTTACACTGAAAATATTTCCAAATAAAGGGACTAATTAAATAAACTAAAATTTAGCTCAGATAATGCTAAAATTTTAAAATTAAGACAACGATTCTCAAACTGTGGGTGAGCGCTCTGGGGGACATGGTTACCTTAAATAGAAGGCTCGAGATTATCCGAAAGTCTAAAATAAAAGATTAATTTTTTTTAAAAAAAAATATTAATTTACTGAAAGGGGGCAAAAAATACAATCAGACATTAAAAAAATTAAAACACATGTATACTGATATAATACACATATAAATGTAGACAGGAAAAGTAACGTAACGCTTAAGTAAGTGAAAAGTAAAGTCACACTATTTAGCTACTTGTGGGCCTTTTCACGATGGACCACTTAATTTTAAACCGTGGTGAAGTTACGAATATAATGCTTAAAGTAATTTACTTAAAATATCTATTAATTACAAGTAACATATATAAAACTTAAGCTGACCTGGTAAGGTGGTTGCTTTGTCGCTGACCTTCTGCACCTAATGTTGTGGGTTCAAACCCAGCCCAAGTCGGCGGATTTTCCTGATGCAGAATTTCGACAGCGTCCATTTCTCATGTGGCATGTAAAAAAATCCCTTAAGTACCTGTTTAGCTTGGGTGCTCTCGGCAAAATTTAAATTCCTAAGCACAAGTTCGCATCGCCAAAGCTCAGGTGCCTCCCTCTGGGGAGGAAACTGGGCCTCAAAATTACTTGCTGCAATTTGTATCGCATATATGGTGCCACACTAAAAGATGATACTAGCTCCTGTGGAATATACTAGGTCTGCAAAGATAAAAATACCAGTTGGCAGTCCTAGTAGAGAAAATAAAATAATTTGTACTGTTTACAATTTAGGCTACATTACATATTTATCGTCAAAGAACATCATTATTGCATTCTATAGATTGTTAATATATGAGGAGGGCGGTGAAAATTATGATTGGAAATTGCGTCGCAAATTTTAAAAGTGTGAGAGACACTGACCTAGTGTCATCATTATAAAACTTAAAATTTCCAATCACTACAATCGCTTAATTCATGAAGTAAATAATTTCACGTGGAAAAAGCAACATTAGGATAAAAGTCATGACGAATATCCGTTGGTCACACATATCCATTGAATATGAAAACTAAATTACTTACTCTTCAAAAGAAGGATGTACTTAAAGTTTGAAAGTCGAACTATGATTACATTGGTTAAATTATTTGTATCATGCATATCTGATCAGCGCTTCCAATAAAAAAGACCAATATAATTTAATTAATGCTGTAAAGAAGGCGGTACTTGAAATATAAACGTCAATCTATGACAGTTTTGGTTAGAATAATTGTGCTTTACATCCAATGAGAATTTTGGTTTGAATCCAAACGCTTAAACTGTAAGATTGTCTAAGAGAAGGCGGTACACTTTAGAAATAGAGCCCGAGCAATGAATTACATTGGTTAAATTTATTGACACTTCCGTCTAATCAGAGCTTTCGTGAGAATTAATGAAGCAATAAAACGAAACTAAGTAAAGAAGTTGTGGTAATTTAAAAATAAAACCAATCAAAGACGACATAAAATAAAATAATGATATTTACACCCAATCAACGCTTTGTGGCAAAATTATGACTGCATTGGCTAAATTATACTTATGGCTTACATTCAATCAGCTCTGTCATCAAAATCTGAGCTGTAAAATTTAATTAGTAAAGAAGGCGGTACTTTAAAAATAAAAGTCGATACATGATACTGAACTCGATTTGTTTAGCAACTAAATCAATAAAAAAATTAAATTATTGAAAAAAGACGGTACTTTAAAAGGAAATAATTAACTATTGTTACATTGGTTAAATTTACTGAGACTTTCATCCAATCAGAGGTTACATTTGAATGTGAGCAATATATAATTTAATTAGTCTTCTAAAGGAGGCGGCACTTCACAAATGTAAGAGAATCTAGGGTTCCGTTGGTTAAATTAAATGTGGATGTTATCCTATCAGCATTGTCATTATTATATATGAAAATAAAAATTTAAAACAAAATATAAGGAATACTTTAATTTATAAAGATAAAGTCGATATTTGCTTTTATGCATTGATTTAAATAATTACGACTTGTATTCAATGGATGTATTTTGCATGATCCGTTAGAGGCTGAACAAAAATACTACACTAGTGTTCTCAAACTGTGAGGCGCCCCCTTTCCTTGGGGGTCTGTTAACCCTACGGGGGGGTGAGCATGACAAAAAGTCGACAATAAAAGATTATTTTTTAAAAAATTAATATTAATTTACGGATTTTTTTTACTACTAAAAAGTAATTTACTTTAAGTATATATTATAATTAAAAGTAACATATGCGAAATTAAACACTTATCTTAATAATTTGGATGGTTTATAATTAAGGTCGTTTGGGAGCATTATCATCAAAGTGCATTATTACTGCATGTAATACATTGTTATTGTGTGTAGGGGCGGGGGTTGTAAATTATGATTGTAAATTGAGGCGCAAATATTGAAAGTTGGAGAAGAACTGTGCTATAACCATTCAGGTTATGATGGTTGTCTTCATTGTTAAATTTGCACTTTGTGTTCATAACGTATCCTAAGCTGGGAAAATATTTCTAAAATCCTTATTGAATAAGATTGACAACTTTCTCTGCGTTTTGCATAAGAATAATTTGTATAATATGAGTATAATTGTGAGTTGTGCATTTTTTTGTATTTCTTTATTGTGTAGTTTTGTTATTTGTATTACACTGGTATTTGAATATTGAAGACCTTATACATTTTCCTTGAGCTGGAAACTCTTTTTTAGTGCGGCACCATACAAGTGGTATGTATACCAAATGCCACAAGTGATTATTTTGACGCCCAATTTGCTTCCCAGAGGAAGGCACCAAATGTCTGACGATGCAAAGAGGTACTAGAAATTTGAACGCTCAAATTTGGGCATACAAGGTGGGCACCAAACCAACTACGCAACTAGCCGGCATGTAAAAAATATTATATTTAATATTTTAAATATTTAAAAAAGATATATACTTGAGAGTATTGATGTGACATATACTAAAACTGATAATATTATACACTGCTGGACAATTGCTAAGGACGGATCACAAATTGCTATGTAGCATAACATTAAGCTAGACATGAGGCCTAGTTGGATAAAATATAGTTGACACACTGTTCAGACATTAGAATAAAGAATATTTATTGTTCTGGAAAGTACAAAAGCTGTGAAACATCTGAAAGAAAAAAAATGTTCATTTGATCTGCGTACGGAGAAATGGAACAATGCATCTAAAAGTCAGCAGGCACCTTAAAGAAAGGTATCAGTACGGGATATGTCAACCGTGGAGTGTGATGCAACATTCCACACGTCGTACCATACTTTGCAAAACATTATCCAGCAGCTGTTGAGGCAATTTATCCCATTCCTCTGTGAGTGCACGGATGAGGGTGTTCTTGTTTGTTGGAGGATAGTTTCGACCAGAAACTTGCCTCCCCAAGGTATCCCACACATTTTCAATGGGGTTTAAATCTGAAGAACACACTGGCCATACGAGACGTTGCATACCCTCGCTGTCTAGACAATCCTGAACAGCGAGTGTTCGATGACATGTTGCGTTGTCGTCCATAAAAACAAATTTATCACCGACAGCACCACGGAAAAGACGAACATGAGGAAGTAGAACTTCATCAATGTATCGTTGGCCCGTCATAGTCCCATTCGCAACCACATGTAGGCGCGTGCGGCCATTGATCATGATGCCGGCCCACACCATGATACTGCATGTCGGATATCGTGTATTTTCCTGGATATTTTCTGGATGATAAGCAGTACCACTCTCGCGCCAGATCAGTTGGCGTCTACAATCCGATGACAAACTGAACCTACTCTCATCTGAGAATAGTACGCATGCCAAGTCCTGTTCAGTCCAATTGTGATGCTCACGACACCATTGCAAACGGGCAGTATGGTGCCATCTGGTCAATGGGACAAACACAACAGTTCTGCGTGCGTATAGTTCTCCTCCCCTCAAACGTCTGGCAACAGTTTTTAGGGAGATCTGCTTTCCTGAGGCAGCAAGGCTCTGATTTGCCGCCTGTTGAGCTGTGGTGCGCCTGTTCCTTTTTGCTGACAGGACGATATATCTGTCTTCTGCAGGCGTCGTACTTCTAACGCGACCTCCCCCGTGCCGTCTACTACACATTCCAGTAGTTTTAAATGACTTCCACAGCCGTGAAATAACGCTGTGAGCGATGTCGAACTCCCTGGCAACATCTGTTATTTTTCGCCCTTCTTCGATATTTCCAATAATTCGGCCACGCATAAAATCATCTATGTGATGTCGGGAAGATATGACAAAAATTTTAAGTT
This sequence comes from Trichonephila clavipes, assembly GCA_019973935.1. Taxonomy (NCBI): domain Eukaryota; kingdom Metazoa; phylum Arthropoda; class Arachnida; order Araneae; family Nephilidae; genus Trichonephila; species Trichonephila clavipes. The sequence goes on along the minus strand of BMAU01000700.1, from coordinate 32,825 downwards.
CGTCTGTTAAATCTTTCCTGTAAAACTTTGACTTGAAACAACAACTGTCCACACGCGTCAAAACCTTTAAAGCTCCTATGAACGCTATCACGTGATGAACAGACGTGGGAAAAAATTTGCATACTCATACTTCTTCTTACTAAAATACCGCCCTAATTCTAATTTTCCATATTTTGCTTCCTTTCATTTTGTGGTTGCTATGGATGATAGTGTTATCCGTCCTTAGCAATTGTCCAGCAGTATATATATATATATATATATATATATATATATATATATATATATATATATATATATATATATATATATATATATATATATATATATATATATATATATATAGTCTAATTATCTACAAACAAAAAATAAACATCCAACAATCACATTCGAAAGACATATAGACAGTAGGAAAATGACACACTGAAGGACACATGAGCAACCGAAATTAAAAACTATAAAATGGATGCTGCAGTATTATAAACATTGCTGACTTAGGGTTGAACATATTTTGTTGCCAGCCAATCTTCCCCCTTTATGTAATTCAGGTGTATCCAACAGGCAGCCCGCGGGCTGCATGTGGCCCTACACTACGTAAGTTGCAGCCCACCGACTGTTTTTAAAAAACATTTAAATATAAGATTTTTAAAGTTTTTTTTTTCTTTTTGAAATTTATTTGAAGGAAAATTTCTCTCTATATATATAAATCTACAATGTATTTGCCTGTTACCTGTTCTTGTTTTCAAATAAATCCTTTTTGATAGTAGAAATGTCTTTTAGATTAAAAAAGATTTATATTTTATCAAACAGTTACATTTGATTTTACTATAGTAAATTAATTTTTTAAAATAAAATTTCGAATTGCATTATGCATATCATTTACTATGGATTATCTTACTATGATTATCTCTGTGTGTGAATTTCGTTTCTCCTCCTCCTTTCCTGTGTGGAGTGACCAAAAAGCAAGAGACAGTCAGATATTTTTTTAAAGTTTAAAACAATATTTAGGACGGTTAAGATAAAGGATAATGTATGCTTAACCGTTTGCGAATGACAGCACTATCAAATTTCAACAATGAGTAACGAAAGGTCAATACAATAGGAACACCGTAATTTTCAAGAAAATGTCAACTGTAATATTTCAAACATTTTTCGATTATTGCATTATTTATTTATATAAACTTTATTATATTATTTACGTCTGTGTACATAAAAAAATTATGAAGACAATAATAATAATTAATTCTATAATAACTTTTCACTCAAACAAATGTTATTTTTTTGTTTCCAAATCTGATATAAATGTACATATTTTTATGAGCAGTCCGGGAGATTGTAATGCTTTTCCGAAGTGGCCCGCAAGGTCATTTGTTTCAACACCACTGATGCAAATAATACTGAGCAAAACCCTATTGAAAGTAGTGTATATTAATATCTAAATCCATTACAAGATAGAGGTAACTTAAGTAAAAATTGCACTTAAAAATGCAGAGCCCGTGCTAAATCTGATTGCATTAAATAAGTTATTTCCAGATTCTGGACTCTAATGCTGATTCATGGCATGTGAATGGCTGAAATGTAGCACTTAACAAAAGTATAAAACGAATAAAAATAAAAATTAAAAAGAAATATACACAAATTACCATAACTTTAGTGACACTAGAGTATATATATGAATTAATAAATAATAAATAATGTTATCTAATATTACAATATGGAGGTAACTCTAAATAGGAAATATGTAAACGTATAGTAATAAACTATTAATAATCTAAAAAATTTGTATTCCTTATTATTTAAAATAGCCTTATTCATATAACTATTAATAAAATTAATTGGATATTTAAGATTTATAATATATGTATGTATATGGGTGTGAGTGTGCGTATATATATATATATATATATATATATATATATATATATATATATATATATATACTTATGTATATATATAAATGGTATCTTATAATAGTAATAACATCTAACAAGAAAATAAACCTCAACAAGTTAGAGAATAATTTATACTGATGGCTCAAATTTTAAAACTGTAATTTACGAGCACATGTATCACGTTATTCTTTTTATTTGCTATTTTTTTCGCGAAATGTGTTCTTGACCAACTCTAATGAACAATCCCAACCGTATTCGAAACATTATATGAAACATCGCACATGGTTGTCAATTCAACACGCACGACACATGCGGAGTCAGGGTTGCCAATTTGGTTGGCCTTGAACGTTGAGGTTGTTTCGGCAATACGTAAGAAATGTATCCCATTATCATGGTTATATATATATATATATATATATATATATATATATATATATATATATATATAAATAGAGAGTTAAAATATAGTTGATGACAGCTAAATTTTACTAATCGCATCTACTTTAATGATAATAGAAATATATGGTAACATTGACGATTTTTAATTTGATCAACTAATGTTGATAATATTCATCTTAATGTTGGTATTTGTAGTTTTTGATTTCGATTATATCTTCCACAGCAGTGTTTCTCAAACTGGGGGACGCCCCCCTGGGGGGCGTGATAAACTTACGAGGGGGCACGAACATATCGAAAATAAAAGATTTAAAAAATAATTTACTTACTGGAATGAATTAAAACAAAATACTTTCAGACATAATAAAAAAATGCACTTTTACTCTGATATAAGTTATAGGCGATATTAAATCATCAAAAAAAATGTTCAATACTTAATTAGCTATCTTTGATTCTATAACCAAATAAAAAATATTTTATTTAATTTGCTGTAATCCCATGATGAGAGAGATTTATTGCTTTTTCTTTTTTTAAACCCCTAACATTCTACTATTTCAGTGAAAAACCAGATCCCAGATCCAGAATCGAAAAAATTTAGGAACATAAAAAATTCATCCCTGTCATTATTTTTGAAATACTGCACATTATAATTGTAATTTGTTTGACCATCTAAGATATTGGTACTGTTAGTTATGACCCCTCTCATATGTGTTTATTTTTCATTTAAGGAAGTTGCAAATAATGTATTTCTCTGTTGCGTTTTTTTCTATGCAAAACAATTTTATGATATTTGGAAAACCAAAGAGAGCACACTTTGATGGATTACTTGGCCAAGACTTAGACCAAGATGAGAATTTTCAAACATATAAAGTATAACAATTGTTTTTAGCAGTAACATACATAATATCATAATGAATACACTTTTTACCCGGAAGTGGTCGCGCGGGACACACAGATCACGAAATTGTTAATTCTGGCAAAACTGTTTATTTGTTACCAAAAAAAAAAAAAAAAAAAAAATTGAAAATTCATTGAAAGTAGGTAAGTAAACTTTCTCTTAATTAAATTATTAACTGGAATATAAAGATTTGTATCGTGTACAATAAAGCAATTATAAAAAAAAGGACTGGGGTGACTCAATAATTCCGCTCGACCGTATGGAGTGCGCGCCTGCTCCCTGGTTAAAACATGTTGAAGTCTGTTTGCTTTAAATATTAAAAATAATACAATTATTCCTAATCGGAATTTTATATTATTGTTCACTATTTAACATCAAATATAAATGCTAATTCTGTGAGGCTTAAAATTAAAATTCGCTTAAACCTAATTATAATTTGAGCAATCATTTTTTAAAAAAAAAAACATTTCTACATTTTTGTAAACATTGTCAATCACTTGGCTTTACTCTCCTTACAATACAGCTATTATATCAAGAATGTTTTATTTTCTTATAAAGGAACTTCTGTAAAGAGCGAGTACTTCGGCCGGTATACTTTGAATGTATCAGTGCTGCACAGAGTATTTTATAACTAATTAATTAATACTAAATTAAGAACAAGTTTAATAAGTATTAACGACTTCCATGGGCTTGTCTTGCAAAGTAAATTTTTATAAGGAATGCTTATGATTAGAAATTGATCCTCTGAGTTATTTTCGACATTTTACAGATATCCATATTTTGTCTTCTAAGCAGTCACCGCATTTTGCAATATGTTCAATTTAAAAATTAGAGAAAGGAAAAATAACATAATAATTATCCTATTACTTACTTAATTCATTTTTCGCTTAAAGTTAGTATTCAAAATTTAATACTTATGTTATTAATTTGTATGGTTTATAATTAAGATCTCGTATTGTAGCTTTAGCGTCAAAGTGCATTATTATTGCATTTAGTGCATTGTTAATGTATAAAAGGGGGCGCGATAAAAATTGTGATTGAAAAGGGGGACGCCAGTATTGAAAGTTTGAGAAACACTGTATTACTGTTATACCGATATTATTACGATTATACACACAGTACCATTTTAATTCATTGTGTAGACCAGTGCTTCTCAAACTTTCAATACTGGTTAACCCACTTTTCAATCATAATTTTTATCGCGCTCCCTTTATATAATTATAATGTATTGAATGCAATAATAATACATTTTGACGCTAAATCTACAAAACGATCTTAATTATAAACCGTATATATTGATAAGATAAGAATAATAAATTTTATATATGTAACTTTTAAGAAATATATATTTTCTTCTTCTTCCTGGAATTTTTAAATTGGAACAGATTGCAAAATGGGGTAGCTGCTTTCAAGACAAAATAAATCGTTGGCTGAACCCACAAGTTTCGCAAGAAACAGAAAATTCTGTGGCCAAGTCTTTAACTTTTCTTAAAAATTTAACTGAAATGCTATTATTTTTGCATTATTTACATACAACAGTTTATTGTATAGTTTCAGACAATAAAGCCTTATTTATAATTTCATTTATAATTCCATTTTCCCCAAGAAAATTGCTGTAATGCATACAGGATTTCAGCTTCTTGGATGAACCAGAAACATTCAAATTGTTAATGGAATCACTTACTTTCGACTATGAATGCAAACAAGCTGTTCTTCTTTTCTTAAAAATCCTATGTTTGAAACATGACATTGTGAGAAAAATTGTTTAAAAAGGAAAAATTTCCAGGAAATATATGACAAATTTTAAAATATTAGTAAATGTAGCCATAAGAAAAGCTACTTAAAGACTTTCAAAAGCACGTTTCAAATAGTAAGCAAGCGTTTGCTTCACTTCATTTCTTCTACTAGACCTTGCCGTTCAAAGTATTTTAAATAATAACGAAAAAAATAGTAAAATTGGGGGCATACAGTGCAGAAAAAAAGTTTGCTTACATGTGAGTGGACGTGGCAGGTGGACTCTGACAGATGGTAAAACATTTTGAAAAAATTATTAAAAATACTTTCACTGCACGTAAAATGATAATTTTTGCACCATTAGAAGTGTAACAGTTCATATTTTATAAAAAAGTGAAAAATGATTTTTTTGGGTCGAAACTCTGAACCTACCCTCTTAATCTGACCTTTTACATTGAGGAAAAACCGAGTTCAAAGATTTCGTTACATGCAGGTAAAGCTAATAAAATCGTGTTAAAAATAGACGTTGACATATCAGTATGAGATACTTTATGCAAAAGGTATGAAATAAATATGTAACTACTAAAAGCTAAATGTTAATTGCAATATTTTAGCAAAATCAATATTAATCTGTTTCGTATTAGACTTGCATATGCGTTTTATATGTGTGGTTATAATAGTTTAAAATAAAATTCACGATACCTCTTCTGCAAAAGGATATCAGAAAAATGTCTTATTTCTTTATTTTTTTAAAAAAAGAAAATCCCCATCTCCTATTTCTCCTCTCGACTACGGTGGATATGGATAACTTTTATGTTATCCTATAAAAGACACGCGATCATAATTTAACTTTCTTTTAAAAGGAAGTGAAAACAGACATAAATAAATAAGCGTGCATGATGTTAAATTCATTGCATCACTGATATAAGGTATATTATTCATCGAAGAAGGGAGAAACGAATGTTTGGAAAGTGCCTGAAGCAAAATTAATTAATTGAACATGGGAAGTACTAGATGATGCCGCAAAAAATAGTGCAAGTCAGGATATGCACTTACCGCTCGTATATCAAATGTTTATGAGGTCTACTGTAATGGCATTTGCATTATTACAAAAAGCTTTGAGAATATTCATATCTTAAATAAAAAAAAAAATTGAGTTAGATAGTGATATGATTTCATTTAAACACACATAATGAAAAATAGGATCAATTATATGTTGTATGGTATTTTATTTTTCTGAAGTTGCTAAAATAAATGTTTGTCATACATGGAGGCTAGATATAATTTATTCTAAATATTTCGAGATGAATATATTTTTTTAAAAAAATATTTATTATAAGGTTTACAGTTCGCATAAGGCATATTTTGAAAGTTATACAGTTACCAATTACATAAGTATTCAGATGTGGCAAAAAGTCCGGAGCTCACCCATGTCTTACTTGAGTTTTGTATTCGATTTAAAAAAAAAAATCGTTGTGAAATTAATTTACCACCTTAACTATTTTCATTGATTTGAATGCGTTTTTCATATTGGTTGTAAACATGTTGCTTACTTTTTAAAACGACAAATGTTTTATACTACTGCTAACTGAACACAAGAATGTGCAGCGTATACAGAAGAACAAAATATAGAAACATATAACTACTTATAGAAGTTACCCCAAACTTTACAAACAAAATAAATTTGACACACATCTTGATTATTTCATGATTGTTACATGGTTGCACAACAATATTTAATGAGCCATAATACTTACTTTAATTTTGGATCGGCTTACTTTGATATTGAGATGCGCTAATATCGTGAGAAATCTCATCGTGGCTACATTTCAAATACGATATTAAAGATTCAACCAACTGACGTTTGTATGAAGGTTTTTTCTTCGAAATATCACAGCTAATTTTATGCGGTGGGTTCTCAAACGGATTGGCATTTAGAGATATCCAACTCGGATAGCCTGATATGCATTATAACATCAAAAGTATCCGAAAATCCCTCATAATAGTAGACTATACCAGTGAAGTCATGCTAGTGGATCTCAGACAAGTGTAAACGAATTCAGGGAAGTTAGCAATCGTAATTCAATACATGGAAATGAGCGATAGGATTAGAACGTAAGCTAAAATATTTAGAATTATACACTTTCAGAAATCTTGAACTACTTACATTGTTCCAACATCTGAAGAAGGTCTGGTCCATTTTTTAACAACATCTTCTGTCTATGTAGCACATTATACACAAAATATTCATATTATGGAATAAAATAGCGCATGTACTGCTTGGTAATCCACGATGCCCCATATTTGTATTAGATTTAACCAATTTTTCTGCGCAAGAATCTTCCTAATACAAGTATACAGCCTTCCTAACAGACTGACAGCTATAATTACACATGCAAATGAACCAGTCCCATGTTTTGGCTAATCTGAGGGGAAAGAAGAAAAAAACTGTATATGTATACCATATAATATAGTACAAACACACACACACAGGCAGACGTTCTTCGGAAAATTCCGAAAATCAACACTTAGATAGATTGAAAGTACAATATTTAATGCACAAACAGCGTACTCAATAGTCAATGTTATAAAATTTTGTGAATAGGATAAAATGAGTAAAAACCATAAAACAGTGGGAACAACAATCTCGATCAGGGGTGTCTAACCCAAATGAACGTGTGTGCCACACTTCGGATAAATATTGTTATCTCGCAGGTCGCGCATAAAAACAAGTACCTTTATATCCGATTTGGAAACAAAAAAACATTTATTGGAGAAGAATGAATTATTATTATTGTTTTCATTGTTTTTCATATATACACACACATATCATATAATAATATTTTTATAATATAATAATGCAATGATCAAATAATGTTTGAAATATTACATTTGCCATTTTTTTGAAAATTACAGTTTTCTTATTGAATTGATCTTTTGTTATTCATTGTTGAAATTTGATAGTGCTGTCATTCGCAAACGATTAAGTATACATTGTCCTTAATCTTAACCGTCCAGATTATTTTTTTAAAATTTAAAAAACATCTCTGACTGCCGATTGCTTTTTGTGCACTCCAAACAGGAAATGATGAATGACAAAAGTTGCACACACAGAGAATCATGTACCATCCAAAGTAAATGATATGCATTATATGCAATTCGTAATTTATTAAAAAAGTATTTTACTGTAGTAAAATCAAGTGTACCTGCTTGATAAAATATATATTTTTTTAATCTAATGGACATTTCTATTATCGAAAAGGATTTATTTTAAAACAAGAACAGGTAACAGACAAATACATTATATATACATATATATATATAAATTTCCCTTCAAATAAATTTCAAAATGAAAAAACCTTAAGAATCTGACATTTATTTTTTTTTAAAAATGAGTTGGTGGGCCGCGTGTTCGACACCCCTGATTTAGATCATTTTTGCAAGACAAATAAATAGGTGTTTTTTTATAATCACCATAAGTAGTAATAAATATTGCAACACTTGGAACTGAAAAAAAAGGGGCTGTCGTATGTAATATTTGTGAGTCCTCTCCACTCGTACATTATCACGTTCAGTAACAAACCAGGTGAAATTTGAGAACAAAGCTGCAGCTTAAGTTCTCAATGAAAAATTGCTGAACTTTGCGGAACAGAAGTCTCGCAGCATGTGAGTGAAATTTAGAAAAAGGAGGAAATCTTTGATCATATAGCTACCTCTAAAATTTCAGATTTGTAGTCATAGTATTGCATGTAGAGAGCAGGGGTCGGCAAAGTTTTAGATTTGGTGTGCGTAACCAATCTACTGATATGATTCAGTGTGCCACATAGTAGGACTTTTCTTTAAGCAATTCAATTCTCTTTATAATGTATACATAGTTAGAGAATATAGGTTTATAATATAGATTTATAAATTTATATTATATTAATTTTGCTGCATTTAAAAATATTTCTTAAGACAAAAATAAACAGCACTTATTATAGCAATTTTTTCAAAAAAATTGAAGTTTTACATGTATTTTGTATTTTTTAAACATATTTATTTTAACAAAATATTAATGTAACATAAAATATAAGTGTTTCCCTTTATTATTTTTTAATAACCACTCTTCCTCCTTATCGCAAAATCTGGGTTATATACATTTCACAGGATTTTGAGCATTCACGATTTATTTGCGGACTTAAAATTTTTTTCATACGAGGAGAGATTTTTTATTTACATATGAAGAACCAAGGTGCAAAGCAGAGTACATGCAATATACTCTTCAAACAATTAAATCTATACAGAAATGACATTAAATTAGCTGTACATTTATCTTTAGAGTTGTATTTCAGACTTTTACATAATTCCGTAAATATCCATAATTCTGATTATGTTTGTAAAGTAAGATCCAATAAGAGGAGATAACCACTAAGAATTATTACACGTGCCACATGTGGCACGCGTGTCATAGGGTGCCAACCCCTGGTATGGACAATACATCCTAGAAAGATGTGAATGTAAAAATTAATAACACTGTAATCATAAATTTTAATCAAAGGTCAGTATGTAGAAAAGGAACTAAGGATGCACGCTGCGTCAGAGTTGCCAGCCAACAATGCTTAGATTATATCAGTTAGAAAAGTCGTGATTTGTCTGAAATACCTACCTTCGAACGTATATTTACAAAGTTATGGAATTTTATGAGCTATTTTATTTCCCTCTCTCTCTCTCAACGGAACGTCTTTTTTGAAACATTCTGAGCAGAAAATATCAAACAGTGTACACGTATTGCTATTTAATAGAAAATCTTAAAGCGTCGGTTGCGTGTGCTTACGGCAGGTGTTCCCATAGCAATAATATTAGGACACCGACTGTTGCTGCACTATTAACTAGATTAAATACCTTCAATTCAATTGATATGTTAAGGGGTCTCAGGGGTGTTATATTTCTCTAGAGGTCTGAAAATATAAACGATTTTCAAACGCGTATAATTCTTTTAAATTTAAATTAAATGATTAGAATCTTTTACGTATTATTTAAAATAGAATGGGGCTTCAGAAAAGTATAAAAATTATTAAAATATGATAATAATTTTAAAGTCATAAGCATATGAAAATTCTATAATAAATATTAATTATGTTTTGCTTTGCGCGCACTATTTTCTAAAATATTAGCCTCTGATGTATAAAACTTTATATAGAATTATACACAATGCATCATACTCTTTAAACCCTACCTAATTTTAGTATTATATATCTTTTGTGTTTAAAAATATTTGTAAAATATTGCAATTTTTTAATTTTTTTTTAAAAATTCATTTTTTTATTTATTAAAATATGTAAGTTATTATTCTATTTATATAAAAGTAGGTACAAAGTATTAATAATACATTTGTCTTTATAAATCAACTTGTAGCTAGTAATTAAACCTACTCTTTTAGAAAATAGCATGCGCGACGTAAAACTTAATATTTCTTATAGAAAAGTTTCTTATTTTCATATGCTTATAATTTTTAAAATTATGATTTTATTTTAAACATTTTATGCTTTTCTGAAGCCCCATTCCTTTATAAGTAATGTGTAAAAGATTCGAATTATTTAACTTAAATTCAAAGAAATTATACCTGTTTGAAAATTGTTTATATTTTCAGACCTCCAGAGAAATTTAACACCCCTGAGACTTCTTAATGTAGTCAATGGTAACATGTCCGATTAATAAACGATTATCCCCTTATTAACTGGTGTTAATTAATATTGGTGTTATAAAATAGTTGAGATAATTGAACTATGATAACCATTTGTATAATCATTAGTTAGATATGAAATATTTTAATAAAAAAACATGCACTTTAATTTAAGAAACATATTTTTAAACATCGTAAGCTAATTAGTAATTTCACGAAATAAAACTACATAGATATTTAAACTTGAAAAAACTATATATATAATTTATTTTAAATATGAATAATAGAGGATACATCTAGTTTTTTCTTTATATTTAGATTTTGGAAAATGTTTAACTTTTATATTACTTACTTTATTACTTTATTTTAATGCTTATTTATATACATAGATGATTACATTTTAAAAATAATTCAAATCTGTCACTATTTTTAAAAAGTAAATTTCCTTTCTATTGATACGGAAATAATAAAAATGAATATAAACTTACGTTTATTCAATACTTTTCGGATTTTTACAATTTTTAAATATTTTTAAAATTAAAATTTTTTTTAATGTTTAGTAACTGTTTTGAAAAAAAAAACCTTAAAGTACTTTATTTCAGCAACATAATAACTTTAATTTGCAAGTTATAAAGTAAAATTTGTAATTTTTTTGGGATTACAATTCATTTTATGAAGCATCATATTATGCATTTCCATGTTTTGAAAAATACATCCATATCAAATTGAATTATTGGATTCGATGTGGTAAATATATTGGGATATTTAAAAGTTATCAACAAAAATTGTGTGTAATAAAGTAATGTTACTTAAGGATACAGTGAACAGTTAAAATGTTTAAAATTGACCCAAAGAACAAACAAAAAATGATTCATTTTCATATTATATTATCCTTACTATTTATCGCCCCTCCTTTATTCATTTTTTATTCAGTTACGGGTAGTTTCGATTCATTCATTCATGGCTACGACCCTTGGTTAACATTCTACTGCCAAGTACTTTGAAAATTATAATTTTATTTACTTTTTAGACAAACTATCACTAATTTTTGTTATAAATATTAATTTATCAAGTTCACAGAATGGTAAAAAGTAGCTTTAACTGTATCTGAGACTGATATTGGTATTATTTGTCTTGATTTTGTTTAAACTTTAGTGTGCATTTTTGATTCTATTATATTGATTTTACCAAAACAAAACGCTCATTTTAATTTAATTTTTGGGTATTATTACGGATTTTGTATAATTCATATATAGAAAAACTAAAGGTCGTCCAACTAAAAGGAGAAATATGTTGTCTGGAAGTAGTAAGAAGAGATTTCAGAGTTCTCTTGAATCTGTTGATGTGAAAGAAACTGTAATACTATGATAATGCTTCGATATCAATTAACTGAGCAAGTACAAGCTCTGACGCTGAGAGGAGAGAGAAAAAAGAACGCCGCGTGAAAATCTAAGTAGGTTACCACTTAAAATACAGATGTGCTAAGTATGGTGGATTTTATAAGTGTATTTGAAAGTTAATGCTGGCATATAGAGCTATTAAATATAACGATCTGGAATTAGACATTTTTATTGGTTAGATCATATGTTCGGAAGAAAAAAATGGATGATTAGTTTGATACTTGAAGCTAAAATGAAAAACGTGAGTTAAGTGCTAGATAGGGAATGTAATTTTTAATCTAACTTAATTTTCCTTTAACTTGCCCCCACCCCCCAATTTTAAAAGGGATCCATGGCGTTGTTTTCTCTCTTTACAAACTTAATCAATTTTCAACAAAACAAAACAATACATAACATCATTTGGAAACGCGTATTACACATAGGAGAAACACTTAATACGAATACAAAAATCAAAATGTTCTAAAATAAACGAAACTATAACAACAAACACGGTAATGACACTTCCAAAACATTAATTGATAAAAATAAATTTTCATACATATAACTGAATATAATATATATATATATATATATATATATATATATATATATATATATATATATATATATATTAGCTTGTTCATATCTATTTGACATCCATAATATGAGCTCGTGTTTCCTCCTATTCCTTCACAATAATTGATATGTATTATAGCTAGCAGATAATGTATTATTTTTTATATTGGAAAATAATATCATATCAAACCATAAGATAGTATATATAAAAATACATGATATCATACAAATGTTAAAATAATAATTTTGAATAAAAATCTACTCTGGTGCCATCGTAGTAATACCTCATAGTGTTACACAAAATTTTGCATATATGAAATACATTTTTTTAAATGATTGCAAAAAATATATAGACATTAATAAAATAAAATTATTAATAATATGAAAACGGTGTGCACGCAACAACTTTTATGCACTATTCAACACTATAAACAATATTTTATTTCTTATGCGTTATAAAATCTAAGAATACTAGAGAACCCGACAGACGTTGTCCTGTACAAACATCTTAAATTCAGAAGATATTAATTAAAAACGCTAAAAAGCGTGAATCGTCTGCATTATCGTAACAATAAAGACCGAGTATGGCCAGTTTGGCTGAAAATCAATTTTCGACGCCAACTTGCGTTTTTTTTTCAATTCCTACTACTAGCTCACGATATATAAACATATTTTATTTGATTGTTTTTTTATTTATAATTATTTATCTTGGTTGACTTTTCAATCGTTAATAAAACACATTTTAAAGTGCTCAATTGAGCGGAGATGTAATGTACATGATTATTTTGCATGCCAATACAATAATTTAATTATAATTAATAAAACAAAATTGATTAAAACTAATTATTTAAAAAATTACATAAACAACCACGTTGACAACCCTTTTGGTCACTTATGTCAAAATTTGAAAAGGTTTTTTTCTCACGTGTTAAACCATTCAGTTGAAAGGAAATTTTATATACAAAATTGTTTTGGATGACAATACGATACTTTAATGATAATTAATAAAAATTAATTACCACTTAATGTTGTGATTCCATCATATGTATATATATATTTACATTAATTGCAACTATTTAATAAAAAGTAGCCAAAAAAAATTGTTTTGGTTGATCTAAGTAGGATTTAATTTATTTTTTTTATATTTCTTGTTTATAACAATAGCGTTGTTACACCAATGCAGGTGAATGTTGAGTTTTATTTTTTTAAAGTTTTTATACAATATATTTTTAACTTATTGCGATATCGGACCGAATTGTGAATCTAAACCATTCTCGAATTTAATTGAACCCTCACAAAAAATTTCATTGAAATCGGTCCAGCCGTTTAGGAGGAGTTTAGTGACATACACACGCACAGAAGATTTTTATATATAAAGATAAAAATATAAAAATTATAAGAATATAGAAATAAAAGAATATAAGAGTTATAAGAATAAAAGAGCTCTTCAAAAAATATTGTGAGTTGCAAATGTGAACTCTCTTCTATCATCACCTTTAGTATTTCTGTAAAATTTTCACAATATTCACTGTAACGTTACAATATCGCATGCAATGTTTTGAATCTCTCCGTAACCTTCAAATATCCGTTTCATAGACAAAATTCTCGAGTTTCTCTTACATTACACATTATCTAATATAAACTGTATCACGCTACTTAATTTTGAACACATCTTTCTAAGAAATCTGCGTGATCAAATCACAGATGTTCATTGATGCTAATAAGAAAACAGTAAAAGGTGTAGTACATATCAAACTAAACACGTTTGCCCACTTAATGTTTCAAGACATATACAAAATTATAGTGATTGTATTCTCCCTAATCCACTGAATAATACTTAAAAATAAGCTTCAAGTTGTTAAATTTAATTTAAATTTAGATAAGGAAAATTTCCAGAAATAGTGAATCCTGATATATGGCCGGTATATAAAAACATACAATTTCAAAATGAAAAAAAAATATTGGCATGCAGTAAGGTTACTACTGAACAAAATAATTAACAAGACACCAAAATTCAGTGAAAAAAGAATGCAACGTGAATTTAATTTTATTTCTTATAAAAATAAATATCACTAGTATTAGTACATTAGTCATTTTCCTAAAAACTTAATTTATATCTTTCATTTTTAAAACACTAATTTATATCATAAATGTTAACTCATTCGACATCTTGAGATAAAATTATGACAAGTACATTAAAATTTCCTCAAAATTTTGTATAATAAAACACATATGCTCTGCTTTCTCAATTAAATTATAAACAATATCTCCTTTAATACCAAATATACTATAAAAGTTAACCATTATATTATATATCTCTTATTCGAAAAGTTTTGTTAAGCAGGACTCAGTTACTTCTGTATTACGTAATAGGTTTATTTTAGTTATTTTCAAATTATCTTTATTACGGGTATTTTGTTGAATCTAATTCAACTGAAAATTTTCAGATGGATGAAAATGTCTTAAACGGACTGAATGATACAGTTCAGTGTCAGTTTTCTTAAGGGCATTGGGTCTATCTATTTCAAATAATACAACAGGACATTTTCTTAAAACAGTATAAGGACCTGAATAAAGGGGAATTAGGTTCCTTGAATTGTGTGGGGTTATTGGAATTCCTCGTACATTACTAAGTCAACAACCTTGAAATCAGCTTCCTGAATTTTTTTTATCATATCTAACCTTATTTATTTTATAATATTGTTCGGTTCTTTCTTTGGCTAATTTGCTTGCTTCTTCTAAGGGAGGATATATCTGATTATCTTTTAGTGAAATTTCAAAAGATAAATTACCATACGTTAAATATATTGGAGGGAAATCTGTTATTGTATGTGATAATACTAATGGGTTACACTTTTTCCGGAATTTTCATCCATGAGACTTAACTTGAACTAATACTAATTTCACACTTTAAGCGGGTAATGATGGTTTGATTTACACGATCAACATTTCCATTGGTTTGTGGTCTGTGAGAAGTAGTTAATAATTGAGTGACATTGTTATGTCTTACGAAATGCATAAATTTTGAAAAGGTGAACGCAGTATTTCTATCACTTAATTTTTTTTTCTGGTATATGATTCTGAAATATTTGTCAAACAATTTATATAAGTATATGTTGTTGCATTTTTTGTAGGGAAAGTCCAAATGTACCCAGTTAAATGATCACTAATAATGTGCAAATATTTTTTTTAAATAGTTGTATTAATTTAAACCACCTACACTATCTATCGACAAAAGTTCAAAGGGTTTTTCACAAAGGGGAAGTGATTGCATCAGTCCGTATTTTTTTCTGATGTAACTTATTACTTAATTGACAAGTTTCACAGGGTTTCACGTAATTTTCTATATCAGTAATAATTTTTATCCAATAATATTATGGTGATATTAATTTTAAAAAGGTAGCTACACCAGAATGGCCAGATTTTTCATGAATTGTTTTCAGTAACTTCAGTTTTACAGCAGTGTTTCTCAAACTATGGGCGTGCCCCCTGGGGGGGGCACGGTAACCTTGCGAGGAAGGCGCGAGCATATTGAAAATAAAAGGTTTAAAAAATAATTTTTTGGAAGGAAATAAAACAAGATGCTTTCTGACATAATAAAAAATACACATTTACACTGATATAATTTATTTTTACCATCTGGTTATCATAAAAAATTAAAGATTCCACTTTAAACGCTCATTAGCCATCTTTGATCCTATAACCAAATTAAACAAATATTTTGTTTGCTTTGCGGTGAATATGAGAACAATGAGAGATTTTTTTAACGTTTTTTAACGATATCAAACGATGAGAGATTTTTTATTACGTACCTTTTAACCTAAAATATTACTTTAACTGAACTTTGAACTTACTGGTATGGTTATCTCCGTCTTTTTTTTCAGGTAAGTTGTACATATATATAATATATTTCTGTTTCATCATTTTTCCATGTGAATGAGTGTTATGATATATGGATAAGCATGACTATTCTGAAACATATAATACATAATGAAAAACGTTTGGCACAATTATTTTTAGAACATGCTACCCTTTCCCCATGAACAATTTTGTAGTTTTGATTGCTGTGTTGTACGACTTATTATGGTTTATAAATGTAAATAAGTAGAATATTGAAAAAAATGGGCATCTGTGATCACTATTAAAAAAAGTTGAAACTGATCAAGCAATTGAAGGACCTACTGAAATAATGCATATTAATCAAGATCGCGAAGGTAAATATCAGAAAAGCGTTAGACATGAAACGTTTGAGTTTATTTGAGTTTAACTGGAAAATAACGTTCCTGTGTTGTTAGCGAAAAGTGCCTGTGTGTGATTTATGTCCTTTATTAAGGGCATTATTTATTTGCAACATTTTCTTTAGTTTTATTGGATTTTTTCTCAAATTTTCTAAGAAAAATTGAAAAGTCCTCGAAAGTAGGTAAGAATATTTTATCTTAATTAAATTATTCACTGGAATTGAGATTTTTATAGTGTATAGTAAAAATCAATATAAAATAAATTATAGTTTTAAAACAAACTAAAAAACACGCTTTTATAGTGAACCGAACTAAAAAAAAGCAAAAAATAAATAAATAAATATATTACTTAAAAGTAAGATATAAAAAATTTAACACTTATCTTGGTAATTTGTATGATTTATAATTATGATCGTATTGTAGCTTTAGCGTCAAAGTGCATTATTATTGCATTCAGTACATTATTAATGTATATGGGGGCATGATAAAAATTGTGATTGAAAAGGGGGGGGCGCCAGTAGTGAAAGTTTGAGAACCACTGCTGTTACAGCTTTCGGTACAATTATTTTAGCTAAACTTGTATTTTTACTACAAAAACATCATCTCTTTAAAACATTTAGGAGCTGATATGTTTTCTATATTTTGAAAATGGCTTATTTCATTGATATCTAATAAAGATTCTGGGAGTGTATTAATTATATGATAAGCAATATGATTTCTTGTTAACATATCAGCTTCAATATTATATATATATATATATATATATATATATATATATATATATATATATATATATATATATATATATATATATATATAGTGCTACCTTTGTTAAATTTTATATCAAAACCATACATAGAAACTTTTAAAGACCATCTGAAAAAACAACCAGTGGGATATATGAAATTTTGTAAGCTAGACTACTGCATTATGATCGGTACGAACTGTG
Source organism: Trichonephila clavipes (assembly GCA_019973935.1). Classification (NCBI taxonomy): domain Eukaryota; kingdom Metazoa; phylum Arthropoda; class Arachnida; order Araneae; family Nephilidae; genus Trichonephila; species Trichonephila clavipes. The sequence continues at coordinate 15,104 of BMAU01000700.1, read as the reverse complement.
AAATAAGATCCATGAAGATAGCAATGGAATTTATCTAAACTATCAGTTATAGCTAAGCATTATAACTCTGTTATTGTATAATTACTTTCATAATTTCTTAGTCGCCTCGAAGGAAATGCAATCGGATGTTGATTTCCATTGAATTTTTGTTGTTTGAAGATACTGGCGATTGCAGTTTTCGACGCATCTACATAAAGATGGCAGGGGTTATTTTTATTGAATATTGCTAAAATGGGCTTTGAAATAAAGCTGTCTTTAAGTTTTTGAAAAAAAAAAATGTTGATATTCTGGGGTCCAATTCCAATTTTGATTTTTTAAAGAAGATTATTAAAGGGTATTCTTAATTTTGCATATTGATGAATGAATTTATATTAGACATTAATACTACCAAGAAATATTTGCAAATATCTTGCATTTATAGGTGATAAAAAGTTTTTAATCATTTCGACATATGTATTATTTGGATTATATACTTTATTATTTCATATTCTATGAAATTAATTGTATCTTTACCAAATTTACATTTTGAGAATTTTAATTTAATATTTTCTATTTCATAAATTTTAAAAAATTCCTTTAAATGTTTTGTATGTTCTTCAATTGATACCGAAAATACTATTATATCGTCAAAGTAATTTAATGCAAATTTTATTTGGTATTTATTTAAAATCTGTCTAATAGCTCTTTGAAATATAGCTGGGGAATTCTTATATCCAAAATACATTCGTTCAATTGCAGGGTCATTGGTATGGTATTGTACTCATCATTTTTATCATATGCCCATACGTTTCAGAGGAAAAGAGTGTTTTTGATCCTGTTACCATTACCGTCACTGTTCAGCGTTATGAGTATCGTTTGCGCAACCACGTCTCTCATTTCAGATCTTCTACAGCGTAGTTGTGTAGATGGGGTAATTTTTATGCAAGATGGTGCTTTTCCACACATTGCAAATTCAGCGAAGCAGCTGCTTATGAGGTATTTTGGAAATGCTACAGTTATCAACCATCATTTCCCTGCAGGCTAGCCACCAAGATCACCTGATCTTAATACTTGTGACTTCTAACTATGGGACTATCTGAAAGATGTGATCAGTGCTCTTATTGCACACTTATCTGAATTGAAGTCACGCATGGCGTAACACATTCTGAACGTGACCGCGGAGACACTTCGATCAGTTGTGGAACATGCTGTTTCTCGATTTCAACTTGTTTCAGACAACGTTGGACAGCATATTGAACATATATTGCCCCATTTTTATGAATTTTAAAAACAGATTTGATGGACGCATTATAAGTGGTTTTTGGCCTCATGACAACTAAATGTCTGATTTGATGGACGCTTTTTATGCGGTTTTCGGCCTCAGGAAAATTAAACATCCGATATGGCAGACGCCTTTTTGTGGTTTAGGGCCTCTAGTCATATAAAAATCGATTTTTCCCATCTGTTGTGATATGACCTTGCCGTTGTGGGTGGGTTTACGTAACTAACAGTATCACACCTGGACAGCCATGCACACTGAACAGCACACTTGGTTTAGCGTGCACTTTGCACCTTATCTATTGCTTTATGATTCACTGTCATTTCCAATCGAACACATTTAAATTATGATGCTTACAGCGCCATCTATTTTTGAAATTTTGAATTACTTCCTTCCTTATGCCATAGGCTTTTCCCGTTCTTCAATAATATTCCATTGAAATTTGATGTCTTTTTGAACAGTGATTTTTTATAGCATTTTGAAATTTTAAAGTAACAGAACACCTTCGAAGAAAATTTTTTGAATTAACCTGAATTTTGCCTGTAAATGCATATTTTATGACCTTATGGGTCTCTAAAATTAGAAAAACACCCAAGAAATTTTTTGTTAGTATACATTTTTAGTGTCAAAGTGGTACTTTATAAAAAAAATTAGCAAAAATAAGACTTTACGCAAAACATGATAACTGAAAATAAAATAAATATATTGACATTTTGTAAATTGAATAATATAGCATACAACCGTATCTAGGGAATAGACTCTCATTTTGGTAATATAACTATTATGTGTGAAGTTATTGTGTTTCGAGCTTCTATACGTTCACATTTTCTTTAAAAGCTATTGTAACTTTCATTTTATTGCTATATAAAAAAGTTTCTTTTAAACACACACTCTTAAGAGATGTCTATTCCCTGTATAAGTAATAAAAAAAAAAACATATAAAATTTTTATTTCATTCAAGCATAATTTTTTTAGATATTGTGTTTTGCGGTAAGAAAAAATGTGAAAAAACTCATTTTGAGAAAACGACAAAAATAACATTAAACTCATCTGATTACAAGAAAAACACTTACTTTATTATTAAAATACATTAGATTTATAATCCTTTCCCTCTTTAATTTGTTAAACACTATTTTTTTCTTTTTAATGTGCTCATAAAAATTTTCTGTGTTTCTTTGTTTCGGGGTCTGCGTTATGAATCGATTCACAGATTCTGCATCTATCTAAATGTTTATACACTTTTGAAGAAAATCTTTTGAATTAACCTGAATTTTGCCAGTAAATGCATATTTTATGACCTTATGGGTCTCTAAAATTAGAAAAACACCCAAGAAAAGTTTTATTAGTGCGCATTTTTACTGTCAAATGGGCACTTTATAAATAAATAAGCAAAAATAAGATTTTACGCAAAACATGATAATTGAAAATAAAATAAATACATTGACATTTTGTAAATTAAATAATATAGCATACAACATTATCTAGAGAATAGACTCTTATTTTTGTAATATGACCATTACGTGGGAACTTATTGTGTTTCGAACTTCTATACGTTGGAATTTTCTTAAAAGCTATTGTAATTTTTACTTTATTGTTATATAAAAAAAAATTCTACTCAACACAAAATCTTATGAATGATCTATTCCCTGTATAAGTATTTAAAAACATACATATAAAAATTTTATATCATTCAAGCATAACTTTTTGAGATATTGTGTTTTGCGGTAAGAAATAATGTAAAAAAAAATCATTTTGAGAAAACGATAAAAAATAACATTAAACTATTCTGATTACAAGATAAACACTTACTTTCTTATTAAAATGCACCAGATTTATAATTCTTCCCATATTTTACTTCTAAAACACTATTTTTTTTTCTTTTTAAGTGCTCTTAAAATTTTCCTGTTTTTCTTTGTTTTGGGGTCTGCATTATGAATTGATTAACGGATTCTGCATTTATCTAAATGTTTATAACCCCTTATGGTAAACATCCCAGGATTTTCAATATTCATTTTTTTAAAAACTTTTAGACACCCATTTAATCCTTCATTGAAGTGTATAATAGCATAATACGACCCAAATTTAATTGTTTTGTGCGAAACAAATACTTTCTTCGGTACTTTTTGCCAAACTATTCCATTAAAACACTCGTTGGCATTTTGCGTGCGTCCATGCAAGCACTTATTAATATTTATTTGTCGCATAGTTCTAAATATACTGGTTTAATTTTATTTAAAACATCATTTGATAAACCAGCATATATTTTGTGGAACATTTTGTTCCATTTGCCACCCCCCGATGAAAATAACACCAGCTTTCTTTCTCTATTGGGCATTGACCATGCATCGGTTTCTTATCACTTGATGCACAGTGATATAACGCAGCAATTACATTTTGCTGCATGGCAGTTAAGTTACCGACATTGCTGCGAACAGCAATTCCGTAATAGTTTTGAAGTCGGTCAATAAAATTATCAGTTAATTTGCCTTTACCAGACAGTCCTTTAGTTTTAGTTTTCAGTTTTCTCAGACGCGAACCCACTCTCTTTTTTTTACATGGCCAATGCACTCAAACTTGGTCACACTGTTTAATCCGTAAGTGTCTTTCACACTCATGATAGCTTTTGAGTCGACATCCCCATAATATTGAGTGTATTGCAGTCTGCGGTTTTTTTCAGATTGAAGAAATATTCGGGAAGCCCCCACAATTTCCATTTTTGATGAAGAGCCTGTGAAATTACACTGACATATGTGGTCGGCTTTTCACGACTCATTTTCAAAGTTTCTTGGCATAGTCTGAAGTCTCTTACATGTTTTACAGTAGAACGACATATATAACTTCTATGTCTAACACCTTACCAGTATCAACTGATAATGCAGCAACACAGCCATTCATAGATGTATAGCCTCTTCACTGCCATGTGCCATCCACCGATATGCCACATTTTACAATATCGGATAAGAGATTTTGTTGTTTCTCCACAATTTCAGTAGCATCTTTTATCATGCATTCCTCAGCTACTTCCTGAACCACTTTTAAAAGCTTTGCTTCCTGATTTTTGTAAAGCAGTTTTGGTTAGTCGAGGCAAGTTTAACGTTGAGCATAATTTAAATGCCCCAGGAAAACCTTTCCCTATCTGCCTCATACCATATACTAGCCTGGTATATATGACAGGTGCATTTACAACTTTTTTTTCATGAAGCAAATGCAAAAAAAGTCACAACACTTACATTTTAGTGTAAAATGAGAGCACAATCCATATGTGGAATCCTCGAATAGTTCTACTTTTTCAGCAAAACATTTTGGGCAGCAAAGTTTGAGCAAAAGCTTCTACAATAAGTTCAAGATCAACGATTATGTTACCAAACACAGGACCAGACATTTCTTCTGCATTTGAGAAACTCTCTTTTCCCAACTTTGAACTGCTAGCAGTACATTCAGGAACTGCTGAAGTGCTATTCTTTTTCGAAGTGTTTGTGAATTTATTACCATAAAATTGCCGCTTGCGCTTTCTAGTAGTAATTTTAACCATTTTTAAGTTAAAATAAAGCAGAATAAAACAATCAAATAAAATTTTTTACGCTGCCAATTCTTTCAGCATGAAAATCAAACGCATATGTAGAAAAAGACAAAACAACAAACTTGCTGCCAGGTTTTACACATAAAAAAGGAAAACTGTATTTCCAAATACATTTATATTTATTTTTAAATGTTCTATTTTAACCCTCTAACTGGATACGTTGCTCCTGAAAAGTTATTCCGAAAGAGTTTAACTCTTATTTTGCGATTCCCTTGAAAAATATAATAGAAATCTTTCCTCTCCTCCTTTTAGAACTTGGGAGGTCGAACGAGGACAATTTTACGACCCAGTTCGGTCCCTTTGTAAAGTAAGAACCAAGCGATGAATCGTTTACAGCTCACTGTTAAGTTGCCTTGGGCAATCTTCTTTGAAAGCGTAGTGGAATTCGGTGTTTCTTTCTCCTATATGTTCAGTCACAGTAAAATTAAAACGAAATGAAAAATAAAAAAAGGAAAAAAGGAAATAAATAGTATGTTAGAAGTTGAAAAATAATTATATTTTCTTCAAAGAAAATTTATTTTTCAGTCATTTTTTAAAAATTAAAAAAAAAAAAATATATTTTGGTGTTGCGATCCTGTATTCATTTTTTGAATATGAGAGTAAAAAAACGCGCTCACTTTTCCTGTTTTTAAAAAAGTAATGAGGTAAAAAGAGCAAAGGCCCTATCTCATTTTTAAACAATAACACAATAAATTATACATACAATGATTATATTTATGAAATAAAACCGATCTTTCTCTATATATTCAGTTATATTTTTAATTTAAAAATAGCATAAAAGGGATTTTAATACTTTTAATTTATTTTAATTAAAATCAATATAAAAAGATATTTTTATGTTAACTGAATATTTTTCGGAAAAAATTTAAATTTTCCTTCCTAGTGTTCTCTTTTTTCGAACGTCTTGTATTAAATAAAATTCCTTTTCTACATCGGCATTTGTGATGGACATAACACACACATTCACTAAATAATAATTTTTAATTTTAATGGGGGATATACTTTTTCAAACGCGCATGACAGTACTTTTAACCATTTTCTACTCAAGTTCAATTTATCTTTCTGTTTCTTTATTACAAGAAAAAATGTCACACATCGATAACTATATTTTCACACAATCAGTCATTACAAATTCTATTGTGAGAAAAGTTCTCCCTAATTATATTTTGTCTTTCAAAAACAGTACACTTAAAAGAATTTTGTTCAGTGAAGTTAACCGACAGTTCCACAATGTATTTATCATACCAAATTTTAAAAACAAATTTAACACTTGAAAATGTATCCTGTATTAAATTTTTCAGTATACACAAATATTTCCTTGTATTGGAGATATAGTATGAGATGTGGTGTGCGGTTGTGAAAGAATGTTTTCGTACGTGTAGACTATTTTTTTGAAAATTTAAATAACACTGAAGCTGATCATATAACTGCAAATGAGGCTTATTTTAGTGTGTGCTGGTATCAAAGTAAAACACTTTACAATATTAAACAGCCTATAAGTTATACTCAACATCAAACTATTCGCAAATGGCTTACAACTTCTATTCAAATTGTAAAGAAACTAAAATATAAATATATCTTACTGCAGTCCAAAATATTCATAATATGTAAATATCCTATTTCTCCACTTATTTCAGTACACTTTAAAAACTGTAGCTGAATGCAATTTTTTATATTTATAAACGAGGCATAAAAGCTCACAGAGTCGTAAAAATTTCTTTATCATTTTTTAAATACACTACTATGCCCGTATATGGATTGTAAGATCAGTCAAAATCATAAAAGCTTTTAGAGGGTTAAAACATGTAATTTTGGATTGGATAAAATGTTTAATATAATACACAAATATACATGTTATTAAGCAAATACATTTGAAAAATCAAACTTCCTTCTGAAATAAACGTAATTGAAAGAAAAATGTTTAATTGCAAATGAGTGGAAATGCATTTTTATCTAAGGGTATCCCCCAAAATGAGGTAATCCTCAAACTTAAGACTCAAACTCAGTAGCACAACAATCCATGAGGGCCAGGAACTACTGTGTCCATCATAATACACTTGACCATTGGACACTGAGGTGCATGAACAGATGTCCTGATTTGGTGGTCTGTCTGAAGAGAGACCTTTCAGTGTTTAAGACCCGAAGCAAGCTTGGATACTCATTTATCGACCCAATGTAGCGGGGATGAAAGGCAGAGTCGACCTTGCGCAGCCCGTTAATAGAACCCCCAGACCTGTGGTGTGGGAATACACTATACACTACCACTCAATCCTATTCGGTGAAAATAAAATTTAATGTTAGAATCTTATATAAATCCCTAATGAATGAGGGAGTCCAAACTTTTTTTTTCATTAAAACTGTTTAGACAGAAATGGTTAATTATGAACATTTCACAAGTTGCATAAATTAAAATTAACCGTTATAGTTTACATAAATTTTTAAGGGTACAAAAGATGTATTTCGGCTGCACGAATTAATTTTTAAAAAGGAATACGGGTTACAAAAAAGTAGTACAAATCTATCTAAAGTAGGGTTGGTTACCTTAGATATTGTCAAAAACAACAATGTATTGGAAGCCAATTCCACAATTCGTTGTTATAAAAATATATGGAAAATTACAAAGAGATTTATTTTTGCATTTGTAATTTGTATATATATATAAATTTTTTCCTGGGCTTTAAAGCTAGAGAGCGGCATCCATCAAAACCGTGGTTCTCTCTCTCTGTTTTTCCAGATCGCCCCCGACTAAGCCGGCTCTGCCATAGTAAGTGAAAATGCCGGATTTTTGTTTGCCAAGATCATTTTATAGCAGACTGCATTTTTATGTATTTTAGATGGTCGTTTTATATTATCTACATCAATATCTTGATGTCTGAATTTAAAATTACATAAAATTTTTGACATTCGCATCAATGACCATGATAATTTTTATTAGTTTATGAATGTGTCATCAAACGATTACATGACTAATATTAACACATTATTTTAAACATTTAATCAATATTAAGTATAACATAACGCACACAAATTTTCTAAACTTTAAAAATAAATATTTCGAAAAAACTACTTCAGATATACTCAAAATTTTTTTTATCCCTACGCTTTAGCTTCTCAGTTTTGCTTCTGGCGTAAGAATTTATTGTAATTGTATATTCATCAATTTTAGTATATTTTTTGCTCTTTAGCATGCGGTTTTCAACTGAATTGTATGGAATCTTCGAAATATATTAAATGAATGATTGAATATTAACGTCGCACTGTTCAGCTACACGAGGGCTTTTGGCGACGGACCACGTAATTTTGAACCATGGTCAAGGAAGTGGACGACACCTGAGCTGGCACCCTCCTCTCCTAACTACCACACCAGACCAACGGGAGGACGTTTCAGCTCTCGACAGATTTAACGTGCATCGCTGCCCTACACGGCGGGTCTTTAGTGGTACTGGGCTCGAACTCGTGACAAAGCAAGCCACATTCCGATACCTATTCCACTCGGCTACCGCGGCAGAAATATGTTAAAAGATACCAAGGAAGCTATATAATAAAATTTGAAATTTTTATTATACTCAAACAATTGCAAAAACTTTTGGTAAATAATTTTTAACTGCGCGATGCATTTTTTTTTTCTGAATTTCAAATGGAATTTCTAGCTTTATAAGGTCGAGATTTCAAAAAATATCCAGATTTTAATTACTGATTCAGTTAGCCTTTAAAAAAGATAAATGTTGAGGGATTTTGTATAAATAGATATTTTTGAACAATATATAATTCGAATGTTTTTCAATAGCTTGAATTTAAAATTGATTTTTATGTTTATTTATATGCATAAATGTCTACTGTAAATGTTTCCGTATATTTTTGATTACCATTTATTCAAACATTCAAGTTATAAAAAAATGTGTGAAAATCTTCATTCATGTTCTCTTTGATGTAAACTGAAGTTGAAGCAATTAAAATTCAAATATAATTCGGTGTATTTTAACAATATATAACCAGGCACACACACACACACTGTACTTAAACTTCCTAAACACTTAGGTTTGAAATCTAAAAAAAAAAACTAATAAATCTTAATTAGTTTTTTTCGTTATTATTTTTATCAAAGTGTAAGAAAATGTTTCAAATGATTTGATGAAGTTTAAATTTATTCATTTTTAGTGGTTGGAAATTTGAAAAGGTTACAAATTTTAAAGAGTTTGGTGTTTTATTAATTTATTCGGTATCTTATAATAAAATAATCATGTTTCAAAAACTGAAAGCTTTGATTAAAATAAGAAAAATGAAGCGAAAGAATATACTTAAAAAATATAATTTGTCTAACTATATAAAATTGCAGATTGCACTGACACGCCCAACTTGTTACAGTTTCAAATTAATATGAAACCAAAAGGGAATTGTAACATGTTTTACTTATGCGTTGGGACTTTTTGGAAAAACTTTTAAAATACAAGCTAGCAAAGAAACACTTCTTGGGTTGTAAAGAAATTTCTCCCCGATTTTTACGATTGCCCCACGGGTCAAAACACGGGGTTTCCCTGCGAGCCATAAAACTCCTGCTGTGTTGCTTCCTCCGTCCATCATTATCTTTCAAGATGTTAAACCTTAAAAGGGGGAAAGGATTTCAGAAAAGTGCGGCTAATCCGCTTTTGAAAACGTTACTTGAAGGCAGAAAAACCGTGAAGTCCATTTTCGAAGCATTTTTACACTGACAGAATTTTCCGTGCTATCCGGTTAGAGGGTTAATTTCTGACTAAATATTTGTATATTAATTATAATATTTCATGTCATATTTTATGAAAGAGAAACGTAAACAAACAACTCGGCCACTTCCGGTTACAGAAACTATTTTGGGTCCGAGAAATTTATGATTAAGTAATATTAAAAAAGCTGTAACTCGGCTTCTAATTAAGATAGAAGCAAAATTTGAACATATTTACAAAGATAAAGGTTTGAATTTTAATAAAAGACCAAAAAGGAAAAATCGATATATTGACCAAAAATTGAGTTTTTAGAGGTGTAATGTGACCTTAACTTTAGTTATAATCACCATGTATATATTTATCATTGACATAATTATGAAAATGCGTAACTCCACAGAATATCGAAATTACTTTTAATGCCGTCTAGTACAGTATTGTTAAGCCTATCCATTGGATTACTTCATATGCCTAACAAAAATAACGCTAATTTTTTATGAGTTGATAGTAGAACCACCTATCTGGAGGAAGCCGTTTTCCAGTATACAAAACTATTACTCCTAACTTCAAACGGTTTCGCCTGTGCTGTAAGAAGGATGCGTGATGTTTTGAACTATCAGGTACGTAAAAATAACGTTTACTGTAGTAATATTCAATACCGTATTTTGAAAAGTAGTTGTATGTCGTAATTTTCCAACAACAAGATCAAAATATTATCTTCAAAGTGTTACACAGTTTTCTAAAATTTTGATTGGAGTTACAAGGTTAAATTCTTTTAAAATAATTCCGTGTGCATGGTAAAAAAAAGTTTACTGGCACTTTTAAAGTCATCCAGAAGGAGTTGCGCATTTTGATAAAAAAGATGACGACACACACATATATATAATCATATATATATATATATATATATATATATATATATATATATATATATATTATAAATATAATAATATATATATATATATATTATTAGTGTTATTACTGTTACTAAATATAATAATATATATATATATATATATATATATATATATATATATATATATATATATATATATATATTATATTATATATTTAGTACTGTGGGTTCTAGTTATTCTTCATTTTAATTTTATTATATTATATATATATTGTTGCAAAATGTTTAATATAGATACGTAATTTTTGATGAAACTAAATTTTCGTTCTTAAAACACTTAAGTAGGAATAAACAAATTTACATGATGAACATTTAAAAGAGTGTTTAACATAATATTAAAATACATCTTAAGAATCGATTTGTTCAATTCAAGTTTCGAAGAAATTTTAATGATTGAACACGCATAAAAAACATTTATTAGGACAAAAAAAATAATACAATAAAGGGAGAAGTTTTTTGTTTTTAAACAAATTTCCAATGCCCTAAAATTTGTTTGTGCAGTTTAAAGTAACTTATGAGTTTAATATAAACACACACACGAAACTTCATAGTAAATTTCACATGTATTGAAACATATAAATATAACATACACAGCAGAAGAGATTTCTTGTTAATTTAAAAATTTTAATTATATTACCAAATATATTTTATAAGCCGTTATCTTTTGTAATTTTTGAGAAATTACGGCATAAACCTCTCTCATAATCCTCTTTTAATGATAGATAAAAACAAAATTATATTAAATATATATATATATATATATATATATATATATATATATATATATAAACTATTTTAAAAATATATATATATATTGGCTATATATATATATAAACTTTTTTAAAAAAAAATATCGAAATATTTGAAAGTGCCAAACAAAAACATTACGTAACTAAAAGCAATTATATGTGATGTTAGTTCAATGTAAAAACATAAAATAATTCTTTATATATTTGTGAAATACAAAATAAAATGTGAGAAGCTACCATATTTATAGAATTTGCATACACGAATAAATATTATACATCGCTATTTTCATGTATTGAGAAATTTTCTATTTTTTAAAGTTCTTTACACGAAAATATTTTTTCATTATTTTTCTTTATTTGTGAAGTATGTATGAAGCGAGTATAATTTGTCTACGTTTCAAAAAAAGTTGATTTTATTCTTCTGTGTGTGTTCTTATTTTTTACAAGGAATATTTCTCATATTACCAAAAAAATGTTTTATTTGAATTTTTCTATAAATTAAATTACATTTCTTCTTGATTAAATGAGAAATGTTGAGATTTTGTGTATATATCTATCAAATATTCTTTTGTTATTTTACAATATATTTTATTTCATTTTTAAGAATTGGATAAAACTAAAAAGTTAAAACAATCTAAATTTCTGTTTTTGTATTTTATCAAAGTTTCTTAGTATTTTTACATAGTTTTTAGTGCATAAAACCACATCCTGATTTACATTTCATTACACAGCTGTAGACTACAAAAAATGCACTTTTATAAATGTATAAAATGTTTCCTATGAATATAAGGCTAAAAAAAATTAATAAATCCTATAATGGTATTTGAAAGGAATGTTTGATGAGAGATTATTTTTTCTCTAAGAAAAGATAACGAATTTAAAATGATTTCTAGGTATGTAAAAGAAGAAAGGGTCTTTTTTCTACGTCACTGTTTCTAAGTATCGGTGTCGTAAAGCTGCTTTTTCAATGCATTATCTAACGTTATATCTAGTTTTCTTTTTATAATAGTAATCCTATGTGTGGATGGAGCCCATTTCAAAATGGTCAAAGAAAGTAAATGCTTTTATCATTTCTTCTTTACTTCTTCATTAAATTTCATGTTCATTGACTTAGTCAAAATAATAATAATAATAATAATGTTTTGTTCTTAGATCAACCTTGGAAGAATGAAGTTGACATAAAATTATAGATTTTGTGGTATGAATGTGCTTTAAATATTGATTAAAAATTCATTTTTTAAGAACTTTCAGGTAAAATTATTGCATATTTAAGCCAAAATAATACGGTGAGTTAAGTTGTATTTTGCTACTATTATACTCTCATGTTGATATTAATAAAGAAGTATTACTTTTGAATATTTTTTTAAATTCCTCAGCATTTTTTTTTTGTATTAAAACACATATGCAAACATTAAAAGCCTCCTACTTAATATTAAAATAATAATCTAGAAGCAGAATTACAGTCCCAAAATATAAATGAGTACAATAGTTACTATAAGCATATTTGTTTGAGATTACCTTTATCAAATAACAGGTTTTGATTGGCTTAAAATTATAATATTTTAATATACATAATTTTTAATAAACTACTTGAGACACGGAAATGTTTTTCATACGGTAGATTAAGATAAGTCAGTCGGGTAAAAATCGTTGGGAAATCGATTTTGAGTTATTGGTATTTCTAAAATCTCCATATCAAGATATTTCCAATGATATAACATACTAGCCATTTTATGAATTAGAAGTATTTTAAATTGACTATTAAAAAGTCCTCAGCAGGCGGCCACGCCCACTTTGACCGATACAATTGACAATCTTGGTTATTTAAAAGTCCATGGGTTAACTGATATTTATCATGTTTGTTCTTAACTTAGTATTGCTAAATTAATACTAAATATACATACATTGTACAACATTGATACATTTATAGCTGTATTCTATATTTTATTATATCAGAAAGTATTTTTGTTTGTTTACTTTGAGTTTCTTTTCGACTGTTCAATATGCTTGCCCTCCTTGTAGAGTTATCGCTTTACCCAAGGGGTCCGCACCCCACAGTTTGAGAAACGCTGGGTTATTACCTTTGTATTAATTTATTTTTGTTCTGATTTTTATCCTTCAGTTTCATATACTTATTAAGAAAAGACATGTTATTCTTTATGATATCTATAAAAAGCTATATTTTCTACATCACTTGAAATTAAAATATCCAAACAAAAAATTGAAAAACATCGTACGAGCATTTGCTATTTTTCCAGGCAAATTAAACCAAAACTTATGCTCCAACAATATACGTTTCAGATGTCGTAATATGTAAACACTACTAACGTACTTTTGTAATTTTACTATAATTAATGTAAGCACATTCTTTTCTTATACCTCCATTTGAGTTATGCTTATACGAGGCTAATTAGAGAATATCATAATGAAACAAAATCATCGCAAACAAGTAATTTAAAATTGTTTTTTATTAGATTATATAGCATTGATAATAATACAATATTCTTTCATAAAAAACGTAATTTTTATTTAAAAATACATGCATAAATATAATTTAAAATGCATGCATAATTTTTGAATGCCAACGGCATTTTGAAAGATTTATTCAATATATTATATAAATAGAGTTATAATTTATTTTACAACAAATGGATTTTGAAAAGTATTTTTTAACGTTATTGAAATGCATTTTATAAGTTATATTTACGATAAACAACTTAAAAATTGAAAACAAATGACCAAACGTAGATCTACAATTATTTTCCTTTTTCGTAAGGTATCAAATTCAAATTCAGTTATTTGAAAACCAATTCTTATACAAAAAGTGATATGGATTGAGGAATTATTTTTTAAAAATATAGTCGCAAAATTTTATAAGGATACGTACAATTTTGAAAAATGAAAATGGTTGTGTTTATTTATTCCTAGTATAATTAATCGTCAGTATGTTGATGTAGATACAATACATTTATATAATATTCAAATCCACGCACACACACACACACATGCTATCTAATACTTAGTGGTTTTAGTGTTAAGTAATATTAAAAGTAATTTTGATATGCTTAAGTCGAATCAAAGTAAATATTCTTTTTATTGATGGGTTTACATAATAAATTACGGGAAATTTTAACAAAACTCTCATAATCTTTCTTCTTATTTAATCAAACAAACACGCAGAAAGATTAGGCCAGTGCGAATTTAATCTTTCAAAAAAGTTTAATCTTTCAAATGTTTATGAATTATTCAAAATCGAATTCATGCAAATATTTAGTTGAAATATATCCTTCTTTATTATTACAATTTATAGCTCGATATATTCTGTGAATATGTAAACCTTATATACCTTACCTATTATAGCATTAATTCAGTGATAATTTGAAATAATTAACTTAATAAAAATATGACTATTTAATTCTTGCACTGCCTTTGTTTCGTTTAATCATAGAATTTATGAAATAATTTAATTAATCACTGATGTAAATCAACCCTTTTAATTTAAGGATACATTTTATTCATTGGCATGACTTAAAAATCAACACTAAATAAATCAAGTATTTAAAGTTCTCCTTATACTAGAACATTATGAAGAGCTAATTTTCATCATACTTTAAATTGAGTTTTTGAATAGAAAGATAAAGTTTCAAATAAAAAAGGGAATTGTGAGATTATTTGAGAAAAGCCGCGATTTACATTGTAATGATAAAGGCGGATTATGAGGCAGTAGTTTTGAAAACTATTGAGATAATATCGTACAAGAAATGTGTAATCATTAATAATAATACAATTCGTACAAAATATTCAGAGCATAAATTCCTCATATCGTTAAAAACTTTTCAAATTTCAATGTATGATGAGGAAATTAATTCATAGTAGATTTAATTTGTAATCAAAATAGAGCTCT